>VZSF01007202.1:182287-221345 GCA_013398295.1 Chionis minor
TCCATCCATCCCTCCCTCCCTCCCTCCATCCATCCCTCTATCCATCCCTCCATCCATCCCTGCCCACTCCACCACCAGCTCTCCTTGCAGCCTTGGTCAAATCAGCTCCATCCCTCTGCTTTCAGCGCGTACCAAATGGCACTCCCAATGCTTGTTTCCATTTGTCTGTGGATTGCACGGATGAAAACCTCAATAGAAAGGCTATATGAGTATTTATAGTGCCTCTGGCAAACACTTTTTAAAGGAAGTGCCAATAATTAGTTATGGTGTTTTAATTAGAGAGAGCAATCTGTAAGTAACAAAGGGATGCTGTATTTTATATCTGATTTTTATTATTTTTATTAATCAGCAGTACTTCACGGATGTTATATTTTCAGTTACTTGTAATGCTATTTTGCATATTTTTTCCACTTCAAGGTGGAATAATTGAGTGAAGTATTTTTGTCATGTTTTAAGACACAGTCAACCTGAGGGAGTGACTCTATTCGTGTCATATTGGTGGTTGTGGCAGTGTTGTACAAGTTACTTTGGATGCTTTCGAAATGAAGTAAATTTCAGGTCTTCTTCTTTAAGTTTCAGTGCTTTGCTGCTTCTATGGAGTAAGTCACCTGCTGAACTCTAAAATATATAGGGTATATAGAAACGTAGTTTATCCAATTTCTTCTTATGCAAGCGGTCGTTTCTATTAACTGAGTGTTTAGACACCATTATGCAATTATCAGTCTGATCAAAATATCTCATGTGTAATTGACCTCAGAAAAAATATTATTCTGTTGTTATTTTTACTTCTTTTCTGACAAAAAAATCACCTAGAATTTAGTTTTGTAACACTGATGAGCTCAGATATTCTTCACAACGGCAACCGTATATCCCAAATGACTGGTTTAAATGTGAAATATATTTTGTTCTGGTAAACGGTTCTTTTTCATGTGGTTTTCTATTAGGCTGGATAGCTGAAATTGGTATTAAAAGCTGGTAAGGACGCAGCAATGATACCTGAGCAATTCTGAAACAGCCTACATGTTTCTGTATTCTGCTTTGGAGATGTATGTATTTAGTTGCTAGTGTCTAGCTCAGAATGACCATGGACATTAATTTTATACAAGATGTGCATTCATCTGTTTGTGTGTACTTTAGAGACAGCAGTAGACAAAGTCTTGAGGATCATATGCTTCTTAAATAGGTTACTTTGCTGCAAAAGCTGGCAGAAAAATTCCTGAACCGCCTCACGCTGTTGGCATTAGCAGTTAACACCCTTCTTGTATATGACAGGGCATGTGAAAGAGGTGTATGGCCACCTAAGCTCACTGTGAAAAGCAGAGTAAAATGGTTCAGACCTGTCAGTACTACAAGATTTATATTCGTTCCTTGCTGTTATGTCCTGCACGCTCCGTGCAACCTCTAAGCTGATAGCCCCCAGATTTTAATTTTCAGGCTAAGTCCCTCGACACTTTTGCAGTTCTCACAGCTTTGGTGGTAGAGCCTGCGTTCCTGCGAAGTGAAGCCTGATGGAGAGGTTGTAGCTGTAGATTTAGTCCGAATGTTAATGGGACGTGGAATCGGTATAGACGGGAAGGAGAAGGAAGATATTTTCCTTCAAACCAGAGAGGCCTCTAGCCAGGTGAAATTGGTGTGATCCCACCAGCCTCTTGCTTAAAAGGCTCCTGCTGGGGCTGGCAGAAACAGTGATGTGGCCTCTGCCTTGGACTGAGAGTCACACATGCATGCACTGTGTATCCATCCAGCCTTCGCAGTGGGGGCCAAAAAGCCTTTAGCTTTTTTCTCCCCTCTCTCCTCTTCTGCCTTTCCTCCCTCCTACAACGCGACATCCGGACGTAATTGCTGTTGTTTGTTTTGAAATCATTTGGGAAACTTTTAAAACAAAAAAGAGGTTAGCATATCACTATTTTGACTCAGCCGTAATTTCCATATTTATCCTTAAAGATATCTTTTGAAAGAGTAGCCAGGATTCAGGATGCTTGCATCGACTGTAAGCTGAACCTTCTTAGATATCTTAGTCACCTTCCCTCCTACCTCCCCTCCTACCTAGTGATTCAAAATAAGAGAGACCTTCCTTGAGGGGAGGGCTTACCTGTGCTTAATTAGAGATTTAACTGTAGCCTTAAATGCTTTCCCAAATAGGAATCATCAAGTGAATCACAGCCTTGAAAATCCCTGGCAGGGAAACGTTACTTCCGAGGCTTCCAGATGGTTAACCATGCCCTTGTTTTGAGCTTCGCTGAAGAGTGCATGAAAAGACTCACAGCTAGAAATACTAGTGCTTGCGCTTATTTATTTATTTTATTTTGGCTATACTCCTGTACACACAGGTTCATGATTCTCACAAAATGAGAGTTAGTGAATGCTGGCATTTACTAAAAAGGAAATGCTTTATTGTGTCAATGTGTGTATAAGCTAATGCAGATTTCTAGGGCAGCGGAGAGAAGGTCCTGGAGGTCCATCTTACTTATTGTTGCTGAAGTGAAGAATGGAAAGGTAAAGGGAAGAGAGCAACAGACAGAAAGGCAANAAAAAAAAAAAAAAAGAAAAAAGAAAAGAAAAGAAAGAATTAAAAAGCTAATAATGGCGAAAGCTCACTGCCCAGGCTATGTCTCTTGCTGTGTTTGAATGATTTTTCTTTGTAGACAGCTTTGCATGGCACTATTTTTAGAACCTCTTTAATAATTGAGCTGTAGCGATTGTGCTTAGCAGTTAGAACAGGCAGGGAAAATAGCATCTCAAAGAAACTGTGCACCAGGGTAATAATTTAAATCAAACCGCATTATACTGCGCTCCCCTTTCCCTCCTCCCCCGGAAAGGTGAAATGCTGCAGAACACTGAACACCAGGGGAAAATGAAAATTGGGCAAGTTTACAGCATGTAATAAAATCCATCAGGAGGGTTTATGTTTTAGAGGTGGAGCGCAGGAAGAGGAGATCTGGTCAGCTCTTAACGAATTACCATTACTAGGTGGTTTACGAGGGGAGCACCTCAACTTCCCACCACTGGCAGTGAATTAGGAGAAAGCAGCCTGCGTCTACCTCGCACTGAGAGAAGTTGTCACAGAGGAAAAACATTTGTCAGGCCCTGCCAAAACAAGCACAAAGCAGCAGTCCAGCAAAATACAGGAAGCGTTTGTTGTCCCAAACTTCTCTCCTTACAAGCAGCAAACCTGGGGCTGTCACAGGAAAACACCTGAGGTGTGGACAGTAAATCCAGGATAAGTGAATCACTGTCTAACATCTCTTGAAAATACAGGCACAGTAGCTACTATGGCAATTTATTGATTAATAGCACTCTTATTTTGATTTTTAGGGAACTCTATCCATCACAATACTGTTATTTAAAACACGATTCGATTAAATTTTTATCTTTCATTATATTGTGTTAATAATTTTACTACTGATATGGCCAAGCCTGATGGCATGGTTAAGTCCTCTCTAAGGATATCAGGCATTTACTTTGCAGTTCCAAGTTGGTTTTCTTGTCTTATATTAACATGCTTCATTACTATACAGACAGAAAATACTCCGAAACAGAAAAAGAATATAAAGTATTATGATTAGCACTAAGTAGTGGCTGGCTTTTAAGATACAAAAATAGGGAACCTTCAGTTATCGTCTCATAACATAATATTACAACACAGAAATAATTAGAATCCATTTCTGAACATAACTCGGGGCACTTGTAACAAACTCAGAATTTCAAAAATGAAAATTTTACATGCTCCTATTCCCTATAATTTTAACATAAAAATCTCTCTCTTAAGCAGATTGAAACAAAGACATTGAGGATTTTTTGTCAACCCAAGAGTCTGAGTGTTGACCTGTGCTGCTCAGGACACCTGAAAACTGGGTATAAGCTTGAAAATGCACAATAGTCCACTGGATTTTGGGAGTAGGACCTTTATAGGTGATAACTATAAAGAAGCTGTACTTGTCTCTTAGGAAGTTTGATTTTTCCTATTTGTACTTGGAAGCCAAGCATTCCTTCAAACTTCCCTAAGCATTCTTTGAAACTTTTTGCAGTTACTAGAATTTACTCTTTTAATGTTTAAACTCAGATTCTTCTCTCATAACACCTTCTTCCTCCACTTCTTTTTTTGTATAAAATAATAATATTGACATTGTGATATGAGAAATATCCCTATGATAACAAGCTGATGTCGAAGTTAATGGCTTCCCTTCAAGTTTCAACAACTTAGCTCTCAGAGTGAAAGGGCTCTTTTTCAAAAATTATTTTAATAGCCTAAGTCATAAAGGTCCAGTAAAAGCATTAGAAATATAATTATATGGCATTAGCCTTCTCTCCTGTTCTGACCTAATTTGGAGAGGAGTCCTTTCTTTGAAATTCAAGAAGGATATTAAAATGAATTAACTTCTGTGTGTTGTCTTTGTTAGTTGGCTTTAATTTACTTTTTTAAAATAATGCCCACGTTTTGCCTTCCTTGTAATAAGACTGATTTTTAAAGAAAATGCGACCAGATTTTAAGCTCCTGCTTTTTTGACCAAATTGGAGTTGTCGTATCCTAGTTCATGAATTCTATTTTGACCTGGTTCCCAGAATATTTAGTTAAATTTTGGAGCTGTCAAGAGAAATAGAGAGGAAGGAATAATATGTCTCAGGATAAGCTGCTTCTCAGCAAACAGGTAGATAGCATCCAGATTGTTAGCGCTGAAGTGCCTATTGCCTGTCTGCAGGCAAACTAATTTGAAAATTAAAAACAAGAATATCACATTCATAAGTAATAAAGTAATTCTAGCAGGCTTGTGGAAGGGGTTGTGTCAAGAACTGGTAGTTAGGAAACTAGGCTGAGACTGTGATCGCTGGATCCAACTCGAATAGGCTTGCCTGGGCTGTCACCAGGCAGGAGGGGGCACCGAAGTAAGACCGATGTGGACTTGAAGACAGATTGCATATTTTTCAGATATCTACAACTGTCTGGTTGCTTTGAGACATGCGATGTGACCGAAGGACTCTTTGTTAAGACTGTGATACGTAGTTTTCTGACATGCCGTCATGGGAAGATTAACCTGAGAAACCCTAAGTCCTGCACCCTGGCAGTTTCTGGAGACAGGATGTGAGCAAGATGAGGTGCAGAAAACATCTAGGACGTGTCTGTAGTAGAGCAGTCTAGAGGATCCACACAGAGAAAGGCCATGAGGGGTGCGGGCAGTACTCAACAGATGTCCAAAAGGTTTAGACCCAGCTCTGAGACCCTTGATGGGTGACTGCAGACACGGTGGAACAGCACGGAGGAAAGACCAAAGTGCATGACGCTGGTATTCTCAGCTCCTTCTGGAGAAGTAATTGGGGTTTGACTGCCCTTGCAAAATATGAATGACTTTCTATATATTTTGTTTTAATTTAATATTTTTTAATTTATGCTTTCCAACAGCACCTGTGCTAACTCAGAAACAGAAAGATTGAGCCTAAAGCATTGGTATTGCAGCAAATTCATTAGTCCCTGAAGAGCAGAATGGCTTTGTTCTGGCTTTCTTTTATCCTCTGTCTGCTCGCCTCATCCCCAAAGTGCCTTCTCTGTCCTCTCTGGTGCTCCCAGCAGGCAAGGAGGAGATGTGTTTCGGGCTAGCTGGGAGCTTGGCTGCTTGGCCACTACCTGCAAGAACAGGCAACAGCTGACTTTTACCTGCATTTTCCTCAATACGAGCAGTGAGTTGGGCTCTACCTACCGGCCCTTGTCTATGAAACTTGTAGGACCCTAAAAGAAAAGTTTGAGAGCTCTGCCCCGGTTGCCAAGAGGAATTTGTCAGTTCTGTGGGGAGCGGAGGGGAGGAAGGGAATTACACCAGGCAGCGTGCAGGCAACACAATGGCAGGATCAAATTCGTCTCAAAAGTATGCTGAAAGATAAATTTGGCCTTCAGTTTTAGCAGAAAACTTTTCGATGTCATATATAACAGAATATTTATAGCACTCTCTAAATGCTAAGCAGAGGGAATTATCATGGCTAGACAGCAGGCTTTTATATGAATAAAAAAAAAAGTTTAACTTTTCTTTGGAGACATATCAGCTGATAAGGAAAAGTTACCAATGTAGTAACTGAGGGATAGAGGAGTGTGAGTAGGCAATAAAAAATTAATTGTATTGTTTTCTTTTCAGCCTCATACTTGATTTTATGCTTACTGAATGTTGGCTTCTATTTATTGTGGAGCGTAAGTGCTGGAGTTATATCTAAATATAAAATACATATTTAAAAAAAAACTAGCATGAATTTCTTGGCACAAAAAAATTTCATTGTTTATGGTTTACAGGTTGGCTGATATGCAAAGAATATGTGTGAGTAACATCTCTCTGCAGAAAGATAGAAATATACATATATCATTATACTTGCAGGCATTCAGCAGAATGGCAATTTTCAACTTCACAGACTTTCTTAAAGCTCAGCTGTGTGAGCCAATTGGACCCATGAAATTGGAAATGAGCTCACATTGGTTTGGAGGGATTAGAGCTACAAAGAGCATCCACAGAATGGTGAACTTGGCCTCTCTGAATTATCTGAATCCAACCTCAGAAATTCTAGTTGGAAACTTCATTTGATGGAATTTGCAGCGTGCTGGAGAGAGTCAAGTGGACCTGTGGTCCCAGAGACGGCTTTGTGGCTTAAATGTTGTGAGCTCTCAGCTCAAGCCTGACTCCTCTGAAGCTTGAACAGATCTATTTAGTATTTGGGGGTATTTAGGTGGATTATATGTCAGCTGGAAAGCCCATGAGTCCTAACCGCTCATGTAAGCTTGTAACTCTACTTCTGTTCCTCTTAACCCTCTTTTTCTGAATTATGAGTGATGGGAATTCGTGTTTAATTTATTAATTTTGTTTTCAGGGGAGGGAGAAAAGGAGGGATTTAACATTTAATTTCTCCTAACTTCTTTTAAAAAGCAAGAAACAGAGCTAATAGTCAAATATCTGGAAAATCAATCAGGTTTGACCTTGTTAGCATCTCCAGTGTTCTCTCTGTAAATACAAAGACCTTCCACTGATTTCTAAAATAATAATAATTCCTGCTTTTCCTACATCCCAGTGTCCCAGCTTTATGGAAATTAAAGTGAGAAAATATCTTCAATAAGAAAAATGGTGGTTGAAATGCCTCTGCCTTGGTGATAGAAATAAAAGCTATCTGCTGTTGGGAAGGTGCCTGTTGCCTTTTACAGCATATGACATTCTCATCTCTTCAGTGTTCAGCCATTAAGGTGTAATGAACTTCTTAATGTCCATTTGTTTACGGAGACAACTGACAGGGGGATCATTTAATCTGGCCTTCAGTGTATTTTTTCAAAAGTGAAAGCCTACCACTCTTCCTACTGAGATCTTTTCTTTGTGCAACTAGCACAGGCTACTGTCCCAGAGAGAAAAAGAGCTTTTACAGATTTTAGGATCGCTTGATGCACTAGTTAGTTTTTAAACTGTGAATGCCAGCAGTCGTATCAAAGCAGAACTCTATAGTCACAGCCTCATTGCACCATCTGTGCATTTGATAAAAGACGTGTTCATTTAAGAATATGCTAAAAGGAGGATAGGTAAGAAATTAAAGTCTCCTGTATTCTTCAACACTAGACTTCAGTACAGTGTAATGGTGTCTTTGTTCATAATTTTTACACTAAATCTTGTCATCAGTGGCTTTATTTTTAAACAAAGATTAAGAATTAACAATAAAACAGATCACAATCTTTTTCACATGTAGCTGAATATCTATCTTTCTGCAGAGGCTGATGCTTTTATTTCTTCCTGTGGAAGCTTGAGACCAGTGCCTGTTTTCATAAAAGCATCTTTCTGCCATTGTTTTTAATCAGACTGTCCTTAGTTAACATGCAATCATCATCCTTTCTTAAGATAGCCATTACAAAATGACCATTGCTTTCTGTGTCAACGTAGAGAGACTGAAATTATTGTTAGTCTGATTTTTAGTACTCCCATAGTGAAAAATAAACCTTTAGAAATGGAGAGTAATAGAAAGAGAATGACCATGTCATTCTAGCCAGGTAGACACAGCAGAAAGCATCTGAGTGTTAATTATATAGGCAATACAAAGTCTATTCATTCTCACGTTACCAAAATCGCTTGGGAGAAGGCAACAGGCCATTGTCAGATGCTAAATTTACTGAAGGGTCCATTTCAAATTATATTTTAATTTAGAAACTAATTAACAAATATACTTGTAAACACATGGAAATATTGATTATGTTCTAAAACTGTAAGTGCATCAATCTTGGGAGCCTGAGCAGGGTTCTTCATACACGGCAAGGTAGTTAAATGCAACTTGAAGTGCAAAAGTCAGTTCAAACTTATCAAGAGGACATACACATAATCTATACATATAAATATATATTTGCAGAGTTTATACAAATGGATAGTCCGGTGCTTTATATGTATTCATTCCTCTATTCTAAAATGTTTCTTTGAAATAAGAGGGTTTTATCAGACTAGTATGTAATTTAAAACTTTGTATTACATTTGGGCAAATATGTACTTCTTGCTAATTTATTTTCATTAGATACTCAGATGTATAAATGCACTTACAGCAAACTTACATAGCTCTCAGGAAGCAAAAATTGCCTCACGTTGGAGAAATTTTATGGTACCATTAAGGCTGACCCTAGATAACTGGTTAGGAAGGTTTTATGCTGTCACTGCACCATTCAAGGTAAAGTGCTAACCTGGCATTGTTATGGCTTCTGAAGTTAAATGGAGTTCCTGATAGGTCTTTGTAGTTATTTTACAGTTGCTATTCATTCCTATGTAATGGTCAGATCTTGTATGCTTTACTATTGTTACTTCAAGCAGGAATAAAAATAAGAGATTTAAGAGCACGATAAATATCCAGCGTTGACATATTACAGTGCTAATACACTGTGAGCCAAATTTTCAAAAATATTTTATGTTCAGGCTAAATTCTCAAATGAGCTAGGTCCCAGTTCTGCACTTCAGAGAGCAAAGCTGCAGGGGAATATCTTACTCCAGTGACTATTTTGGTGAGAAAACTAGTTGGCTTGACTGGAGGCAGCGTGCTGCCTCAGTGCAGTGACCAGCAGCATCATCTTCCAGCCTGGGGAGGAAGGAGGAACACGTGATCGTGTAGCACAAAGGCTGCTGATGTTTCTTCATTCTGCTAAGATTAGAAGCACCTGCCTACAGCCTTCAAGGTTGAAGAGCAAGGCTGGATTATTAAGTAGTAAATATAATATTAAGTATTAAGGAGCAATTACTTCCTAATTGAGCAAATTCAGGAAGTTTGCAGAATTATGAGGCTTCAGACCTAACTGGCTTACTGAAACAAACGTATCTTTTGACAGTGCTTGAGGTGAATCTGCATATAGACGCAGATCATGACTATGGCAGGATGGAAGCAAGGCTTGTAGAATGATCTCTAGATCCCTACACTAGATTGTTGTCGATACACATATTCATGGAATTTCAAGGGTGCACACGCTTACATTTGCATCGTCTTTACCTGATGACTAACAGAAAAAGAAAGCAGAAATCAAACTTTCAATATCTGCAACACCTTCTCTAGTACAACCCTCAAAACAACAGCCTAAAACTGTCACGGCATTTCTTCAAGAACTGTATTTCTTGTATCATGGGGAAGACAGCGCTGAAAGTTGATGCATGGCCACTGTCATCTACTCAGATCCTGCTGTAGGTGGAGCAGGTAGCATAGCCAGGCACTACCCTTCAAAAAAACACCACCACCTAAATAAAAACCTCTCTTATTTCAGTTATTAATAGATCTGCCTAACCCTCCGCCATTCTCTGGATAGAAGCATTCCAAAGTGTATGCTTTGGGCTAAATTTCATTGAAAATTCATCCAATGCCATCTGGCTGTTTCAAAGAACAAAGCTAGGCAAAAAGATGGCTGCTTTTCCCGTATTAAAACCAAGCAAATAGAAGAACCACTCTGACAGACTTTCCTGAAAAGCTTCATTTCCCCAAAGACCTGAATCTGGTCTTTGAAAATAGCAGTTGTTTTGCTCTTCGTATGAGCATCCACTAAAATTACAAGTTTTGTAACTACTGCTCAGACATGTGCAGTAGAGATTTCTTTTAATTCTAGTCACTAATTTTCCTCATGCTTTCACAACATTTGGTAAACTAAATCCTCTAAATATTTTAGCTGTCTGAAGCTGCAGCTATACAGTGAGCTTAAGCAGCCAGTCTTGGCACTGCTGTGGATCTGTTAAGGAAATACCAATGGACTATTGATTTTCTGCCCCTCTTAGTCTTTTTTGGGTCATAATATGCTGCACAGAGGTTTTTGCTCGCACTGTTAATATCTGAAACTATCTGACACGCACAGATCATATATGCCACATTTCTCATGAGGGTCTTTTACAAGTCATGGCCTTCTCGAGAACATGATATGTGTGTTTTATCAGCTCTTTAGCATGTGTTGCTGCCTCTAACATCTTTAATTATCTGCACAGATTTTCAGTTGGTCTTCATTTCCTTGAAATGGTTGATCAGTCAAGTCACTGACAACTGAACAGCTGTGTTTACGTCTGTTGGTACTTTGTTTGACCAATTTTCTTTGATCCCTGTAACAAAGAAAAAGCCATTTTGATTCTGCTTTTGGCTCAGAAAAATTGAGTTTGGTGTATACAGGCCTCTATCCTAACTAGTGCTCTGTCCTCCAGGCTTATTTCAAATGATGAGGAAAGTGGGTCTCAGTCCCCATCCCACTCAAAAAGGTGTTACAGGAACTAAGTGGGACTCTGTGGATCACTAGCAGTGACAGAAGGGGGGCCAGTGGGGGTAGAGCCTGGGTTACTAGAAATAAGTCGGCAGGAAAAGCTGAAAAAGAGGTCTGGAGAGAAAGGAAAACCTGCGATTAGCTATGCGTAGAGAATGACCATGGGAAAAGGAGTACAGCTGGATGAGAAGCAAGTCAAGGTTACAATCAGGAGCTTTCAACAAAGCACCACACTTGAATCCATGCAAATGCACTCTTTCCAGAACCTGAAGTGGTTCTTCAAGGACCTTGGACACAAGTATTGCTTTTCGAAACTTCTGTGAACTTCCCTCCACCCCAGCAAAGCATGCATTTAATTCCCTTTTAGTGTTGTTGCAACTGAACAACACTGACCTACTAGATCTCCACTAGGAAATGGCAGAATTAGTTTTGCCTGTGTCATTTTAATTAGCCCCTCCCTGCTCTTCACATAAATAATTTATTCTTTGCAAAATAGACTTTAACTGCATTATTAAATTTTTCCCTCTGGACTCATGCTTCTTTCATTGCAAAGAATAGCTCTGATACAGCGACAAATACATACTGTGCAGCAAAGGATGCTGTTTATCTACAGATCCCCTGCCTCACCTGTTGCAGAAATTAGGGATTGTATAGAGGACCTGAAAATGGAGAAAGAAAATTATCGTCAAATGCTTTCACGAAGGCCTTTTTCCTTGCTTCTGCCATGTCGTTTGGATGCAATATTTATTAAAACAAGACACAGGCAGAGAAGCTTTTACAAGTCCCATTTGAATAGTTCCACAAACCGTTTCCTTAAAACAGAAAATGTTGTCCCCTTAACTGAGATGCAGTCACTGACCATGTGAAAGCTACAGCACTGTTTCACTGGTTGCTTCTATAATGGTTCCAATGAGCTTTTTCTACATTATACTGAATAGGAGACATAGTACTCACGTGGTCACCTTCTCCTCAGCTGAAGGCAGAGTAACTTCCATGTAAGCTGCAGTAACTGGGAGTTGAGAGGCAGTAACATCAGAAAGATTTTCAAATTCAACTGCAGCAGCACCTCGCTGAAACCAGTCTTTCAATTGGGAGTGAAAGGTCTTGATTTTAACAGAAACCCGAGGGGCTCATCTCTATGAGCATTTGAGGACTCGCAGCATCAAATGAAATCAGTGGGAGATGTGCTTTGGACATAAAAGATGCCATTGAATACTAAGTACATTTAAGCTCTCTAAGCAAGTTGAATGCCTCTTTAGCCTCTGTTTTTAAAATCTAAGCCTCAATTCCTGTAATTTAAAATGAAGGTAGTACCACCTCTCAATCTTTTGAAGAGAAAAATCTGTATTTCCAAAACTGCTTGAAGGCTATAGTGGTATGTGCCAAAGAAAAGACTATAAGCAAACTTATATTCAGAGCAAGGAGTGAAATACAAAGCTGAACCATTAGCAGTGATGGGAAACAAAATACCAAGAGCTTCTCCTAAAGTGAGTACCATCCATCCATTGTGTTGCATGGTACAAAGAATCTGCAAAGCAGTAGTCTGTGACCACGTGATTAAAAACTCTTTGCTAATGCATTCTCATAAAGGGAGTAAACTGAAGATGCACAGGCCATTTGAAGCTGATCAAGAAAGCAGGATGTTAGGAGAAGTCTTAAGAGTCAAGTAATCAATAAGGTGCAGGTAAGCATGCTATTTATAATACTCTGCAGTTTATCACATGGCTGTCATCACTGCATATGCAGACTTACCTGTAATTGCAGAAAACTTTTCCTTAAGATCAAGTTTCTTTCCTTATAAGAATGACTGTGATTTGTCTCGTTCACTGTTTTTTGGTAATTGTGACTCTTTATGGAGAATATTTAATATGTGGTTCTTCTCAGCATCACTCAAAATAATTTTTCTAAATGAAATTCACTGTTATATTTTGAAAAGAAAAAAAGCAAATATAACATTTATTTTAAGCATGAGTAGTAGAACCTACTCCATCTCTGCCATGCGCTGTTTTGTAATAAACGGTTTTAATTACAAGTAGTCTTGCTGGCCATGATAAAATTGCATAGTTGTGCTGCATTGCAAGCTGTGACTGATACCTCTGCCTCTTTCTTTCCTTGACTTTTTCCTTCCCTGAACCACACTTTTGGCAAACATCATATACTTGCATTTAGTCAGTTGGACGTGCTGAGCAGCTGGTGCTAATGATTAGAAATAGCGAACTAGTTTATCCAGCGAGTGGATTTGTTCATATGATTTTGGAGTTCAGTTTGTGGGGTAACACTAAGGAATGTGAGGTACATGAGGGGGAAGAAGATCTCACGACATCAAATAAAAGCATAAAAAGGAGAAGATGTGCAAAAGTGGAAGTGCTGCCTTACCTCCTGCATCAAGTCAGAATTAAGGAGACAGTCTTGAATAGCCTGTTACTGGCTGGAGCACATCAGAAAATATTCATAAATTTATGAAGTGCTTAAACTTGCCTCCCAGCCTAAGCTCAAAATCTTGTTTAGCTCCTTTGAACTATGAAGGGCCTTCTATTAAACAACAAAAAGCATATTGGTACTCATAATGTTGGGTTCTTATAACCAGATGTGTCCAGATCACTCAAATCTGAAGTTTGTGGTTTTTCAAGGAAACAATAATCCAAATACAATATAAAACAGCAAAGAAAGTTATTCTGCATTTTTTCTGGAGCTTCTGAATCCTCTCTTCCTTTTACTCAGCTCTAATTTCTTTTGTAGGAATGTGTCAGAACTTAATAAAAAGGCTAGGAGCATTACAATTTTGTTTGTGATCTAGGAAGACAAGCAAAGAAGGAGCCAGGAGCGATAATGGCCTGTTCTTTTCAGTGAAAGGGCCTTGAGTAATACTGTCCTGCAGGTGACATACAAGTTTGTTTTAATTCCCAGTCAAGTTCATCTGAGTATTTTCTGCTACTGGGTTTAGTGATAACAGTGAAAAAAAACCAAGGCAACAAGAAACAGCAGGCACTATATGAGTATCATTGGTAAGCCAAAGCTTACTAAAGCTAGGTGGTTTTTTTTACCCCTAATAGCTGTCTTCTCTCATGATACCAAAAGCTACCTCTGGTTATATGAAGAATGTCTGAGAAGCCAAGTCAAAGAAAAGCAGGGCCAGAGTTTTACAATGAAATTTTGTTTACAATTAAAAACACTTAAGAGAAAACAAGGAATATATAAAAAAAAGTACTTTTTTTTTATTAAACTGTTTTATTTTCATTCAGGACCTCTTTAAGAAACTGTTTCTTTGCATAAGACCTGGTAGTGTAGAAGGCTTAGGTATCTGACAAGCTTTCTGGTGGTCTAGTATTGCCCACAGTACAATTGTTCATAAATATTTTTGCATTTTAATTATTTTTAAAAGCTCACTGTAATCATGGGATCACAGAATTACAGAGTATCTCAAGTTGGGAGGCACCTATAAGGATCATTGAGTCCAACTGCCTGCTCCTCACAGGACTACCTAAGACTAAACCATATGACTAAGAGTGTCGTCCAGATGCTCCTTGAACTCTGTAGTACACGTTTACCTTTGGACTAACGAAGAATGCATGCAAAAGACTAGAAGTGACCAGTTTACAAGATACACTAAACTTTCTTGAGTTCTTTCTGGGGAACTTTTGTATTTTAATGATAAACAAAAAACCCCACCAAAAACAGATTATACTGGTTTTTAACTAACTGTTATAGTTAAATCTCTGAACAATTTGGACAACAAGACCTAGTTTCAGTTAACCTGAATTGTTCGACATCATAACAGGATCCATCATTTCTCATCAAGGGGTTGTATACTTTCATAGGCAAGCCTAGTTTGAATATGGTATTTCAGCCCTTCTACTAGAGACTCCACACATGCTGTAAGCAGTGATGTTTAACAGTAGGAATCACGTAATGCAAAAGATGTAATAGTATTTGAGTTTTCTGTTAAAGATCTTTAAAAAATGGCCTTTAGCAATGAGTCTTTACCACAACCTCAGGATACTCTAGGATCTCTCATTTCTGACGTCACAGCTCTAGAGATTGCTATCAACAGTAGAACACAAAATTTGGGTCATTCCTGCTCCTTTTGAGTTGACCAACTTGTTTCAGTCAGCCCCAGATGAGACTTGTGTATGGCAATATATAGGGACTCCCCCGGAAAATCTAGCCCATACACAACACAGCTTTGGCTTCCCTAGCAGTGTGAGATGGAGCGAGCAATTAGGATCTATCACTGAGTTTCTGTAGGGCTTCCTTGGAAATTGCAGATTGTATTTAGGTAGTCAATGGTGTTCTGCAATGCATGGGGCCATTTTAGATCCAGAACTTATGTGAAACCACTTTTCACCCTTTATTTTGTCACAATTCAGGTAGTCTGTAACTTTTTTGGATGCCCTGTGTCACTTGGCAGTGTAAATGGTGTGTAGCAGGCTTTTTTCCCCCCTCTTCTTTTCTGCTGGAACAGCATTCAGGGAGGCTGTTCTTCTGTCCCAGGGCACCTCTATGGCTTCCTGTCCCCTGATATCAATACTCCTTTCCCTTGGGGCTTACTCCTCTTGGCAAGACTGGTAAGCTACATCAAGTAACCTTCAGATCACCATTCAAGGCACCTCATTTGCTGTTTCTGTCTTCTTCTTTGGGGTTTTGAAAACAACACACATAATTCATGTAGCAGGTGCAATTTTTTGTTGTCATTGTCCTACAATATGGTGTGTAGTAGTAATCAGTAAATTAAAAAAAAAACTTTGGAAATTAAAAGGCCATGGTGGGAACTCAAAATATGTGGATAGTCTTAGTAGGTAAGCTGGAAATGAAATGCTGCAGTTGTATGCTACTACTGCCATTCACGTTTTTCTTGCTACTTATTTTTCCTCTGTGTCATGCCTTGAGGGCCACCTCCATCAATTAGGAGTTTAATTGGGACTGGAATGATCATGTAATAGAGTTGCAAAGCTTAAGTTAGCCACAAATATAGAGACACATGCTTAAAAGTAAAAACAGTTCACAATTTAAGATTCTTTTCAGTTGCTCAGGGAGGCAAACCAGTTTTACAGGATTAATTAACATTTTAGGGCATGCTATATCTAAATAGCAGGAGACTGTATGTGTGTGGGAGGTGTCATTTCACCACAGAAAGATAGAAATAAATAAGAAAGCAGTCATTTTCTGAAAATGACTTTATTTTATTTATGTGGTACAATAAAAAGGTGAAAAGCATGCTTTTACTATCAAATGAAGAATTTGGGTGTTTTGGCAAATGGCGTTAGAAAAGCGCAGAACTGAAACAGTCAAGGAAGAAGATGTGGTGTACGTGCATGTAGCTCTCTCCTTCTGTTGTTAATTGCCTCTCCAGATCTCTGGCAATCAAGCTCTCCCTCCTTCATTTCACATGCAATGAAAATGCCAAGAAAAGTTGCCTGCTCCTTTCCCCTTCACTCCACAGATACAAACATGAAAGCCCATGGTGGGGCTTCTCCTTCAGCACAGCAAGTTTAGGATTCTCAGTAAACCCTCCCTCCCACAGATCTTACCACCCTGTTCATTGCTGGTCTCTTTCATGTGTTGCTCCCTCACATCCCAACTGCACGGCCATGGATTCCAAGCTCAGCCCCTCTGTGCTGAGATTCCTCTTTGCAGTGCCTCCCCTGATATGTGGCACCTATTTATCAGAAAGGTTCACACAACTGCTCCCCTCTTCCCAGTGTCTTCCTTCATAGGTCTCTTCTAGATCATAGAATCATTGAACGGTTTAGGTTGGAAGGGACCTTAAAGGTCATCTAGTTCCAATGCCCCTGCCATGGGCAAGGACACCTCCCACTAGACCTGGTTGCCCAAAGCCCCATCCAACCTGTTATTAAACACTTCCAGGGATGGAGCCTCCACAGCTTCCCTGGACAACCTGTTCCAGTGCCTCACCACCCTCAGAGTGAAAAATTTCTTCCTGAGATCTAATCTAAATCTGTCCTCTTCCAGTTTGAAACCATTACCCCTCATCCTATCACTACAGCCCCTTGTAAAAAGCCCCTCTCCAGCTTTCCTGTAGGCCCCTTTCAGATACTGGAAGGCTGCTATAAGGTCTTCCTGGAGCCTTCTGTTCTCCAGGCTGAACAACCCCAACTCTCTCAGCCTGTCCTCATAGCAGAGGTGCTCTAACCCTCTGATCATCTTCATGGCCCTTCTCTGGACTTGCTCCAACAGGTCCGTGTCCTTTTTATGTTGGGGGCTCCAGAGCTGCACACAGTACTCCAGGTGGTGTCTCACGAGAGCAGAGGGGCAGAATCACCTCCCTTGACCTGATTTTCTGGAAAGGTTGTGGATAGATGAAGAAGTATGTCTGTGATGGAAAAATACCATGAAATCTTTAAAATACTTGATTACCATTTAATGTAGAGTTACCATCTTGACATATTTGTTTGCATGAATATTTTGTGTGTGTGTGCTTTTGAGCCTTAAACTTGTGTTTCACTATGCCAGGATAGAGTTTTACAACATAATAAATATTTTGTAGGTGTTCCTAATGGAGGGGGTTGATATTTTAGCATCTGGCCATTGCAATGATCCCACTTAGGCAAAAAAAAGGAATTTGGCATGAACTGAAAAAAAGCTGTGACTAAGAAAACATCAGTAGCAATGAGCAATTGAAAGCAGTGGATTGTAAACACCAGGAAGGAAATTTATCTTGCTGTAAAAAAGAAAAAAAAAAGAAGCTAACTTTCCAAGGAGACTTAGGTAAATAATAAAACTAAATGGTGGACAGAATAAGTACTAAATAAAATGCCTGAAGAGAAATCTTTATATCAGCAGCAATTACACATTTTAATATGTTATTTGTAAGATAATGGCGATGATTAAGACAGGTGCCAGATTATATATTCTGTTTATAATTAAGCCTTTATTTGCTATCATTTTAAAACCAGACAATAACAGAAATTGAGGAACATGGCATCAATTTTTTTTGTAGAAGTCTGTTCTTTGTGAATCTCTGTGGCCAACTGTGTATTGATGTCTACGGTTTTGTTAAAGAAATCATCAATCAGTCATTATGATACAACACTGCGTGTATTTGAGTCTTACATTCTTAAGTGTTATAGAAGTTAACTGACAATTCAGTAACTCAGCAGCCTCCTTGAATATAGCTCGTCTTGCTCTCTTGAGGCAAAATGGAAGGGGAAAAACCCAACTGAGATGCACAGTTCCAGATAGCTTTCCTGCATTTTTCAGGAAATATCCCAGTGAAGTGTGTTAGAAAGTTAAACGATAGAAAATCTCATCAACTCACAGTCTTGGCTCTGCCATTCTTTGCGGCAGATTTGGGTATAAAGTGAATTTTCCAGCTTCTTAAAATTCTGAAGGAAAAAATACTTTTAATTTAACTGAAAATGTATGCATACAGCTATCTATTATATATCTCTGTTTTGAACAGATTATGAAATAATAGAAGTTTCAAGTCAGATTGGATGTTTCAAAGTCACAAATCTGAACTTATTTTAATTCTGAAAAGCATGAGAAATGTTTTTGAGCAAAGACAAAACAATTTATTTAAGATATATAAAAAATTTTATAAGTATCTTTAACATTACCGGTATGTTTTAAAGACTGATGAAGGCTAAAGCTCTTGTAAAGTTTTCACAAACGGTGAAATTTTTTCTTTAAAAGATAAATAATAAAAGAGGTGGCTGCTAAAAAGCAGGTCCAGTGATGCAGCCCAACAGCATGACTCACCCTCCTAAAACTCACTCTGTGCCTGATACATCAACATTTGCTACTCTACATAAGCCTGCAGCTTGCTTTCTATTGAAAGAGGAAATAAGACTTTTAAAGCAGGAGACCAGACTTTTGTGACATGTACGGCAAGATCTCCAGCTGGTAGCATTAGCAAAGACTTATCGAGAGTTTGGGAGGACTGCTGCCTGCCTGTTAGCACCGCCAAGCACTGTGTGTTTCTCGTCTCAGAGATACCATTGCAGAGCCAAGTGTTAGAAGCGCCAGCCATGAATAGTAATCCCAGTTCTCTGCTTAATGTGCTCGGGGATCCACAGAACTGGGGCTTCTCCCTGGATGGAAGAGATAACGTAGGGAGGTGGCTGTGCCGCGGGGCCAAGCGTTTGCATGATGCCTGCGATGATATGATTGAGCGAGGAAAGGAGGGGGAGTTTCTAACTTGTGTTTGTAGGTACATAGTCACACACATATATGTACATAAGCCTTTAAATGCACTCCTGTGCCAAAAGGTTGGAAAATCAGAAACTAAACAAAAATGCACTCTTTCATCTAAAACATCATGAGGTGCTTTGAAATACTCTCCTTTTAGACCTCTGAATATCTCTTTAGGAGGCTGCAGCCTTCAGACATATCCGTAAGCACTCCACTGAGTTGCTACTTGTATTACTAACTGCCTTTGGTGAAGAATATGTTTCAGTAAATCATAAAAAGGATAAAATAAATAAGTATAGATTCATGCAATTTTTTTTACTAAGCTGTTTCACATGTTCCTCCAGCCTTAAATGAAGGTTACCTAATACATATACCGTGATTATACACACAAGATTTTAAAATGTCATTTAGCAATAATTAGTTTTCAGGAAACAATTGAAAGCTAGCCGAGTTTTCTCAATAACTGTCTCTGGAGACAATCAACTGATTCACTAGAGCACTCAATCTTTGCTGTGAGTTCATTTTCCTTTCATCTTTTGCCTCATAGAATGAAACAAAAAATTGAAAAATACAACAAAAATTGCAAAACTGTAATGTGAAAAAGTTGCGAAGTGAACACTTACCATACAGTCATATTGTATGAAAGGGTATTGACTTGATGTTATGAATGTCACTGATTTCTAATTATCCAAAACAAACTGTTTAAGAAAAGGCCATTTTGACTATTTCACTTAACATTGCGTTTTGTATAAAGGTTAAACTCAAATCTTACTGCATTATCAACTTCCCTATATTCAATATTAATGTGTATACATGGGTATATAGACAAAGAAAATACGTGTTCCAAGTATTTGGGTTGAAATTACAATGTATGCCACACAGTAAAATAGTAGGAGGTCTGCAAAAGGATCTGAACAACTGTTCTTGCAAAAGAAAATTACACCTTAATGATCTTTTAGTCTTTATCACAGAAGAGAGAGAAAGGAAGTTGGATGGCTTTACTAGATTCAGGCTATGACCCTCTACAGCTGAGCTACTGGTGGCTTCACGGTCACTGGGAGACCATGAAGAGCCTAGGGAGAGCATTCAAGCTTTTGTGTGTGGTTTGTGCACGTTTTGTCTTATGTTTCTTCCCTGAAATATTTGAGCGCGTTGTTCTGAAGTGGAACCTTGAAATCTTGTCAATATTTCCAAAAAATGCCTCTTGTTTGCTAGCCAGCCCTTACAGGATTTTTGCATTAACAACAGCAAGATGAGAAAATGGACATCAAAATGCAAGCTTATTGGCAATGTGCATTTGTGGCTAAAAATATTAATTAGGACTGTGATGAATTAGGAGTCACTAGGAATGTTATTGGAACAGTAAAGATAAATGTTGACATGTTGTTACGTGACTCAGAAATACATTTTCTCTTGTAGTAACCAGTATAGAACAGGTCACTTTATCTTAGAGACGAGTCTGTGGGGTTAAAGAGTATTTCAGAAACCATCAACAACAATGAATAAAGGCATAGAAAAGCTCTCCTATGAAGTGAAAACCTTGATTACCTGAGAAATATGAAGACTCAGAAGAGACATAGAAGTACATAAAGCAGTGAATGGTTGCAAACAGGTAGATGAGGAGCCTCTGTATTGCAATACTGGTAGAATTTATAAATGGGAACGTTAAATGTTACAAAATAAATACTCTTTGCCATGATATGACAGCTCTATAGTGTATTGTTAGCAAAATTCATACACTTGAATTGTGGTCATTTATACGGGTAAAGAAAAATATCTCAAGTTCAGTGCTAGGAAAGAGCTTGGGAAGAGTTATTTAAGTGTTTCTTTTAGTTCACTTCAAGATCAGAGGTAGGATTCTGGTAGGATCAGATCCACTATAGTGATTTCTACGTGTGTGTATGTGTACACATCTCACAAATGCCCCTTCCTTTACAGGAAATATAAGTGCAGTAAAAACAAAACAATTTCCCCCAGCCCAAGCCTAGCACAGTAAACCCCAGGAGACACCTTACTTTTGTAGGCTTGTACATGGAGGGAGAAGAAATTTCTCAGTTGAAATTGTTCCTGAAACAAGGATATAGCATGCTATAGGGACTGATATTATTTGCTGGCTGTAGAAGGGGCTGGATAAGAAGACCAGTATAACTTACTTTGCTTATAAAATCCTTGAATCGTCCTGAGTTGGTACACCTTGGGAGCGTGACTGATGGCATCTACATAACACACAGAACTTGGTTTGAATCTTCACAAACCTTCTATGGCACCTCTGTGGGCTTTTTTTTTTTTTTAATGAGGTGGAATGGATCACCTGAAATTACTAAAATAACAAGAAGGCAAAGTCAGAGCTAACCAGAAAGGTGATTTTATGGCTTGATGCTCTGTGTGCCCAGTGTGCCCTGGTATGTGGTGTGTTGGTAGGATGAGTCTGTGGAGCACAAGAACAGCTGAGACAGTTTTGGAGCTTTTCACCACTCAAATTCAGTGCAGTGTAGGTTCACATACTCTGCCTGGAGCAGCCACAGGCTCCAACATGGATCCCATAAAGGGAGTCCATAGCTGCATTTTGTCCTGGAGGGAGGCAGTTAATTCACTCCAGGATAAAGCTATCCTTTCTTCCAGCCCCGCAGAAAAGGCTTTCCTGGTTTAAGTGGTAGAAATGGAGTATGTTGCTTTCTATTTCACAGTCCCTTTGGACACAACAATAGAGAGAAAAAAACAGATGAAAGTTCATAGCAGGCCCTTTGCAAAAATGAACAGATGGGGGGAAACTTTCCTAGGGCAACTGATATTAAATAATAACAACAAACACTGTCAGGAAGGCCTGAGATGCATGAGGAAAATGAACCCATTTGCCTTCTCAATGAAAATTTATAGTCTGTATTATATCTCATGAATATTATGACCCTCTTAGAATATGAGAAAGGGGAAGGTGAGACACAAGGAACTAAATGTTTCTTTTTTCTGCAGAATTACATGGGAAATGCTAGGATTTCCCACAAGCAGCAACAACAAAAAATCTTTTTCTTTTCTTTGGTGCATTAATTGCATGGACTGTATTTATATAGTATGCATGACATTCCAGCATATTGTTCTTTTTTTGTACTCAAGTTGATTTGTTTTCTCAGCAAAGCTTGGATTGTTAACAGTGACTCCTCATTCATATGAAAGTCCTTTCTAACTTCATGACTGATCTTGACTGCCTCAATTGTGTTTTAAAACATACTTTCACTTGGACTTTTGTCGTTTTCCCAGCTGCCGTTTCTCATCTCACCAGCTTGCTGAGGGTATTTCAAATGTTTTTCCTGGAAAGTAATTCTCTTGAGACATATCATATAGCTAAAAAGCAAAACAAAAGAGAATCTAATTTACCTGAGGGAATAATCCTAGAAGAACACCTACAGCCGAGTATCAAATAATAGCTTACTAGTACTCCAGAACAACAAATGAATATATTCCTCTGTTCCTGGGAATCCCACATGCAGGACATCACTGGGAGATCTGGAACCAAAAACTAGCATTTGTTTGCAAAACAGATAGTTCCTCTATTGCAAAAATAGTATCACCTTCTATTCCACGTGCAATAAAAGCAGTTGAGTACTAACCTGAAAAAAATAGCTATTGTGTCTCCAAAGCAAGCTGCTATAAACAAATATTTTTCCTTCACAGTCCACCTTCATGGACATAGTGTTTTACTGTTGGAATCGTGCAATTGCTTGAGCCTGTAATCCACTGTTTTTCTTTCTTTAATTTTTCCTTCCGGCTTGCAAGGAGACCAGCAGTAACATCTGTTAGAGTTAAGATACACTGCAATGACTTTTCTGATACTGGAGCCCTCTAGAATATTGGCTATGCCGAAGCGAGGAGATAGGCTTTTCTGTCTACATGATCTATAGCACTATGCTGCTAATTCAGGAAGACTGAACTATTTTTAGAGGTTACCAAATGACTCAGAATAAAGAAGCAATTGTATAACAGATGCAAAACCGAACATTCAGATTATCTGGCTGTTAAAAAAATGAAAGAAATCAACCTAATTTCAGTTCAGCTGGAGGGAGTAGGCTTCTTTAACAGTACCCCAAGTTCATTTAAAAGGTGTTCCTGAATATGGAACCTTTGCTATCGTGAACTACAGATGCTTTAAAAAACAAACAACCCCTTTCTCCCCTTCTGATGCCAAATATGAATTTTAATGCAAGAGATTTATGCCAGTGTTTGACGTTGACTGCATTGCACCTAGAGTTTTAAATCCCATTAGAAACTGCTTGTCTTATTAAATGAGGAGTTTAATAGTATGCTTGGATAGTCGACAGCCAAAACAAGATCAGCAGTGTTTTCACAGAGTAGGAAAAGCGATAAAAATGATGACTGAGTACGGATTAAGTGTCAGCTCTGTCAGGATCATGGGCTTGAGATTTAAGTTTTAATATAATATTTCTCAAACCTTATTGATTGTCACTACTTAAAATTCCTCATAATGCTTCAGGAACATTGAAAATGTCACTACAAACTCAACACCTGGAAAGTTTTGCATTTGAGTTAAAAAAATAAAAATTACTGCAGTGTTTACTTTTAAAAACTGACACAACCTAATAGCCTTAATATTTCAGCAGTTTTGTATGGCACTTTATTAGGTGCACTGCATGAGGTTAAGAGTAAAGTTTTTCATTACATAACAGGAAATAAGCGATTTCTAAAACTTAGCCAGTGTTGTATAATGCTCCTGTAAAGATGGGTGGTAAAACTTAGGCTCAGGTGAAATCAATGGCATGAATTCAGCAGGGCTTTCATTTCACCCCAGCTGCCAAAATTCTACCTTCTTCTACCAGATGCTGGCTTCAGAGGAAATATTGTTAGTGAAGTGACTCTTACTGTATTGTAAGATAGGGTAACCTGATGTGAGCATGCCAAGGTGGAACCGCAGGATGGAGTCAGCGGTGGTTACCTTGGCATATTCAGCTTGGCGGGGGGGGAAACCCCACGTTCACAGAATGAACTAGAAACATTGGCAGACCGAAGGAGGGCATACCCTATTTTGGCTGAGATGAGGGCTGACAGCAAATTCATGCCGGTTGAGTAAAGAGGGGGAAATTTTCCTGCTGCGTTGGATTTTTCAGGTTAATATGGTGGAGCTCCTTACTGCTTTGCGCTAGAGGCTAGGTGTTCGAGAAGCTAAAGCTTGCAGGGCTGTGGGGAAGGAACAGAGCTGCGACAGTTACTAGAGCTGATCTTGCGATGTGTTTCTCATATTTATGATACCAAAGTACGGAGGAAACTCTGCTAGTGAAAAAGGGAAACAAACACAGCTCTGCTGCATTTTTTTTCTACTTGGCTTTCCAACTCTAATGAATGAAAATTCATCTGGAGAAACACTAATTGGGTTTGACACCACAAACACAGCAGTAATGGAAGCAGGTTTCTCAGCTAGGGAATCTGATGATCTAACAAGCTGTCTCAATGAGATTAGCTAGTTTAAGGTCTTGTGACATTATTCATTAGTTTTCTAACACACTAATCTTTACAGTACACTTCCCAATTTGATGTTGTATCTCCTTCTCTAGCTATGGGCTCTTTTCTTTTATACCCAAGATAATGCTTCTTGTTAATTCATTGACAATCATCAGCAAAAAAATAGCCCTCCCTGGCACTTTACCCTTGTCACAGTATCTCTGAGGATATTGGTTTCACATCGATGCAATTTTATTGTCACTGGCAAGGTGACTAGTTGTGTTGATCAAGAAGGCATCAGTAAGTATTTATAAATGGATATCTGGGAAATTTGTCAATGCCGAAATTAGTTTTATGCAAGAGAACTGGTCGAATATTATTGTATTTTCAGGAATGGTCAAACTGCAGGAGAGTCACAGTTGATTACCCAGAGGAAGTACCAAAATTCTGAGTTTAGCAAGTTCTTTTTTCATGCCAGCACAGGAATTTGAAAAGGCAAAAGGGTCAGAGTGTCTGCAATTCCGTGCTGTATACATGAGTGTGGCAGGAAAAGAATGACAGAACTAATGTATGTGTCTGTAAATAACACTGGACATGTTTAGGCATCATTAGGATTGCAGGAAAGCATCCTCTGTATATTGTCAGACTTTAAAATCATCTCCAATTCTCCTTCTGATTACTCTTACTGCTCTTTGTGATAATTCTTTATCAGTGTGAAAAATTCGTATTATTCAAAGTAACTAGGTTGCTTTCACATCAATCTAAAATAAAACTTAGTTGCTATAATAGAATAACTTCATTTAACTGAAGGCAAATATTAGCTTCAGTTGCAGGGACACAGGAGTTGCAGAGAGAAAATTTGCTGTGCTAATCCTTTGCTCATCACAAAATTGTAATGTGGAAGAAGAAATGTTTCATATGCATAAATAAAAATCAACAAATGAAATGTATCTAACAATGTTTGTCTTGGCGGTTTCACACATTTCTTCTTTTATAATGAATCATAATATGAGTGTAAATATCAATTCCCTTCTTTCAAGAATTAGAGTTTCAACCACTATTTTTTGTCATTCACTGTGCAAATGAATACTTTGAGTATCACAGGAAAAGCTGTTCACAAATGTTGCATTTCTCAGTTTGGAAATACTTTGTCCTATACGGTTTTATTTAGGCTATACCTATAAATAGAAATCAGCTGCTAAGAAATGAGTTTACTGTGCTAAATCATACTGTTTTATCTTACCACGCAGCTAATCTTGTTCAGGCTAAAAAATGGTTAACAGGCAATCTGTAAGATCTTATAAAATGACATTTGGAAATCCTGCAGTCATATTAGTCATTAGCCATGGCAATATTCTGCCATAAGGCAATGAGTCAGACGATTGATTAGAGAGCCTCATCATGATATACCCTCCAGCATGAATATGGAGAGAGGGAAAAGGAAAAGGAGAAAGGAGAGTGCATGGGACACAGGACAGGAACGCAAAAGAATGGAAGGGCAAAGAAAGTCTGAAAGAGCATCTTTTTTAGAGTTAAAGGGTAATGGAAGTAATGGAAAAGAGGCAGACAGCACAAATCATGACTCTTGAGGACCAACTAGGTGTGCTGCCCTCATGCCTCGTGAGCGAAGTCCAACATAACTGGAAAATCTATTTTTTCTTGCACTCTTAGCATGGCCTCTTGCTCTAGACATGAGGCATCTGTTGGCCACCTTTCTCACAGGAGTTCAATAAAAGTTGTGGAGAAGACTGGCATTGAAACATCATCTGTTTTTAATTCTGCCCATTTTCTCAAATGGATGTGTGGATATGTTACGGCTTTACCAGTTATCGTCATGTTTACTGAGGAGCATCAGCAAAACAACCAGGAGCGCACAGAAGCTGACAAAAGGCCTACAGGGCACACTGGAGAAGTGCTCTCCCTTGAAAATATTGTTGGGCACTGCAATTAAAAGGAAAGTGCTGTGCTATTTAGGAGTTTGTGATGCTTTTACTGGTGGCCATGCTATGACTCCCCTGCTGCTGTTTTGGAAATAAGCACACCGTTTTTCACTGTGATGCTCAGGTATGCAAGGCTGGGTGCCTGCCCTATCCCCACAGTCAATCTTAAAAGCTGCCAGCTCCTGGTAGGATAAAGGCAGGACACAGAAAATAGAATTATTGTAGAAATAGTAAGAATGATAGACACAAGAAGAAATCACTTGTACAGCTAAGATTTTACTGCAGCACCTGATTTTTCCAGAATTCATCTCCCTAATGCATGCTTTTCTGCATAGCAAGGTATGATGACTTACGGACTTTATCCGCAGTATTTCGAAATGTCTGGGTCTATCTTGATTTATCCTGAATCAAATTCATCAAGGTCCTCAAGTGATGCACACTTCTGTCAAAAATTGGTGAGCTTTCTAATTTTACTCCTGCAGATTTAGTACCGTTTGTCCAATATACCTGGACTTTATAAACGGTCAGAGGTG
Organism: Chionis minor; assembly: GCA_013398295.1. Classification (NCBI taxonomy): domain Eukaryota; kingdom Metazoa; phylum Chordata; class Aves; order Charadriiformes; family Chionidae; genus Chionis; species Chionis minor. Next base: position 209,068 of record VZSF01007202.1, read on the forward strand.
CTTGTGCCTTTAATACAAGGGAGCTATTAGTAAGATATTTTCCATGAAGGCACTGTCATTTATGGGGTTCACTGGCTTTCTTGGTCTGCAAGGCTCATCTCTTTTCCTAGGCATTTCAGCGAAGAGGTGCCCAGTTTTGATTATGTTTATAGGAAAGTGATTACAGTTAGAATACAGGGCAAAGCTGATCTGTTGGGGGTTTTTTTGGCTTATTTTCCAAGTATTCTGATTTGTATGAAAATACTCTGCCTGTGATAAACACTTACTATAACTACTTTATAAATCAAAATGAATAAGCTATTATTTGTGCTTTTAAAAATCGTGTTAATCAATACCAGACATTTCAAAAGAATACATACAGATTATATTATTGGCAAACAAGATTGCTGCTGAGATCAATGCAACATTCCCATCGTCTTCAATGAGACTATTTGCAGACTGGGATGTAGGATGTTACGTTTTTACAGTCTGCCATTGTGTAAACCCATAATGATGGATAGTCCTTTCCTCAGAATTGCAATAGCCACAAGAAAGATCAGAAGAAACAGGTGTGAAGAATAAACAAAGGCACTGGGAGATGAGTTGAATTGCTCAAAGTTCTCCATAGGATGACGACCAGAGCCCTGATACTTGAAGTCGAGACCTGGCTCCTGCTTAATGACGTTGCTTCACATGCAGCTTTCTCAGGTGATGCATGGCTCATCATTCTTGGGCTGTGGAGATCTCATATTGTGTGTAACAGCAAAATCAATTGTAAGAACAAGCATCAGCAGATTACTCACCACCACCACTAATTGCTTTTCATAGTGGCATCTCACCTTTCTGTCTGCGCCATCTCCATGCTTGTGAAGCACTTGCCTTCTTCGTCATTTACTTGTGAGCCATGAAGCTCTCCTGTCATTGACAAAAAAGGCAAGAGAGAGAAGGCTTCATGCCTCATGCCCGTATAAGCAGTGGATCACAGGGCCATGTAATACAGATTGAAATAAGGCTCCTGTTCACCATGCTTATCTCACTTTCAAATTGTTTAATAAATCTTTTCTTCTTCATAAAGGGTCTCAGAGGGGCCGTGTCTAACTCCTTTTTGGGTGAATGTGGTGATATAAACACATTTAATTATTTTAAACAGCTAGAATTTCATAATATAAATGTTACAATGAACAAAATATTGTTGAAAGTGACATAGCATAAGGATAATGCCATATGCCATTAAAATAAATTTATCTTTTAATTGTCATATTAATCAGTTGATCCTGTGGGCTGTAAACTTATCACAAGTTTGGGCTGCATTAGGAATGGGCCATAAAATTGTAACTGCAAACCCTCATGCCACTTATTAAACTGTGACTACCCGTTCTGACATTATCATCAACCTTCCCCACTTGTTTTACTATCTTTGTGTAAAGATTAGCTCGACTGTTTTATTATGTTTGTGTCTTGCTCTGTGATGTGTTTTGTGCAAGTGCTATTACTAATAGTCAAGAACACGAAGAAGTCCAAGGACTACACCATTTTCTTTAGGGTACAGTTATTCCTGGGTAATGCTGGAAAATGCTTAGGCTTTCCAGATGAATGTATCTAAACATAGAAAATATTTTACATGGAAACAATCAAGATTAATGCTACTGTGGCTCATTATTCACTGTATTTTAAGGAAGACTGTCTGCAACGTAAACCATCAACAAATAAAACGGAGGTTAGGGTCATGGTCTGATCTTTCAAGAGTATATAGGACATCTCTTACGCTGTTCAAAGGACACTTTGTGTGCGTGCATTCAACTGACTCCCAACAGGATTGTTCTGAAATTTCTTGATGGGCATGTAAATGTGACTGGGGAGTATAATCTGGCCCCATGTGAAAGCCTGACACTCTCTGCCCCAAACGTCAGGAGGCTTTGAATGTAAACTTACACATCCCATAGCTATCTTAGTCCAGTGCTCTCAACCCTAGAGTCAGCAAAAAAAGAACAGCTGCAATAGCCACAGAAAGCAGATGAATCTGGAGAAAAACAGATTTCAGGAGCACTCTATCTATTTACACAGAGCAGTCATATAATATCTAAGGGCAAATGGCGAATCCCTGAATCACATGTTGATTAAAGCTGGAATAGCACAGAAGTTGCCGGTTTTTTGAATGCTGAGCAAAGGAACTTTATTAGAATCAGAAAAGTAATGTTATTCTGAGACCTACGGTCTTTCAGCATCTCTCTCTCTCTCTTTTTTCCATCTCTGCTATTTGTTAAATTTCTGCCAAGATTCTGCCTGCCCTCTAAAGCCTGGCTTCTAGCTACAGATTTAAAGAAATAATAGAAGTGTTCTATGCTTTTTGCTCCATAACATATCCCTAATAACTTTTTGTAAGATACACAGCATGGAAGACAACATTAAAGAGAATGGAAGGACCGATTTTCAATCCCTTCAGGTTTTGGTTTGGTTTGGTTTTTTTTAAACTACAGAACATTCTCTGATGTTAGGGAGTTTCATAATTCACATAACTGAAATGCTGATCAGTAGCAGCCTTGGAATGAGATCTTAACTGAAGATAGTAGGATGATCATATAGTTTACTCTGTGAGTCTTGTCTCAGGCCCTAAGAAATTATATTTTTTTTAAGATGTTTGCTCTGTAGGACCACATCTTTCAGGATTTTCACAAGGCAGGAGCTACACTGTAACGTTGTGCTATACTGAACTTTCAGGGAATTATTTAATTTAATACGCCTCTGGGGTTTTCTGTGATGCTGGAAACTGATTAGAAATATAAAGCATATAGTATTAAAAAGAAAACAAACCAAATTTGAAAGAGAAAATGCTTTTCTCACTACAAAGCCAATTTTCCTATCTGTTCCACCAGTAGATCAGCAGTAGGAGTTAATATAAAGGCAACACATAAGTAAATGGCCCTGGAAAATGAATCTCATGTTTCTAGGTGTCCCATACTTGGTTTAAGCAAATGTGTCATTCGTAGCTAGCTATCCAGTGATTCAGTCATGACAGGACGTGCTTTTGTCCCATTTGGGACTATATCCCTATTTGAATTATGTATGTATTTGCATAGATATATCCCCTGCGTTACTAACAGGGGAGGGGCATAAAAGGGAACTTCCCTTGGAATGGCAGAAAATAATTTTTTTCACATACACAGGTTCCCCGTAATCTTAAAGTCAAGTTTACTAGCCAGCAAATGGGGTAAGAGTAGCCATACTTTTTAATTAACCCATTTTTTCCCCCATGGCTGTCAGTAAATTTACATTTGGCTGCGAGAATCCAATTTCTGTTGGCAGCACAGGCATTGAGACATGTACAGCTTGTGCAGATTGAAGCCTGTATCAGTGTTTAAATACTGAGCTCTGAATTTCATTGCTAGGCTGTTCAGTGCCCCCACAATGTCTTTCAAAGTCTTCTAGGCTCTGGTTTATTGTATTACCTTTGTCAGTCTGAAGTGCAGTAATTTATATTTGTCACGACTGCCCTTCATCTGGTGTGGTGCAACCTTGGGCTTTTTTTGTCTTGTGTTTTTTATCAGTGGAGGAGTCCAGTATTTTGAATAATTAAAACCACATAAATAGCTGATCTTGGTGATACTGCATATAACACTAAGATGCCTTATGTAAAAGCCATGTGTTTTTACTTCTACTGTCTCATTTGCTTGAACTAGATTAAAAAAATGTTGTCATGAAAAATTAAAGATGATAATAATAGGCATTATTATCCTGTTTACTACATGCTGCTAATATAGAGAGATTTAGATTTCTCCTGAGGAATTGTTTGATGTATATTTGTTTTCAATTAAATTTGCATATGCTGCTTTCAAGAGAAAGATACTCTATTTATCTCTCTATTTGTTTTCATGGAAGAGGGAATAAAAGTTCCATACTTCTCCCCCTTTGCTGCATCACTGCAGGAGAGCCCTGTATTGTGTATCATAAAGAGATTGGGAAGCTGGGTAATTAATCATGAGCTTTTATGTAATAGAAAGTTTAGAATTCATTAGCTTTATATCAGAGTGAGTGTTATGAGGGAGAACATGTTGTGAATGAGAGGGAGAGCCTTATAATTAAGGAAGTGTGTAAATAATAATGAAAGTCATTAGTGCTATTCAGTTTGTAAGAATGTCATAATGTAATTGGAGCATTAAAGTGAAATTTGCGATGACAAACATTAACGATACAAAAGAGAGAAAATGTGGTTATCTTTAGTTTGACAGATAATGTCAGCTTTCTTGTAAGGCCCAGATGGTGCACAGGAAAATGTTATGAACAGTTTTATATTAATATTTTTATGATGTGATATTTGGGACTACAATGTCACAAACACACAAAGGAGGTTTGCGTTTGTGAACCAATAGTGCCTTGCAGAGTACAGAGCCCAATGCTGAGTGACCACAGCAAGAGACAGGGAAAGTCTTGTCACCGATGCAAGATCGTTGTTGCAATAAAGGTGAGGTGTGGTGTAGCATGGCATTATGAGGCTGTTAAGTTTTCTCTCTCTCTCTCTCTGGATATGTACTTTGAATCTTTCTTTCCTTTAAAAAAAAAAAAAAAAAGGAAGAAGAAGAAGGGGGGGGGGAGAAAAGGAAGAAAATGATTTAACAATTATGCAGGAAATTATATGATGCTAAAATTGTACCATGTTCTGCTCTTTCAATGAAGGGACTTTCTACAGTGTTGCGCATTGCAAAGGCTATAATTTTAGGGCGTGAAAAAATGTAGATTCCAAACAAAGGAAAATTTAAATATGTCTAGTGGATAAGGCAAGGCGAAACAAAAAGAAGGCAGCTGGAGAAAATTTGGGGGAACTGTATTATTTTAAGGGCAGTGACTGAGAAATAACTATGCTTAAGACTCGAAGACCTGAAAGGTCCAGGACCTCAGAGTGTTGGAAGCTTAAGTATCTGCCTTTGTGTTTTGTCCATGAAGTACAGCATTATGGGGTTTCATACTGCCCCCATCACTTCATGTTGAATAGACCTGATTTTTACATAAGCAGTCATTTATTCTTTACTCTCTTCTACAGCCCGCTAGCCAACACAGAAGTTGATTCCAAAGTGTTGAAGAGAAACACTGCAAATTGCTAAATTGATGCTAATCAAACTTACCTTCTGCTAGGAGTCTTAGGAAATGAGCAGTGGTCCCAAATGAGTGAAAGTGGAGAGGTGAGGGTGTACTGGAAAGCAGTATGCTCTGCTCACAGGTACAGGAGGTGCACTAACGTTGTAATGGTAGATGGGGGAATAAAGAGCCCATTGGGCCCGTGCAACATAGCAATCTCCATGCCTTATCAAATGATTACCTCAGTAGGATTTTAACCCGTGGTTCATTTAAAACCTTCTGAGACTGCCCAATCGCATGACAAAGGTCACATTTCTGCATTTATCATTACTGACAGAACTTGAGAGGGTTTTCAAATGACACATAGCAGGAATTATTCTCTGCTTGCTGTAGGGCTGCTACTACTGTTGGGGGTTTGGGGTAGGACAGTCTAAAGTAGAATCATAGTGACTATGCTAAATTATGAATATCTGTGCCTTTTCTGGTCACTGTTATTGTTTACAAAACTAACATGATGATACATAAACTATAAAAAAAAGCTGTCAGATCATAGAATCGTAGAATTGTAGAATCATAGACTGGTTAGGGGTTGGAAGGGACCTCTGGAGATCATCTGGTCCAGTCCTCCTGGCTGGAGCAGGTCCACCTACAGCAGGTTGCACAGGTTGGCATCCAGGCAGGTTTGGAATGTCTCCAGATTTGGAGACGCCACCATCTCTCTGGGCAGCCTGTTCCAGTGCTCTGCCACCCTCAAAGTAAAGAAGTTCCTCCTCATGTTCAGATGGAACTTCCTGTATTTAAGTTTGTGCCCGTTACCTCTTGTCCATTGATACACTGCCTCCAGTAGTTTGTAAAGGGCTGGTTTTGGAAAGCATGATTTAGCACAGGTTGAGGTTTTTTGGTTTGGTTTGGTTTGGGTTTTTTTTCCAGTTGCTCCTGTTCTTTGGCACATCTGCACACTGTTTTGCACATAAAGCATGATGTAGCCTTAAAGGGGGCAACGCCTTCATCTCACATGGATTGTGAGGGGAATTGACCTACCAGCAAATTACGTCACGCTTTTAACACCCTCTGTCGTGGAGGGTCTCCTCATGTCCTCTTGAGCAGCATTAATGACCAATGTTTGCTGTTTGCTGCTTCTCTAACTGAACAAGTTAATAAAGCTGGAGGGTGGAGGACACCGGGGAAAGCACAGATGGTCACAATTTTACAGATTAAGAACTAGCCTTTCTATTCTTTACCTTTAGTGAAATTCCAACTTGTGTATAGATTACAGATTTTGTGAATTAGTCTGTGATCTGGCAGGTTCATCCCTGTTTAGGTAAGACATATTTTTTGTAGACTTCTCTTTTAATTATTCCCAGTACAACAGTGTTTAAGATGTGACTATTCACAGTACTGACGGCCACATCTTGGAGCTATTATACTGTTTCTACCCTGTTTAGACTCAGACAATATCTCTATTAACTTGAGTGGGAGTGACCTGGGCAAAGATAAAGCTCAGTCTTCTTCTGCAAATAGACTTTGGATTGGGTATCCTAAAGGAGCAGTAATTTCCAAGCCTTTTTATAGTGATGCACTGAACTCCATCGCTTCATGTTTAAGGTCCTGAGTTACCAAGCCAGCCTTGCAGTTGCATCCAGAGGAGGTCTGACATGGGAGCAGCTGTATATAAGTCGAGGCCGGTGCCACTGTCTCTGGGAGGTCCCCATTGCCTTCCTCTATATTGTAGTTCAAATGCAAGTCAACATCTAGGCATTGTGGGTGGCAGGAAAGCTTGAAGTCCCAGGGTTAATGTATGTCTGTGTCCTGCTCATTGGAGGCCAGTGCTGTGGCTTCCTGGGCAGTGTGAGCCTCAGAGCATAATGCAGTGAAGTAGAGCGGGCTGCAGGAAGGCAACACTTACATTGATCTGGTTGAAGAATATCAACATACTAGTATGGTATCCAGTTATTTGTGAAAAATACCTGCAAGATAGATCTGTGCCTGATGTCAATGGGAGCCTTCTCTTAATCTGTTACGTTCAAAACATGCATTTTGGAGAAGACTAGATGTTTCCAGAAGCAAAAGTTAAGAGGGCAACCTGCTCAGGGGAATTTCAAATGGGAGAAATTGGCACTTGGTGAGTTCTCTGGGTTACGGGGGCCAATTTGTCAAGTCTTCTTTTCTTTGCCTCCAAATCATTTGCCAACTTTGGTCTCATGTAAGTTTTCACTTGGTATCTGATCTACACTGTGGCACTGCTTACTGAACAGGCAATGCATTGGGTTGCATCTATGTACCCTGACCAAAACACAGAATAGAGATGTGCGGAACATGACCAAGATCCAGACTCCTCACTCCATGAACTATACAGCTGACTTGAAATACCTCACAGTCTGTATGATAGTTCTCTGCCTACCTACAGCTGGGATGATGGTCTTCTCTAAAATATACTGGGTTTGCTTTTGAGTGCTAAACAAAGCCTACAACTCCATAACAATGATTTACTGCTATTTTTAATATTGCTCTGGCAGGATTTCTATAAGGTAAATAGGGATTCCTCTTGACACTGTATTTTTCTTTTTTCCCCTCTCTGTCATTTCCTAGATCCACTTTCTCACACAAGAAGTGGACTAGTCACCTGGCTTCCCTTCTGCCAAGATACCTAAAGGACAGGTGTCAGTCTAGTGATGGTTTAGCAGAGAGAGAGGCACCATGTATTTTTGAAAGCCTGTACTACCCACATCTTACTATGGGAGTTGAAAATTGTCACCAAAGCTTGTCTGCTCTCTAGGTGTGCTGGGAGGAAAGCTATGCTTTTATGCGTTGCTTTAGACAAAGGGCTGCAATAAAGACGTTCTTGGTGAGATCTTGATGTGAAACTGCTTTGTGTTAGTGAAGTTGGTTGTGACTCTTATGGCTCCTGTGTCGAGTACTGTAACTACTCTCCTGCAGATGCTGTGTTTGTCATATGTCTCCTTAGAGCCACTCATACTTGTAAGCCAAGCAGTTCCTGGGCTCCTAGGTGACCCTGAGCCGTTGGATTATTAAAGCTCATAAATCCTATTGTTTGGAATTTCCTCAGTCTGATTTCTTCCCTACAGTACTCTAATATGTGTAGGTAGCGCACATTCCCCGCAATGAATCACAGATCTCAAGATAACCAACTCATTGCATTCACTGCCTAGGACTCTCCCTCCTCCTCTTTTTCTCACCATTTTCTCTCTGGCCCATCCTAACACCACAGCTCACAACATTCTTGCTGACTCTCTCTTCTTACCGCTCTTTGTCTTACTCACCACTGCTTGTGTTGTCTCTGTGCCTTAACGTGCATGCCACGCGTACATACTATAAAAAATACCACAATGTTCCTACCTCAGGGATGTGCTTCTGTCCAGAGCAACTGAGAGCTGCCCCACTGCCTGAGTTTCTCAACCTGTCATAGCCCTTTGAATGGTGTCTGCAACATGACTTGAGTTGGAAGGGGACTGGGATGAGCCCTCTGTGAGGCATTTGGCTTACTTTGGATCATCCTTTTTGAGCTGCCAGCCACCCTTTAGCCCATGAAACAGGCTACTGTCCCTCCAACACCGTGACCTGAACGTCCCCTGGTCCTCCTGCATATAAACATAAATTAAGGAAAAGGCTACAACAGGAGAGACCATTTGATCAATGTTAGCTGTCAAAGCTAGAGTTCAAATTCCTGTTCATTTTCTTTTGAGGGTCATAGCTGAGCAGGAACTGCAGTTTCTGGTCTTAGGGGGGATCGGATGACTTTTTTTTTTTTTTGGTGGGGTGAGGAACTCCACACTGGAATATCGTTTTCAAGATACACAGATATGGCACATCAAACACTTTGGGATTTCTAAAAGAAGCTAAGAGGGGATTTGAAATGTCAAACACAAAGAAATGATGCTTTGCTTTTAGTTGGAAAAAAATACCTTCCTCAGCCCCTCTAGCAACAGATTATATTTTTAAAGAGTTGTTCATTGATCTTCCTCCAAAGAGAGAGTCTTAGATTTAGGTACCTGATATTAATCCTAATGAAGTCCATTGCAAAATTCTCACTGACTTCAGTGGAAATAGCATAAAGCTTCATATTTTATCGAACCTGACCTACCAGTACAAGCTGTACTCAAATTGCTTGCTTAATTTTCCTTTACTGGTGGTGATGTAGCTGCAATAAATATTTTAGCTCTTCATGAGAAGTGTTTGAAACTAGAGCAATTTGGCTATATTTACATAATGCAAAGTGCCATTTTAAATAGAAGTGCAGTATTTTTAAGTCCATCTGCAAATTATGCATGATTAATTTGTTTGTAACACATAGGACATAAAAATGGAAAAAAGTTTAAAAAATAAAACAACCCTAAGACCGGTCTCTTTTACAGAAGATTATGATAAAATACATCAACAGTTAGCTTATCATACTGTTGTGCCTCAATCGGAATCACTCCATAACTCCAAAACACAATAGACTTTATATGCTAGCTTTGTTTCACTGAAAAATGACTGGAGGCAGAAGAAATATGCAACCAGTCATGCAAGCTTTTATTAATGTATTAAGTAATACTGCATGTCTTCTATTACAGGAATCTCCTGTGATTGCAGAACCGCACGAAGCTCTCTATGTTTGTCTGACATCACAAGTTTATGTCATTTTTGGAGAGCCCACTAAGGTTTTCTTGATTTCAAGTGAAATTGAGACCACACAATTAGAAAGTGTGCCTGCAGTGAACAAGAAATATAACCTGTTGTCATCCTTCGAGAATACCTTGAGCTTAAGAGTTTGGTGCTGCCTATTGGAATTTTGTGTACGTATAGCGCACGTATGCTTCACTGCTGTGGGGTGGTCCTATTGCACCAGGGCACTTTGCAAGCCCAGAGCCTTAAAAAGCATGAGCTGGGTGTTAATTAAATGCTTTATTCAAGAAAGTATTCAGAGAGGTAGGTCTTGTGTCTTTTTTTTTTTTCCCTGATTACCCCCGAAATCTGGCTATGCAACAGACAAAAAACGGTGTCATAGGTCTGGAGAATTTTATCAAATTCTGCCCTTGCTTAAACGCACAACTGACTTCCATGAGGCTTTGGTGGACAGTTATCTCTGCATATTTCCAAATCGGCACAGGCAGCAGCAAACCATTGCCATGGTTCCTCACATCTTAGATGCTATGATTGTGCCATGATTGTGATTTTTCCTTCTGCAAAGAGAAAACATGAAGAGGGGATGTGGGATACATATTCCGTTAGATTTCGTATCTGACTGAGAAGGTCTGAGGTGACTTCTCAACAAAGGGAGGCAATTTCACCTCTTTGCACATGTTGTGTTTGATGCTGGTCGCCGTTCTGAGCTGAAATACTAGCTTGCGTGATACTAGGGTGATACTGGGATTTTTTTTCTGAGTATTTCCTTTGTTGTTGCTGTAGCTGGCATCTTTTAGCGCTTCGTAACTTGCCCCAAGCATATCCTGCCACGCAGGAGAGAGCGGAATGAACTGCCAGGACTTGGATGAATTTGTATCTACTTACAGATCTGACACACAGCTTTGACGCTTCCCACTTTGAAGGCGCTCCAGTATCCCAATGGTGGGAGACAAGCTGTGGGCACATGGCCGTTGCACAGGTTCGTGGTGTCTAGTGGCGAGGGTAAGGTTTTGAAACATTCACTCTCCTCACCTGCCTTCCTACTCAGGCAGGTGAGCTGCAAGCTGCCCAGGGAAGGCAGGAGTGACGCTGCTTTAATGTCCCGAGGCAGCCGGCGTTCTCTCCCTGGGCTGCGAAGCCCGCTTGGGAGGGAAGGGGCGATGCGCAGCAGCCAGGTGAGCTCCGTGGCATTTCAGTGCGTGTTCAAAATAGTTTTGATAGCCATTTTGGAAAACGCACTTGGGTCCGCAGTGGAGATGGCTGAAAGAGACACTTCAAAAGCAAAGAACCAGTCCTCCCCCCGTCACCAGCTGTAGCATCGCTTCAGTGCAGTGGCGTTTAGAGCCTTTCTGCTGGTCCTTTTGCTTTCAGATGCAACTTGTAGCACACAGTGTGGGGATAAGTAATGAAATTAGAAGTCGATGGAACCACACACCACCATCCTCGGAGGAAGCCACATCAGGAGGTGCATTAGCAGAACAGGTTTTGGTGTGCCTGGCTGAATGCCCCTGATCACTTGAGGCATGCACCGGGAGCCTGCTAATGCACACCCTGTTGCGGTTCATTGCTCGCTGTATTCTTCCAGTCCGATTCCAGTCAGCGGTCCCTGGTAAAAGCAGGTGTTCACTCCTGAGGGGAAAGATGGGATTCCAGGGGTGCCAGGATAATACCTGCTAAAGCAAACGTTTCCCCCCGCCCCTCCCCGCAGCCTTCTGTATGTTTGTTCGTGTTTGGCGGGTGCACGATTCCTTCTACTCCTTCTTCCTGGCTAACCGTCTTTTGTAGCAAGGACTTTCGGAAAGCGCCTAACGAAAGGAGCGCGTTTTTAACTGTGTATTTTGAACAAGAATCGCCTGTCTGTGGGAGTTGGGTTATTTGCATCGCCGCAGACAGAAACGATCACTGTATTTCATAGGACCTTGCTGCTTTGTACTTACTGTTTATTTTTCATCTACAGGATTACTAATTGCAGCTAGTACCAGACGCTTCTGTCTCCTTTCAGGTTATTGTAGTAGAGGGCATTGTACCAGATGCGTGGTTATTCACAGAGCGTGCATTTCCAGCAGCTGAATTGCTGGATCTGCTCTAAATGATCTATGGCAATTACATTTGGCGTTGTACAGCTATAATTTTACTGCATATTAATAGCCACCTAGCAAAGAGGTAAATGCCCTTTTCTCGGCTGGGTGCAGAACGAGCGCTTGGATGTATTCAGTTGGGTAAAGCGAGGCTGAGTTTTTAAATAGGTGGCAGGGGTTTTATGTATGGGGAACGCATGTGCTGGTGAAATGCCTGTTTCCCTCTGCCTTGACGGTGCGCAGCGAGGCTCCCGGAGGAATACCGGCAAGCCAGGTCCTGGATGGAGCAGACACGCTGGGATGGGGAGGGGGAAGGGGTATCATGTGCCCCATTTTGTGGCTCAGCCGCTACCACCCAAAATCTACGGCAGTCCGGGGTTTGTTTTTTTTTTTACCCCTTTCAGCAGCTCGGCTGAGTGCGGGCGCTGCCGGGTTTCACCAGCAAAAATAATCATTAAACCCACCCTCCCCATACCTTCCCTGAAGCCGTCTGGAGTCAATGGCCCGAATTCTTCCTTCTTTTTT
>VZSF01007202.1:223220-248521 GCA_013398295.1 Chionis minor
GGGGGGGAAGGGGGGGAACAGCGGGTCTCCCCGCCTGGGTGCCGGTGATGCGGGAGCCGGGCTAAGGTTTGGGGAGGCGAGCGCTGAGGAGGGGAGCTGCGGGAGGAGATCCCCCTCCTCCCAGCGGTCGCGTTAGCGAAAACGGATCAAACTGTTAAAAAAAAAAAAAAAAACAAAAAAAAAAAAAACGCCAACTTTCACTCGCTGATTTGTGAACAGCATCGAGGGATACGCTTTAAAAAGCCGTGCTTTGCTGGAGGGAAAGCCTGGGCTGCTTTGACTGGCATTGTTCTTAAGGGTGGCGATTGGAGGGTAACAGATTTACTTGATGCTTCCTTGGCATGTTGTTNAAAATAAGTGTGGGGTTTGGGGTTTGTTTTGTGTGGTTTTTTTGTTTGGTGGTTTGGGTTTTTTGTTTTGTTTTGGGTTTTTTTTTTTTTGGTTTGGGGTGTTGTTTTTGGTTTGGTTTTTTTTTCCATGCAGTGAAAAGAGGATCACAGTCCAGGAGTTAAAAAGTCGTATTGTTAGGTATCCTAGCCGTCTGTCTTCGTAAAAAATAGTTAACCTTACTCTGCTTACTGTAATTCCGCTTACTTACGCGTGCGTTTCAACGATATCTCTGGCAGATCTCACCAAGACCTGCTCATCCAATGCAGCCATTGCGCAGCCTTGCTTAATTGTTGGGGTTGTTTTTATTATTATTTTTTTCTGCATTCATTTACCGTTTCAGCCGGGGGGGGGGGGGGGGGGTNGGGGGGGGGCGGTGTGAACACGCGCAAATTTCGGGTGCATTTTTCTGTGCTAGGTGTGTCTTTGCGCCTCTGCTCTCCCTCCCCGTCTTTGCGCTTCCAGGTGTGTGTGGTTTATGCTTAAATTCATCCCGCTGCCGTGTGACATTGCTGTATGTGTGGCGAGAGGGGAAACAAAGGCATTAAAGAGCAGCACAAGTGTTTGTTGCTCACCTGTTTGACTTCTCTACCATTGGCGCTGAGCTAGATGCATGCCCAGTGTGCATTCTTCCAAATGGCATATGTAAATTTTTAGGCAAGTACAAAGCAATCGAAGCTGAGGGCGATGGGGAGGGGAAAAGAAAAATCCTGTAAACTGCCCTGCAACTTTTCAGTCGCATAATTTAACTGCACGCTGATTTTTGTTTTAGCAGTCTTCATCACGGATCGAGGCAAGTTTGTGTGCACAATTAGGCTTGCAGATTGCTAATCTCGCACTGACTTTGCCTCTTGGTTCCCAGCTGGGCATGGTTATCTTGAGAGCTGTGGTATCAGCACTGTCAGAGCATGCTCCGGTGGGGAGATCGGGTGTGTTCTATTTTTAATACTATTTAATGAAGATGCTTCTCACTCTGCGATATACGAAGCATAATGGAAGAGCAGAGCCATGATTGGTTATGGATACTGGAAAAGGAAAAATGCAAAGGTAAAAAGGGAAATCCCTCAAATATTTTTATTAGATTAATGAAAGAAGATGCAGCTGTGCAGAAAGGTGATCAGTTAGCTGGTTTTAAGTCAAACTGTTTTGTGGTGTCTAAGATGATTTTTAAAAAAAAATATTTTAAAAAGTTGTATCAAACTAGATAGGAAATGATTTCGTGCTATCTATACATCTGATTGTATGGGGGTGTGCTTAAGTTGAAAAAAAATATCCAATTTTAACTCTTTTTAACGTTGAAATGTCTTATAGTGGAGTAGCGCCGAAGAACATCTTAAAATATTTTCTTTTCTTGTGCTAACCAACTTTAATGATTAATTATTTATGTTCTTATTGATAGTCTCCTGAAGCGGGAGTTTTGAGTTTTTATTCCTTGTGGTTAAAAGTTAATTCGCTTGATACTAAAAATCATTGTTGCATGTAATGCTCGCAGAATGCAAGTAGCTGTAAACTTCTTGCAATGTATGTGTAAAGGAAAATGCCTATAGATAACTATGGCATATACCATTATGCAAGACGTGTGTAGATACTTTTGAAAAACTGCCTTTTTCAGTTCCACGTATCTGTAGTCAGGATTGCATTTATTAGCTATTTGCAACAATCCATGCACTCGGAATCGCATAGAGAAACTCCCCTCGATTAAAGATGCCTTCTGTAAAACAACTGTATTTTCTCTCTGTTGCCTACAGTTTTACAGGATGGTGGTCTAAGAAATGGCTGAGTACCGCTCCTGAAAAATCCTTTTTCAGGCAATTACTTCTTTCTGCTGTATGGTATTTCTTTTGACTGCCCCAGGGCTAAGTGTGCACGTGAGGGTTGCTCAGATGAGTGTTGCACTGCATCGTATCCTTGGAGGAAAAATTACATAAGGAATGTATAAGGATGACAGGAAACATAATGAGACTTTTAACGCAGGTGTAATGATAGATCTTGGAAAGAGATAAGAACAGTGCACTCGTCACTTCTTGAAACTTTATCCTGCTGGAGTAAAACTGTGGGCCAAATCGTGTTTCTGATGGTGCTGCATTTCCTGTGGGCTTTACTGGGGTTATTTGCATGATTACAGTGAACTGTACTTGGGCTGATAAATAGCTGTTATTAAATAGAATTTCTGGGAATACATAAAAGAAAACTAAGAAGTTTTAAAATCCGCTGCGCCCTTGGCTTCCTTCCCAGGTTATGATTTTAACAGCTAACTTTAAACTTCGAATGAATGAGAGGAGGAAAAAAGGGCACTAGTTCTAGGCTGGCTTAGAGTCTGCATTTCCTCCTGTAGGTATCGCTCTTACTGTGGTCAATGGGAGTTTTAAATTCGGAAGTGCGTCCAGAGTTTGGTTCGATGGTTTTATCAGTGCTAAAGACAGACACAGGGACAGATCTTCAGCAGCTGTAAATTGATGTAGTTCCATTGGTTTTAACAACAGTATAGATTTACAGCACCTGATGATACACCCCTCTGCTTGTAACATAGAGGATAACTTGCGTTGAGTGGTATTATCAATTTTGGTGTCACTAATTTCAGAGTAGGAAAATTATTTTGGCAGATTGGCAGAGCCTTGTTTATGGGGACTACTCACAAATGAATGGCTCGATAGCTCGAATGGCTCGAATGTGCTCCCAGCTCAATTTATTTCCTTAGCTGTAAAGATAGTTTGTAACTTACATGATTATTTAAAGAAAATATTATTTGTGTTAAGCAATCTATTTTCAAAAATATTATTAAAGATTGGCCAGTTGAGAAGTAATGTAATTACCATGCAATAAACTTGCAAAATCCATTTGTCCCCTGCTCATTCATTTATGAGATTTGAAGTTCTGTATTAATGTTCTCAGCAGGTAGTAAGTCAAGCAAATGGGTCACTTTTTCTTCTAGAAGATTGAAACATTCATCAAACGAGTAATACATGGCAAAGACTCTGTACGTTCCAGTGGAGAGCGTTTGATTCTGAAGACTTGAAAGTACTGTGTATGAACATCTTTGTATCTGTATGGTAACATGCATTTCTAGGGCGCATTCTGTTCTGATGACAAATTGCAGTCCAGGTAAGTAGGCTTTTCCCCATTTTGAGGCTGAGTAAATTGAATTGCAGATAAATTATGCAAATCATGTGAGGTCACACATCTGGTTTATGACAGTCGTCAAATGAGACCTGTTCCAGACTCTGGTCTTGGGCGAGTCACTGCTGGATGATAAGGCTCCCTGATTAATTGCTGGGTTTTGTTTTATTTTCTAATTTTTCCACTTCATACATGAAATGGTGACTTTCAGAAACATGTAGATGTAAATAAATTTACGTATTTGTTTATAACTATTAAAATATTTCATTTTTCCATAATAGTTTAATGATAAATGCTTCTAGCAAGGAAATACCTTCAGAACAAGTGCAAGGAATGACTCATGTCTGGTCTTGGTTTCTTTGGGAAACATGTTAAACGTGCCTAAAAATTCAGGTAGACATAATGGTTACTGTTTGCGGACAGCATATGTTTTTCTTGGGTTCTTGTTTAAGAAGGAGACTTAAATCATAACAGCCACTATGGTTTGCGTGAGTATAGTGCACGCGCGCACACAATTTATTAGAAAAATTAAAAAGACGTTATGCTATAAAACTACAGTACTTTTTGTTTTAATTAAAACTCGTTTCTTGATAAATGCCATCTGTGATGAGTTCTTGCCAAGTAAGTCCTCATTTGTCAGTGAAGGTCCAAACCATTTAGTTGTTGGACTTCAGAGGTAAACGGCTTATTGTTTTCTTAGATGTTTGAAGTAACTCTAGTTTTAGACTCTGCCTTGTCTCATGTTTTACAGTAGGTAAGCCTGGTGATGCGTTGCCAGTCACCCTATTTAAGATTGCTCCCTATGTAGAGGTCTCATGTTTTTTCTCAGCTTATCTTAATTTATAAGAATACACAAATGATCTATATTAATACTTAATGTGTGATGTGCAGTCCAAAATTATGAATTGCATTAATTCCAGGGGAAGAGTATTGGAGCTCTTTGTCACCTTTAGGGGAAAAAAGAAATGAACAAACGCTTTCATATTGTCCTACCGCAATTGCCCTCTTCCACCTGTTAATAACATTGCCAGCTTTTACTACCACTTCCTTTCTCACTGTTGCGGTTTCCAGACTTTCAGGTAATCTATTGTCAGTACACTTCTTTGTGGTTCCTTGTAAAAAGGAGTAGCAGAAAAGGTCTCCCTTTATTCAAATTTATTGTGTTTTAATCACATGGTGAGATCTTTAAACCGTGTACAGTCATCCGAGATTCCTAAATAAGTAATAAACTGGTATTTGACAACGTTACATCACTGTTTTACTCCCCCCCCACTCCCCAGTTCCCTTTTACTGAGAGGAAGAAGTGGATTAAATATGGGGAGAAATACAGAGAAACAAGGAGTAAACAAAAGAACATGCATTTTACAGGAGTGAGTTCATAAGAGCTATTTAGATGAAGCAATTGCTACTGTGGTAAACGTGGTGAAAAGTACTAGACAGTCCACAGGTTTTTCTGTTAATGTTGAAGAAGCTATGAAGTGTGAGAGAGTGATAGTGTCATACAGCATGACTTAGCTGAAATGCAGAAGGCGTAGTTAGGCAGTGACAGCTGGGAATTTGAAATTTATGATTTGGATATCCAATGACTTTCTGAAGCAGGGGGTTTGGAATATTTTTTAGTCGCTGGCAATATACGGAGGCAGTAACCACGTAAGGCTGTTCTCAGGGCAGACATGTTCACATAGCATATGTTGAAGTATGTAAGGTGAGAAGTGCATTTTTGTAAGTGAAAGAAAATGTTGTTTACTGAGAAACTGGGATGCTTTTATGCTTCTTTCTCCCAATCAGATGCCTGCTCTTGATCTTTTCAGGCCAAGAGTCACAGTTAACAAGAAGACTACCATGAGAAAGCAAAGTCCTATGAATATGAGTTCTTGTAATGTAATGCTTTCTAGTGTATTTCTTAGTCTTAGGCAATGCTATGATTTATTTATGAGGTGTTTATACATGTTAAAATTATAGAAGCTTAGTAACATCTTCCAACTGATAAAAATGTCTTTTTCCTAAACCAGATGCCTTCAAGCTTATGAGTCAAATGAGAGCTCAAATGGTCAGCAGGAAAGTGCTAAAAAAAAAAATAAAAAATCAGCAATTGGAACAAAAAACCCCAAACACCACCACCCCTGCCCCTCCCCCACTGTTAAATACTCTGGTTTTTATTTCTCAAAGTTTTTGTCATCTGTTTGCAATCTGTGCTATAACATAAAAATCAAATATATATGAATCAACTACTTTCAGGCTTCTGTTTCATCCCAATTTTTATGGCCACGCAGCGGTGATTTTTACTGGATTAATAAAATCATCAGAGGTAGCTTTATATTCTAGGAATTGAATTCTGTTGTCAAAATCATGCCTGAACAAACAATAATTTTGTAATTAATTAATCCTGTTGCAGTATTTGTATGTTTATTGCCTCATGAGTTGAAGTCAACCTGTGCCTTCAATACAGAAAGCATTTTGTAAATTTTCATTGTATCATTAAACATGAGAATCAGATTGTGGGGCTTTTCTTTGCAGGGAGCGCATGCATCTTGGTTTTGGTGACCTGCAGAGCTTCTAATGGTATAATGCTTTATTTACTCTAAAGAAAGTTATCACAATTTGTTCCTGAGTAATAGGGATGGCAAGGCTTTTTGGTTGAATGAAGCTAATGCAGATAAACTGCAATGATCAGAAGCACGCTATAAGTACAGTTAAACTGTTGTATAGTTAAACGCTCCATGCTAATTAATATTTAATTCAATGGGAAGCTTTACTGGGGCGCAGACTTTGGTCTGCTTTCATGTAAAATAAGTACACAGTGATGCGTTTCTGGAGAATATATCTACTTTGTGCTTTTTGGGTGTTTGTGCCGTTGAACTTAATTTGAAATGCTTTGCCTTCAGTTGCACGAAAGTAAACAGTAAATTGTAGTGGTTCGAACTAAACTTCAAGGATTTTCCATTTTCAAGTGACTATTCAATTTCTAAATACATTGCCTTTGGCATAACATTTAGAATTGTTTGAATGAGCTTGCTTAATGTATTATAAAGTATTTGTCATGGAGTCAGAAATGTTTATGGTGTCATAAAAGCTTTAGGAGAAACACATCAAATAAATTGGTCCATTCTAAAGGCTCACTACAGATTTTAATGTAAGCCTGGGAAATGTCTGATAGCTTTATAATTTGTGTACTTTATAAGCCATGAAATCTGGAGCAAGGAGGTCTGACTTTCGTGCTTTTCGGTTTTGTTCCTTTAAAAAAAAATTCAGGGCTTTCTGCTACCAACAACAAAAAAGGAAAATTGTGAACATACATATAAAAGGAAAGCATAATGAGTAACTTGGTGTATCTTAAAGTGCTGTATTTCATAGCACATACTACCATGAAGAAAATGATAAAAGACCTGGTTTTAATTCAGGTATGACTTTTGGGGAAGCTTTAATTTGTGGAAAACAAGTCTTGTCTAAATTGGAAAATGCATTGTACTTACCAGCGTTATGTATCTCCATATGCTTTTCCACTAAGGTATAGTAATCTGTTCTGCGTCTGAGCAGCGACATGGAGGAGTGTCTAGTGACAAGATGCTGTGGCAAGCAGCGTTAAGGGTTCTGTTAGGTACTGAAGACTATGAATTATTACTGATGGATGATGTATGTTTTGTTTAATCTGTGCACTGATGAAAATTACAGCATTTGAAAGGAGTCCTTGAATGACCCGCTTCTTGAAGTAACCGTCTCAAAATCAGAAACTGAGATAAAGGAGTGGTGGGGAAAGGGGCGTAATGGAGGATTAGTGGCAGTAGCATGGCTTGTAATGTGAGATCAGGTTATGGGGCATCAGAAGCATGGCAAAGGAAAGGAGAACTTTCAGGAGACGTTCCCTGAACATGAAGTAATTGTTGTTTTGGATCACTCAGAGAAAATACATAGATGTGTAGCTTCTTTTCAGTATCATTTGTTTTCATATTTAAAAATAAGAATAAATAAAATAACAATAAACAGTAGTTTAAAAAATCATTACACATGCAACGTGTCTTTGCATGGAGGATCAGGACAAAGCGAGTACTCCACTGCAATCGTACTTGATTTCTTCAAATCCAAGGTTGTAGGCAGTGTAAAGGATCTATGTCTCCTGAATCTTGCTGTTGGTGAATTGCTCCTCTCTGCCACCTACCTGGCAGAACGGAAAGGAAGATAACAGAATTGTCGCCAAGGTCTGAGGGCAGCTACAGGGCAGTGTGCACTAGGATGGTGCTTCTTAGCCTGGCTTAATGTCCAGGCATGAAGCTGCTGGGCGAGTCCTGGGAGGCATGCGAGATTGTGGGCTCTATAATCTGTAACTAGTTCTTCTGTGAGAATAAATTGGTTTCTGTCTTAATAGCTCTTGTCTTGGCATGCCAGTAACCTCATAAATTAGTCAGGTATTTACTGAAATGGCATAATGTGCCCTGTGCCTACATAAATTCACACCTTTCTGCAAAGGGCTTTGTATTAATGGAGAAGAATTGGTAGAAAAAAGCAGGTTATGAGACACAAATCTTGATGCAGCATTTTGGCAGCCTGTGGTTATGCTACCGGTAACCATATAGCCATAGTCGTGAGGCTGTGGTTTCTGCAGGCACCCTGTCCACTCGTACTTTCGTCATGATCATTTCCGCAATGCGGGAGAAAGATGCAGCAAGCACCTATCTCTTTCAAAGCCCGCATATTTCTTTGATGTGTTTGTTACTCCTTGGGGTTTTCTTTTTTCAGGAAGGAGAACAGAGAACGTAATTTGTACTCACGAAGGCTAATTACAATTCTTCCTCTACAGATCATCTCTTAGAGAGCTGTATGTTCAAAGAATTGCTGCTAACTCTTTTCTACATTACAGTTATGTTCAATGTCCAGGCAATGAAAGTCAAATTGTAGATTCTTTTGGCACCTATTTCTGTTTGTGTTTATTTAATAACATACACTTGTGTCACATCTTTATTAATGTTGTCAGGCACTTCAAAGCCATCTGTAATAAAACTGCATCAGTATAAGAGCATGTCAGAAAACAAGGCAGTAAAATACCGGCAGTTCTTAACAAAACGTTCTATTGATTGATTAGCACAATTTCAATATGTCGAAAAGTGAAACCGGTTCTCATTACTTCACTACTTTGAGTGCGTAATACCTGATTCTTTGACTTGCCTAAAAAAATGACAGCTGACCGAGCAATTTGGTTGTATGTTACGAGCAAATTCTATGGCATGGGAATGTGCCTGCTAGATTTGCCTTGACTCGAGATCATAACAAAGGAGGAGCATACGTGACCCAAGTACTTCTGATGCATAGTTAAATGTTCCATTTATTACCTGTACTCGGTAGTTGGAATGAGGCTAACAGATGATGGTGTAACGTACCATTGCTCCTCAGAACATCAGATGCATGTAAAAGCAGTTTCAATGTCTGTTCGCTGCCAGACGGATGATTTTAATAAAAGGAATACAGAAGCTTGATTTTTGACCTCTGATGGTTTATTCTGAGGAAAGTAACTTGAGATGTGATTGTTATTAAGCATTGTAAAATGGACATAATTTCAGGTAGCCTTACAACCTCATCAGAGTCAAAAAAAAATATGGCAGGAAACTAATGTTAGTCTTATGGCAACAGCAGAGTGTGTGAAGGAAAGCACACTGAGATTTGGAGACTCGCTGCATCCTTAGGTGTAGCGTACAAACAAGGGATCTTCCTTAAAACCAGTCTGTAGCCCTGACTTAAAGGTTGCTGAAAGCACAGGAAGTTAAATACTAGAGGAATTCACTGCAGCCTTAATATAAACTGTTCTCTTGTTTCATTGCGTGATGTATTTCAAGCAGTCGCTAGCATTTATGTGTCTGCCTCTTTCTTGGTTGTTTCTGCGCATGCATCTATCATCTGTTCTGCTGCTTGCATCATCTGACCATTCTTCATATGGGGCCTTTGCTTTTGTAAGTTGTGCCCCTGGTGTGAACTTCCCTTTGTTAAACTGACCCTTCTGAGTTTTCTTGATTTTTTTTTTTTTTTTTTTTTTCGCCCCCCACCCTCCCCCTGTCATTTGCTCACATTTCCCAGCTTTTGTTTCTTGCCACTGTCTACATCAGTTGCTTGCCACTGTTTGAAATGGCTGAAAACTTTGATTTATTCATGATACAGTAGCGCACTTTTAAAAATAACTCAATGTTGTAGATACTTGGACAGTCCGCTTATTAAAACATGTTATATAGAGCTTACTGTCGTTATTCAAAATACACTAGTTCCCAGATCCCTTGGACTTTGTTTTGGTATCTCTTAAGGAGGGAGTATTAAAACAGTTCTGATTGCATCTGTGAAACAAAAGGTGTTGTGGTGGAATCTAGAAGACTTTATGCTTTTGAGCTTCTTAATGTATTCAGCTTGTATCTGTGTACCTGGGTCCCTTTGGGGCCTCCATTTAAGTTCAGTAGCTCCATAGAATCACGTGCATGTTTGCTCCTGAAAAATGTTGCGTCCTGAAGTCTCTGTTTATGTAGATTATTTTTTTCTTGGATTAGTAATATTTTTAATAGTGTCATATTTGTCAGTTGCTTAGAAACTAAAGCGTAAGGGAAATGACACAAAACTGAATGCCTTTGACAGCATGTTTGTTGTCAAAGTCTTTACGTGTTGGCTCTGTGACCTTTCTGATGGATTGCTGTCTGTGGTGTGAGAGGGAGATCCCAACAGGGAGCTTAGCTTCTAATGCATTACCTTAAATGCAGTTTACTGTGTTACTGGGTAGTGCAATGAAGCGAGGAAAAATGGGTGGAGTTCTCATGTGGAGAATTGTTTGGGATTTCATGTCTGTACACTTGTTGAATAAGCTTGGAAATTGCACCAAAAGCTGAAGGTTACATGTTGTTCTAATAACTTTGATTATAGTGATAGCGTAGCCACGGATCCTGGTCAAAGGTGGAGGATACTGATGGATTTTAAAGATAGTTACTGACTGAGACATCTAGCTGCCTACATTTGAGGACCTATACTGAATACATAATCCATTTTTGTAAAATGTGTATATAGAAGCTCCTTGTAAAGACAGGGGAGTAAAGGAACTCTTGGTTGCAATTTCTCACTGAAGTGGAAGACTGATGTGTTTGAAGGAACATGGTTTGCTGCCATCATCTGAAAGCTGAAATTTATTTTTCCTAGAAATCTATTCTTTTTTCTACATTTTGTTTGTTATTTTCTTAATCTCTTTTTATTCATTGTTGCTGAGACCTAGCAGAAGCACCTGTATTCAGCTGCCAATTACAAATTTAATTGTTATTTGTTTTTCAGTAATCTGATGGCCATTAGTGCCTAGTTCACTAATTGCCCGCTGTATTTTGTCAGTTTATTATGGAAGTAACATTCTGAGTATTCTGAAACCTAATAAAGAAATGATGGCAGCAGTCTCAACAGATGATGTATAGTAGTTATGAACTATTTTGGTTTATTTAGTGGGTTAATTTCTGGATGGAAGAACAGTCAGCTGTTATCTCTCAAGCAGCTTTGGATTGAAGAAATCTCTCACCAGTTAAAATTCTGCGTTGTGTGGAGTCATTCAGTGTTTTAGAGGGAAGTTACACTAACAAGTTGTTTTTTCCACAAATGATGGTGCCACTGCTCTCCTCAGTGTACCCAGCGATAATTGAATTCTTGAGTTCAGTTGTTTGCTAAGAAGATTATTTGTGACTTTTTTTTTTTTAAAGCATGTGTGTAAATGTCTGTATTAGTACAGACTTGGAATACAGGGAGATGGCTTTGTCTTTTTCATGTAGCCTAGGAAAGCTGAAGGAAAGCTCTTGCTTTTATTGACTTAATTATCTAGTCTTAATCCTTGCACATAAAGGCATGAAAATGTTAGTCCATATAACCCTGTTGCTGCAACTCAGAGAACTATGTAACTGGATTCTTTTTCTGTAGCAGCAAGCTGTATGGCTAGAAGATCCTTCCAGAATGTGCATGCACATGTTTTGTGGTCTCTTAAGATACAACACTTATATTTCTGAGTAACACTAAGTTGAGATGTTTCCCAAATGACTGTGTTACCAGTCTGCTGCTAACTTGCCTTTCCGATGCAGTGGATAAGAGAACCAACTAGATTGCATTTGGTAATGCAAAACGCTTGTTTTCAGCTTTCTGCTAAATTCAGACACTGGAACAGGTAAACTCCTGTTATGTGGTAAAGGGAAGCTGCTATTAAAAATAATGTTGCTTTGTGTTCTTCAGCCCACCAGAGTGACTGTAGATGCAAAATGCAGGCTTGACAATCCCCGCTCTTGTGCTCACTAATGTCAGCTATGTGAAAAGAAACTTTATTGTTGAAAAATTATTTTTTTTTTTTTGGCTGGCGTTCCAGTGAAGACAAGATGTGGGGAAAAGAAAAAACAAACAAAAAAAACCCCCAAGCTTAAGATGAGGAGGATGACACTGGGCTAATACTGGTACTGTGAGTGAGAGTACGCGGCTCTGTAGGAGAGCTTCTTCCACTGATGCCTGGCTGTCAAGTGTGTGTATGGGGAAAAATTCTCCACTGGCCCATTACCACTGCTGGGCATTTTCCCCTCTGCTCTGCACAAGCTATAGGTGATTGCTGCAATAGTCATAAAATGCCTGTTTACTTCAAGAAACAAAAGGAAACCCTTTTATAAATTGGCTAACTAATTTGCCGAGAGAGGTTGCGTTTGCTGAGTCACTAGCGGAAAACCAAGGCTACTGCCTTTTAAAGAGTAATTTGCAGTACAGACAGTGAAATACCATGGCAGGTGTGTGTTTTTCAGGAAGATGTCAGAATTTCAGTTTCTTCCAAATGCCTGCCTGAGATTTGGATAGTTTTGGGTTATGCTTTTCCAGTGGAAAAAAAAATATATCTTAAAAAGAGGCCTTTTTGACAGTGAGAATAGCTCCACAGTCAAATGCTACAGATACTAGTAGTTGGCAAGCTGTATGCCATACCAATATCCTCACAAAAAAGCAGCTTTCCCAAAAAAATGCAGTTTCCAAAAAGCAAAGATAGATAAATGGGTGTGTTGTGAGCAAGTAACATGAAACAGTTTCAAGAAGGGAATGATCTACCATGGCGCAGTAACTTGGAGAAATACATTTGAGCAATAGAAATCCCTGTTGTTCAATTTTCTATTTTTATTTTTTTTCTTCTAACGTTCTCCAACACTGCATTTCCTTCCTCGCTCTCAGCTTTAAGAAGCGTGGATGTCCCCTGGGAAGGAGAATAGGCAGCCAACCATCTCTCATCAGTTTGAAACTTTCTAACAAAGATTCATTTGGGGAGTGGATAGAGGAAGAAAACAAAAGGAATTGTTTTTAAACAAAAAATGTGCTTTTGGCATCCCTTGCACTCCCCAATGAAAAGTAAGCTATCCAACCACTAACTGTGGTGCTCCAAAGGATGTCTGTGCAATATTGTTGGCAGTTGTACTACATGGTAGAGAGTGAGGGCAAAACCCGTGGTATAAATGAATATTCCCAGCAAAGCTTTGAAAAGCGTTGGGAGTGACTTCAAACTCGGGTAATGAAAGCAGGCTTGAAGTGAAATTGAGCTGATTGTCCTCACTGATTGCCTCGTTCAGTTTGCATTGATGCTCTGTAGCGTACTTTAATGGGTGTCCAGCTGATGTACTCGAGTCTCAAGATACCCCAGAGAAATACTCCTCCTGTGTAAGTGAAAGATGAAAAGATGATTTAAGAAATGTAGGCACTGCTAATCAGGCTAGTAGAAGGTATTTGATGACTAGCAGTCCACTTTCAATACGGCGTTTGGTGTAAACAACTAAAATGGCTTCACTTCAGTATTTAGATGCTGGTGTGACTACCTGTTTTTCCCCATGTTTATTGTCAGTGATATGATGCAGGCTTGCACGCTGCTTATTTCTTAGTTCATTTCTCCTAGGAGATGAATCTGAGCCATTATTATAAATTCCTTGTAAGTGCTATTTCAGTCTAA
This sequence comes from Chionis minor, assembly GCA_013398295.1. Classification (NCBI taxonomy): domain Eukaryota; kingdom Metazoa; phylum Chordata; class Aves; order Charadriiformes; family Chionidae; genus Chionis; species Chionis minor. Next base: position 236,677 of record VZSF01007202.1, read on the forward strand.
CTAGATTTACAACCAAATGTATCCTGTAGACAGAATTTTGCATAAATAAAAGCATTTATCTCGCTCTTTCACTTTCTTGCCTTCTATCTTGTAGTAGCAGTTCCCAGAACAGTTTGATCCAGAGGCTACAGTTAATTGTAATGTGCTTCAGGTCATACCAAAGAAGCATGGAATGTTTTTCCTGATTATTGTTACCATTGTTAAAAATGCAGAACTTCTAGATTTCTTGTTACAGGCCCTATATCTTCATGTATAGACAAAAAATATTTTGAAATATGCTTGCAGTTCTGTTGGTCACTCTTTTTCATACACACACATTCATTACCTGCCACAAAATTGTCTGGGTTTAAAGGGGGCACTGGGGAGTGGAAGATGCTGGAGAATGATGGCCATGTATCTGGAGAAGGGGATGCTGGCTACCTTTCCAGCTCCTGTCTTGACCAACTTCAGTGCTCATTTAACCTCTATATTCTTCAGTGTCCGCAGTTACTCTCAGCTGTCAGTTTTGGGTATTACTGCCTTTATTTAGTGATTCTTTTTGACAAATCATACAATAACATATTTCTGGTACTTTTAGCAGGTGGTAATGTTGAAGAATTTGAACAGTTAGAAGGTAAACAGAATTTGAAAAATAAAGTCACCATAAGTTTTTTTTTTTTTTTTAAAAGTCACAACCATGTTGACATTCAAGAGTTTTACTACCCGAGGCAAAGCTTGAAAGAATTGATAGGTTTCTTTCAGCTGGTTTATTTTATATTCTAAGTCTAGAAATACGTGCTTATGTATAGCATGTATTCGGGGTTAGCCTTTGCCATGATGATTCTAAACTACTTTTCTTTAAAATCTGATGATATGTACAAGTAAAAAGAATGCATCCACAAGTGCCAGATTTTGAGCGCTGCACACAGATTTCACTGAAGTAGGTAGAATTTCATTTTGCAGGTCGAAGTTGAATAGAAAACACATTTTGAAGGGGAAGATTTGGGGAAAAAGTTACACAGTAGGCATGACCTCTTTTGTTACAGGCATGTGAATTCCCCTTTTATGCCTTTATTTTCAGTTTGTGTAGAGTGTATAAAAGGTCATCTCTCTCTAATAAACAATAATTATTTATAATTCCCTATGCTAAGTTCCATTCAATGTTCATACTAGTTTTCCTGATACAGCTGTGATTCTAAAATAGTTACTATTTAAAATAAATGATTTATTTATATGTTTTATTCTCAAAATGTAAATACTTTTCTAAACCTCTTTTTAAGTGTATCACAGAAATGCATGGTATTGTAATGATTGTGTAGGTATACATAGGAATTTAATTGCCTCTTACATCTCTGTTTGGACTTCAGCTTTTGTCTTGAGACTTGTACTTTGCCTTAGAATCTGTTATTCCTCACTTGACAGGATTTTTCTGGAGGCTGGCATGCAGAAGTGACTCAAAACCAGACGTCTTGGTTGCTGGGCTCTGCATGTGTGAGAGGTCCCAGCTTTTGCATTTAAAGCTTCCACTGACTCCTGTGGCATCACAGTTTCTTTGATTTGGCCTCAACATCACTGAAGTTTGTGTTCCAAGATAACGCATTCTCTGTGTCACTGGCTTGTACGCATAGGTGCTGCTTAAGTCAGTGTCATTTGGATAACAATAGAGTTTTGCTTTCTTATTAAAACAGTTACTACTACTGATGTAACTGCTCCATGCCATTAATTTTAGGCTTTTTTACATTCTTTTTAGTGCTGTTGTAGGCTCATTTTAAGGAGTAATTTTGACTGCCGTGCAGTGGGTGCCCTCCTGCGTCCCCTGTTTCCCTGCTTATCCGAGGAAGTACCAGTCATAGATGAGTGGCTGGGACAAGTATGTTAATTGCTTTTCCAATTTTGTTGGAACAAAACAGCATACGTAAACATAAAAGTGTTTAATTTAAAACAGGAGTTATCCTTTTGCTTTTCCAGCTGCCCTGGAGCATTATGCCTCTCCTGGTCTCCAAGGAGCTAGCTCCAGCCAGTCTTTCTCTTTTTGTTTTTAGTAGCACACCATTTCTCTAACCTTGAGTTCCTCTGAATTTTCTGGTATTTCTGATACCATTAGATTATCCATTTCAAACACTGTGGGCCAGGGAACACCCCTATGCCTGTTCTTTCCTGCCTGTGCAAAAGCAGCTTCCCTCTTATACAGAGTTCTTTGTTTGCTTCTTTAATAGTTTCTTATGTTCTTGAAAATGTGTAATGCAGTTTAAATTTTGCAAAAACCAGATGGCTGAAGGCATAAAGTCCAAAGCCAGATTTGGTAATAAAATAAGCCTGTGGCAGCAGTAAAACATTAATGTATTTAGCATTAATTTGCTATTTGAAAGGTAAGATTGCCTGATAAAACCTTTTATATCAGCCAGTAGGGCTCAAAGACAATGTTCTCCTACTATAGTGAAGTATAGATTGAGTTACAGACTGTTGTGTTGGTTTTCTGATGGTCTGATAAGAGCATATATCCATTGTCTGAGCAATTAAAAGTACCTTTGTGTTCAGTAAATTTATACAGAGTGAGTCAGAAGCATAAATTGTCTTTCATGTGTGTCACTGTTTAGTCTGCCTGTGTCTTTCTTTAGGACTTAATGCTGCAAAAATGTTAGATCTGATCAGCTAAACCAGTTGTGAGTGTTCTAGTGTTCAGTTACGTGTGTGTCAGTGGTTACACGATGTCGCTACCCATTTGTCGCCAGTAGGATGATGCTCAGCTGACATTAGCTTCCACGGAACCACATGAAAATGGATACAACTGCAGTCCTTGTTCAGTGACTTGTTTTGCCTTGTTTTACTCATCCCCAGGTTTCTTGTATGTATACACACGCGTATGGATATGCGATGCTCAGCTGTGCTTTGCTGTGACTAAATTTTTGCATTCACTGTGGTTATGAGCAGTAAAATAGAGCCAAGATGGAAGGAAGGAATAAAAATGATTAGGTTAAATTTAACCAAGTAAACTAACGGTATTTCTGCTTCTTAAAAATCACATGTACACACTGGTTATATGTATAACATGGTTGTTGCCAAAAAAAAAAAAAAAAAAAAAGAAAAAATCAGTATTGTAATACCACTTTTCATTTAAAAAGAAAAAGACCAAAAAAAAACGAAAGAAGGGCCCTAGTCAGGTTCTTGTTTCTTTATTTTTTAAAGATAGTCAGCCAAAGGCTCTGAAGTATCACATAAGTACTCGGTAATTTCACCAAACTCGGGCAGTAGAAAGTGTCCACAAGCATGCATTTCAGGAGAGAGGTCTGTAAGTTTTATAGTACATCCTTGGATCAGACTTCCCTGAGAGACAGTCCATAGATGAAAAGCAAATTGACTCCCTTCAGTTCCTATAGAATCTCCTAAAGGACCAAGAAAACAAAAATGTGGTAGTTGTAAGGCTTTTTACCATCCCCAGTTCACATCTGGAACCAATAATCTATATATAATATGAGCAAACCCAGAAACAAGGAAAGAAAGGTCCAACCTGAGATACTCTCCTGGGAGGTAATTTTGAGTTTGGACCATACTTAGAGAAGTGCTTGGCAGAGGAACTAAAGACCATTGAAAGAAGTTTTATGTTGTGTCTCTTGAAACAGAAATAAATTTAATGTACTTAAATTATCCTTTCAGACCTCAGACTCTATATTACTATGTAATTCTTTTCTTTTTTGTTTTCTCTCTTTTTTTTCCCCCTGTATGAATTGCCAGAGACTCCAACTAGGTATATGAAATTTATTCCTGTACAGTACTGGTTCACGTACTTTGATTGATACAAATATTTAACGTATTAAGTCAACAAGCCTTTTTCATAAGAGATTATAAAAACTGAAGAAGTGGGTGTAAAAGAAAATTATGCGGACATTTTTACTTTCAGAGAATTTGAAAAAGTTGTTTAAATGCTTTGCCACATCTTAGTTAGTTTTGTCAGGTTGCTCATGCAAACCGTTCAATGTTTGGACTTAAATGAGGAGAGCTTTGATTTCAGTAGAAGGCGGCGGAGTATTTTCAGTATAGAAGAAGGTAAACTGATCGCAAGGCCCCTAATAAGGTATATAATACATGGGTGGAATTACAGCCAGCAGCCACACAGGACTGTGGCGTGGGAGGGTTGGAACAGTAGCTTTGCCAATCACAACTTCAGCTGAAATATTGCTAATTCTGCCATGGCAAGGAGTCAGTGTAGTATGAGATTTGAATCAACGGTTACAAGATATTAAATGTTCACATACTGAGAAAATTACTTCCACTGAAATTGAAACGGGTTTCTCCTATTGCATTTGAACCCCTGGCAACCCAAATAAAGCGACTCTCCAGAAGTTAAAACAGTTGAGAGATCTTTCTTACAGTACGGAGGATAATAGTAAGGCATCTGATAATAAAGAAAAGGGAAAGAATATCCTCCAGAGGAGGTCATCTAGTGGCATGTGCGCTACCAGGGGTAGGCAAGCCATCTTACGATGCTCTCTGAATGTTGCTTCAACAGCCGCATGTTTTGTCCTTCTCCAGGGAGCAGCCTGTTAGTTGTTAGGATGACAGTGGTGTTACCCACCAAAAATATGGGAACTACCTTTCTTAATTATCCTTGTCTGAGGCTTCTTGCTTCAGAAGTTTTTGTATTGAGAAGACCTTTGAGGAGGAGAAAAGTCTTACAGATTGTTTTAAGAGACTGATTCTAGCCTCCCTAATTGATTATCTGTAAGAGTTCTATTTTGCAGTTGTGCCTAGAGTTTACAGTCAAGTTTTTGTGGATAGACAAATATTTTGGGACATACTGGTTTTCTAAAAGTAGAAGTTTCATGGTTGAAAGCAAGTGTGTTTTGAGAGATTCTGGGTTTAAAAGACTAGTATGTCTAGAGACAGGTTTCTTTTAGTTGGCGCTCCAGTGAGTCCTGCCTTCTTGTTTTCATTCTGAGTCAAGCAAGCAGTATGGATGCTTCAGGCTGGTTAGTCTGCCTGAATATTTTTCTACTCTGTCAGTGACTTGGTATTTTGATTTTATGAGGTCTAAATGTTTCCCAGAATGAAGGTTTCTGAGAAAGGAGAAAGACCCTTTGTTGAACCTGACAGTTGAAATTTGGGCAGTTCTGTCAGCTGATAGCTTTTAGGAGACTATTAATCTTTCAAATACGAACCTTCAGTTGAATAATGAAAAATGCAACATTAGGCATAAATTAACATGCCAGCAATTACATTTGGCAGCCTTTGCACCTGTCTTTGGCTACAGTCACATAGAAACATGAACAGCTTCAAACCTTTTATTCTTAGATCTCCAGTTAGAATGTAGGCAGGCTAAAACTTGTCTGGATTTTAGATGGTAACGATGCGGATAAGGATGGGGAAAAGTCAGATGAAGAAAGAAAATGAAAAAGAGCAGTAACCTTCTCTATTCCTTGTTCTTCAGAGACACTTCTGAAAGAAAATGAGGTCTGTCCTAGCCTTTTGTGGCTTTGAAATTTGAAGGTTCAGAAGGCAATAGTGTGTTTGTGGTTTTTTGCAGAAGGCAAGACAAGGGAAGAATCTTCCAGTGGCTAGAACTTTCCTCTCTTTAATAATTGCTGTGTGTGTATGTGGGGGGGAAACGGGGTTGGGGAATGAACTGCAAAATTTTAATATTAAGGCAAAGCTCTGAGCAGGAGATGGTGGGGTTTTTGAGGGATTTGTTAATATTTTTTTTGGGAATTATCTCTACAGCTAGAAATGATAACAATTAGTATTCAGAATTGTGGTAGTACTTAAAGGCTTGGTCAGGTCCCACTGATTTAACTATTGTGCAGTCTCACAGGCTTTGTCTATACAGAGAAGATGAAAAGCAGATGGAAAAGTAGTAAACATGCAAACTGAATAAACATACAGCAGAAGCATCTTAAAGAGTTACGAGATAATGTCTTTTCATATGGCTCATGAGGATGGGTTAGGCCATAGACCTTGTGTCTGTCTCCTGGGGATAAAGAAAGAGGGAACATTGCTTCCCTTTAGATTGAATTTGTCCATCTTCAGAACACATTGTCACTGAGTATTGTTTTTGTTTTCATATTATTGTAGACCAAAAAATTTCCGTTTGGACAGAGATGATCTTACTGTGACCTGTTAATGGAAAATGTAAGGTCTTTAAGATGACTGGGAGATGTAGGCCTTTTCTTGGCTGACTGCGTCATAGCTGGGAACACGATGAAGGGGATCTAACTGTGTTGGTATTGATGTGCATTGGACTTGCCATAGCAAAGTAATCTATAAAATGGATAGGGGATTTGCCTGCATGGTGTATTAGTGTAAGTACTGATTTTCCTAATACTGGACACTCAACTCTTTTTTTTTTTTAAATACCAAGTTCACCATGGACTAAAACAATCAGAACATATAGAAATGACAATATTCTGCCTCCTTTTTCTTGCCCTGTTTCCCTGTACCTTTTCCTTTATTTTTCTCCCTCATTTTTGAAACAAACAAGGAGATTAAGTACCAAAACTCCATTAGTACAACATCACAGTTGAGAATGAAATCGTGAGGATGGCTGCTTACGGTTCCCACAACAATCATAATTAGGCTAAATTGCACATATGTATTAAGACATAAAACATAGAATATAGCAATACAGAATATTCCTTATAACACATTATGCATGCTGTGGGAGCCATCACTTTGAACATCTTGACTTCTGTGTTTTTAAAATTTCTTTTGAAATGCAACATTAATGTATTTTTCCTTTTGCATGTAAATTTTTTCCTGTGCCCACTGGTGATAAAAATCAGGTCATGAATGCCATCTTGGTATCTCTGTGAACTCTGCATAGCAACCAGTCTTTCTTCTTCATTTAATGTTTTTGCAGTGAAAACTGGTACATGAAGAAATAAATAACAGCATGCAGTGAAATGAAAGGTGTAAAACAGTAAGCTCCCATTACATCCGCATTACATCTCAGTAAGTTCCAAATGATCTCTGATGAATGTTGTTAGTAAAACAGACTGAAATATTACTTTATTGGCTTACAGACACACATAAAGGAATACTTAAACTACATTTCTATTCTGCTGACTGGCAGCATAGCAAGCCTTGGTCTGTCTATTAGCCCAGTGGTGGGACTCGTGGGCTGTTGTTGTCTCCTTCTAGCCTGCTTTCAGTCTCATCTGTCCTTTATCGTGTTTGATTTGGTTCTGATATTTGAATGCTTTAGCTGTCAACCAAATGAATATTTTTCATACAAAACTTAACCAGGAAGACTGACCTGAAACTGGTCATGCAAGGTTCGAATTATTTCTGCTTGGTTGAAGAAGATAGCTCTGTTTTCAGTGTCGGTGCTGCTGTCGTGCTTCAGGCTTGCTACCATCATCCTCTTCTTGCGACTCCCACTGAAATCAAGCAGAGTTTGTATGGAACAGCAGGACAGTTTGTAATTAACAGCAGGGGTATTGCATTTACAATGATTTTGTTTAATTTACTGTAATTGGAGTTGAAGTGCAGAAATCCTGTTTAGTTGTATCTTATTATGATAAGAGCTGGAATTTTCATAAGAGTCTCTGATATTTTGGTGTCCAACTTTCCTTGGAGGTTAATGAATGTTTAGGAGTCTTTATTGTCCTACATTTTGAGCAAATGCAGTTTAACATTGATTAACAGAATGCTGATAGGTCTTTCACGGTTTTAACAGAGGTTTGGTTTTGTCCCTAAACATACATACCAGATTCTTGTCTCATATTGGCTGGTAGACTTGTTTTCCTGTATTATGGTAGCTCCAAGCCGCTCCTGTCAAAATTTAATGTGGAGGATGCTGGATAAACACAGATTAAAAAGTTTTTTCCCTCATCAAATGGGATCTAACCCATTTAATTTTGTAGTTCTAGTTAAAATGACAAATTAGACTTTAAAATCATGGTGTTATCTGAAGTATTTGAAAAGCTGCTACAGCTTCTCCTGGTTTCAGAGGTGTTACCTTCGCAGCTGCTGATAATCTTGCATTGGTTTTGGAAGATATACCATGAGACAGTAGCTCTGACAGCCACAACTTCAAGACTCCTTGCTTATAGGCCAAGATGAGCTTGGCTATTAATAAAACCAAATATTTTTATGGTCATGTATTAGCAGGCTGATCCCAACTTGTATGTTTGTTTTCCAAGAGCTGTCTGTCTTAACAGCTCTCTTCAGGAGAACCAAGATTCAGAAGAGGGGTGGAAAGAAGGGTGAAATACTAACACTGTTCTTCGGGGTTTTGTCTATTTAGTTGTGCTCTGATGCAAAAAGTATCCCTTAGGTGTAACACTTGCTGAGATTGTAGGCGTGAGATGGGTTCACATCTCCATGTATGCAGGAGCTTCTGACCATCAGGGCTTTTCTGGCATGATTCTCAACTCAAAACAAACCTGGTTTTGCTGATGGTGTTTAGCTGAGCCATTAATACATCAGACTATATGATGCTGTTGAATGAGTTTCTGATGGGTTCTTGATTCTTCCTAAATCGTGGAAATTTTCTAAAAATAAGTTACTTGGATGTTTAGAGGACAACCTATACTCTGCCCAGTTTTCTGACTCATAACAGCTGTGGACCTACTTAAAAGTAAGTTACAGCACAGAACTTGCTGCTAGATACTTTACGTTTTGTGGTGTGCAACAGTGTTATGAACTTTTTTTCTGTTGCACTCCTAGGGGAAAAAAATGAAACTTGTCAGGTTGTTCTGTATATATTGTATATTCGTATAACATCCAATGCTCATTTTTGAGGCCTGTGAAAAATCACCTATGCAACACAGAAACCTGGGCAGTGGCAGAACAAAAAACAAAACACCTGCATCCTGGTCAGTCCTGTGCAGCAAGAAGACTTCTGGGATGTCGATTGGATTTCTGAATTTTAAGGATAATAGACATGGCTCAGAGATACAATTCTTTTTACTTAAAGTATTTTGGAAAACAAGTAAACTCTCTAAGGCAGCTGAAGCTAATTTCCAATATATTTTGTAACATTTTTTTTCTTACTACACTCCCCTTAAGTTTGTTTAAGGTATTATCATAACTTCAATGTTGTCAGGTGATTACTCATTTAGTTACAAAGATAAATTTCTTACAGTTAGAAAAGTTTTGTTATTTTAGACTGGGTTTTTTTCCTTTCTATAATGGGATGAAAGATTTCACTCAATCATAGGTATTTATTTGGAAGTCATGTGTTATTGAAAGTCCAGTGACTCTCCAGCAGAGTTGCTAGTGTGTGATTATTTACACTTGCTCCTGCTGATATGTGGTAAAACTTGGAATATCTGTAAACTTGCTTGTCGTTGGAACCTATATATAGCAGGTTCCTGAGTGTTCTAACCACATTTTGAAACGGAGCATATTTACTAGGGATTTTGTGGTTGGCTTGTCTGTTTTTAAATTAATACTTATGACCCAACTTTCATAATTGTTTTTTGTGATTTTGAGATACTGTAGAACTTAGTGTCATTCGTGGAATAGTTCCTTTGCTTTGTTCTTCTGTATGAAACTGCAATTCTCCCCCTTTTCCCTCTTCTCAGTGTTTCAAATTATACATTAGATACAGGTTTTTAAGCAATATTTGATGAGAAGACTTGTGTTGCTATAGAATGTGTCATAAATTAAGCAAAACATACAATAAACTAGTCTTACTTCTTTGATTATCTTTTGCAGAGAGTTCTCAGGCAGATAATTTGTAATGTCGAAAAGGCAAGGGCATAAATTCGTGCCATTGCACTTTGACGTGTTACAATAAAAGACACGAAGGCTAAGGTCTTTTTTTATTAGGAAGGGTGATGTGCAGGAAGGGTCACAGTTCCTCAGAACCGGACTTAAAGTGACAGGAGTGGTTATTAACTTGCCCTTTCTCATAGTTGTGTCATGTTTCATCAGCCTTTGAAAATCTTGAAGGTATCAAAATAAATCCTGAGGCTCAAATAGCATAGCATTACATATTAAGAAGTATTAAGCAAAACGATTTTGTGTTTTACACAAAATGAGGGTTTCAGTTCTTGCAAGGGGAAGATCAGCCTAAAATCAAAATACGATTAAACGGGTGAAAAATACGTCATTCACAGGTGGACTTTTTAAAATGTTTAGAGGAAAAAAAATAAATATCACTGGGTTACTTGGTGAATACCACCAACATGCTCATAACAAGTCAATATGAAATTTAAGTTAAAGAATTTAGGGCAACTGAAGTTCCAGAGTACTTATTAAATTCTGAAGTCTTAGAGGTACCTTCTTGAATTTTTATGAAAGCCTTTTTGTTTTTCCAAAGACTGTTAAATGAAGGTCCCATTTAACAGTCTTGTTTAAGGTCCAGGCTGGGACCCAAGCCTGGAAATACATCTGTACTTCAAAGGATCTGTAGCATAGAGCTATCCTTGATGTATGTCAAGTTTTCATAGTCAGTAAAGTCCTACCACCACTGTTTTTCATCTTCAAATTTCATAAAAATACATTCTCCTCTACCATTTCAGTGTTGTGCTTTATAATCCTATTTTTGTTTACTCTCTGGTACTGAGCACAGCAATGAAAAAAATGTGATGATATGGCCATTCTGCAATGGAAATCAAATATATTACAGGCTATAGAACTTAAGTGCTGCACTTCTCTCCTGTAATTTAAATCTCAGTATTTTTAGAACATTGATGTAGTTAGTGGTTTCTAGTGCCAAGTAAGACAGATTGTTTCACAGCAGGTAAACACAATTTTGGATATTATAGAAGTTTTCTTAAAATCATATTTGAACTTGTGGAGACTTCGATCTGTATAACAAGATTTAAAGTACTCAAAAACCCCTTCTCTGTTTTTCTTATTGTTTTCTGAATATCTTTTTTGATTAAGTTTAGACTAGAAAAAAAATATATTTAATAGGACACATTCCTTGGAGACATTGCCTAGAATATTTGATTTCTGCTGTGTATTCATTTCTCTCTTTTATTAGTTCATATATCATGGAGCTTTCTGGCTAGGCGTATGTGGAGTGGCCAATTACATTTTTAACAAAACTGCTTAGCTCTCTCATACATGTGTCATAATTTCTTCCCTGAAAAATGCAAACAGACATTGAAACACTTTTTCTGCCTTTTCTTTTGTTCACAATATCGCAAGGAGCCTGGAATTACCCACTGGAAAAGGCCAACATAATGCAGAAACCACAGGGTTTCTGGCAAGGTATTTTCAGAAGCCAAAGCTGCAAATCTGTGAACTGGCAGTGTCTGTTCTGTAAACTGGGATTTCTGCCTTTTCTCTCTTAACTGCTTTTAAAGAGGATGGCCATTAGGGTGACAGTATAAAATACCTCATTGTTATTTTAGTTGAATTTTTTGTTTGTTTCTTCAGGAATTGGTTGCAATGTCTAGTACTGATGCTAATGAGGAAATGTGATGTATATCAGTATGTATCTTAACATGGGTTTTAACGTAGGAGAATCTCTATTTTTGGAGATGGCAAGGGAATTGACAAAAGACATCACTGTTGATTTCTTTGTTATTTCTACAAGTGAGTATAAGCTGCGGCTATCTGGCACTGAAGTGCTTGGAGCATTGCACAGAAATGTGTAACGATTTCATTGGCTTTTATAACATGTATTTAATCATTAGGCATTTTAACTTCTAATTTGTACTTATAATCGGCATTTTTCTTCATTTTCTTTTGAAACCATAGCGATCTAGAGCATTGAATACAGTGCATAGCATGCTTAAGGCTTCTTTTTGTACTGTGTGCTATTTACTACTGAACTACATTGCCTGAGACCAGCAAAATGGAATTATGTATTTCCTTAAAATACAAATATGCATATATTAAAACATACATATATACATATAAAATATATAACATATAATAAATATATTAAAAATATGTGTTATATATATTAAAT
>VZSF01007203.1:0-249489 GCA_013398295.1 Chionis minor
GCACGAGGCGGCCGTGGCGGCGGCCTGGCGGCGGGGAGCGCCGGCAGGACCGGGCCCGGAGGAGCCGGCACCACTGATGGGCTTCAGCCTTGGCTTCGGTAGCTGAGGCTTTTTCTCCGCTGCCCTTTCTGTTTTCCAAAAAGGGATCGCACTTTCTTCATTGTCTCCTCGCATAAGAATGTCTTTTATGAGCTTCCTTGCTTGTTTTTTTGGTTTTTTTTCTTAGTCATTTTGATCGGGATATTGTGCATTCTGCAGATAACTTACGGGCTTCCCTCCTCATCCTTTACCAAGGGAGCATCCCCTGCAAATATATCTGCTTGAGACCTCTCTCCTTTTATGTCCAGATGTAGTGAGCTTTCTGCACTGATCTGCTGTGGCTGTACTGCTAATCATACAAGTGTTGATATTGCTGTTATTTAGCATCCACACAAGTTGCAATGGGATCCTAAAGGGCAGTACAAAAAGTAGCCCTCCTTAGGCTACTCAGGGCTTGGGAAATTAAGGAGTGCGTGTTCCACTCTTCTGTGTGCACACAGTCTGTGTATAGGGCGCTGATCGTCCCCCTGCACTCAGGTGTGAGATCACACCTTGAGTGCTGTATTGAGTTTTGGACCCCTCACTACAAGAAAGACATTGAGGTGCTGGAGCGCGTCCAGAGAAGGGTAACGGAGATGCTGAGGGGTCTGGAGCACAAGTCTTACGAGGAGTGGCTGAAGGAACTGGAGTTGTTCAGCCTGGAGAACAGGAGGCTGAGGAGAGGAGACCTTATCACTCTCTACAACTACCTGAAAGAAGGGTGTTGCGAGGGGGGTGTCAGTCTCTTCTCCCAAGTAACAAGCAATAGGACAAGAGGAAGTGGCCTCAAGCTGTGCCAGGGGAGGTTTAGATTGGGTATTGGGAAGAATTTCTTCACCAAAAGGGTTGTCAAGCATTAGAACAGGCTGCCCAGGTAAATGGTGGAGTCGCCATCTCTGGAGGTATTTAAAAGGTCCCTTCCAACCTAAATGATTCTATGATTCCTGCCACCTGTGTGGAGATACACAAGGGTGGGGCTTTAAGTAGAAGAGGTCAGGTAGGATACAGTATTGTCTTGTGAGAGCTATGGTGTTGCACAAATTAGGACCTTCCAATATTTTAGATGGGACTTGCTGAAATCGGGTAATATAGAGTGAGCATCTGAAACTCTTTTGACGCCATAGAAGTTTTTTCTTTTCCCTACACATTATATTTGCTTTGGCTTTTGATTCAGTTTTGCTCTAGCATCCATTTGTACCTGCTTAGGGATTCATTGCAGTTATGTGCAAAGATGAGCAAGGTCTGGTGGTTTGTTTTGGGTAGATAGCATACACCCAGTGAGACATACATTGCTAATCTTAAGGATCAGTGAAACCAGTTTTTGGCTGTCTACCATTACCTGAATTTAGGCCATTTGCTTACAGGTATTACCTAGATGAAGGCAACTGAAGAAGAGCAAAACCCACTGATCATAGTGGAGCTTCTGAACCAAGCAGTGCAGTGCCTGAGGCCCAGTAAAACTGGCGGAGTGTTATCTGAAGACATTTTTATGTGTCTTTAGAGGTAATCTGGGTTCTCCATGAAAAGGAAGTATGATCTCCATTGCCCATCCCAAGGAACTGGAAAAACTCCTACAGTTTTTGAGAGGGAGACAGTTTTATTTGTCATGATCCCATACACTGACTGTCATTTCTTAAGGAGGAGAGTTCCATCCTGCAAAATCTTCTGCTTTATTACTCCACTTTACTTGAATCACTGCATGATAGAAATATATAGCCACCAGCAGAATTTTTAACACAAACCTTCGAGGTATGTACTTTGTGAAGGTATTTTCAGGAGGGACAAAGGTGCCTAGGAATGGAGAGGAGTAACAGTGAAAGTGAAGTTGGCAGAATATCTAAACCATCAGTATCTCTTGTAGCTACTCAAATGATGTAAGAGGCTGGATAAGCAAAGAGGTGTTAACAAAACATGTTAAAGAGACAAAAAAGAGGACTGGTGTGTCCTTCACATCCGTCAACATTGCCTCTACCAAAGCCTCCATCTCTCTGGAGCCTAGTCAGCAGAATACAACACGTACTCTTTGTTTAACATTTGGTTGTCAAATAAATGCACCATTTAAGAGGTCAGTGTTTTTTTCTAGAGGCAGAAGAGTGTCACTGCAGTTGGTCTTTTTGTTAGAAGTGGATGTCCATAGGCATAGACCAGCTGTTGAGAAAACTGACGGGTTGTCTGTGGTCTCACTTTTGTAGCTGAGAGCTCCTATTGTTTTGGAAGAATGCATTTTCTGAAAGAGATGTGTTCATAGAGAATGACGTACCAGGGTAATGACACCCCCCAACATCAGCGCCCAGATCATTGGATTTGATTCAGTGTTCAACAAGGCAGTAGTGTAAGTGAGCAGAATGCAGGGTTGCTGTGCTTGCAGAAGCCTGCACAGTCTGAATAACCTCATACACGCTTGTAACTGAGAGGAAGGCACAAATCCCCTATCTGCTGGGTGGAGTTATGTTGCATGTGTTTAAGCATTAAATATGCTGCAGTACACTTATGGGTAGAGGGAATATTCAAGTCCTGCAAAGAGAACTCACAGTTACTTAAGATGTTTAACTACGAAAAGAGCTTTGAAAAATTATTCTTTACAGTTCTAACTAAATTTAAAAAAAAATCTGTATCTTAGTTTTGTTCATCTACTTCTTACAGATACTCTCAAAGTGTTATTGAACTCGTGGGGAATCATTAAATAGGCAAATTCTTTGTCCAGAGTAGACTGTGAAAGTGTCAGTTTAATTTCTTGCTACGGGGATTCTTAATAGGAAAATATAATGTCATTTGGTTGTACTTAATAGACACTAGATTCCACCAACCCTCTGCTAGTAAGTCCTTCACTCCATAATGCCTCACTAGTTTCCAGATAATAAGGATCCTGGTGTATTCTCTATATATTTAATTTGACTTTGTTATTTTTTTAGTTTGCGCCTTTAGCGCCATTAGCAAGGAAGGCTAATGATATTTTGTGTACTGGATAGAAGGGCACATTCCTGGCTCATGGTCAACTTGTTGGCCAGCAGGACTTCAGCCTTCCAACTGTCTGCGTCCCAGGCTGTGCTGGTGCATGGGGTTATTCCTTGCCAGGTGCAGGACTTCACATTTTCCTCTGTTGAGCTTCATGAGATTCCTAGATTGTTTCCATTAAAACCAGAGTGATGTAGTGAATCCAATAACTGCTTGCCATTCACATCAGTAAAGATGGTCAGAGTATGCTGGAAATTTTTACCTGATCGGGTTTTCAAAAAGGCAGAAGTGACTGGAATATTGCTATCACAGAGTATAAATAGAAAGAGGGTAGCTGACATTAGGACAAAGCTTCATTGCTCTGGCAATGTCTTCTTTAGCACCTTCTGAACTGTAGAAATGCTTCTGTGTATCGTAACAGTTTTGGGTGGTTGTTGCTTCCTGCCGCAAATTTCAGCTGTACCCCTTGCTGTTCCTGCAGTTCGTAGGTGAGCCCCAAATATTACCTTAAAAGTGCCTGTAAATGTTTATTCTTATTAAGCTTTTATAGGTATTTTGGTTTTGCACTTGCATGGAGTCTTTTGTATTAATTGTGGATTTTCGCGGCAGTATTTTTAAGAATGTTACCAGTAACAATGAACATATCAAATGGTTTCCTACACAGTTAACCGTGCCCTGTGCAACGCATATGCCTCTGCCTTTGATTCAAGAGGTAAATGTAGCAGACCATGTTGCACAAAGAGCCCTTGTAAGATCTTTATTGCAGAAAAGCCAGTAATATTCAGAGTTGAGGTTTCAGTAATGTTTAGTTTGTTTCTAAAGCAAGTATGAAAATAAGGTCTTTCTATATGACTCTCCAGATGCAGTTGAGAAACATGAACTGTACTTACAAAGATGTATATAGTCTGCAAAAATATGAACCCACAGTAGTTGTAAAGGAAGACATGGAAAAGAGAGACATGGAGATCAAATTCTTCTAGCCGGGATGAAACTGCAATTTAAATGTATCATTTAGCTCCTAAGTAACAGCGCCCAAATGTCAGAGGGAACTGAAAATTCCTCTGGAGTCCATTGCAAGCTGTAAAGTAGGCCACTTTTATTTAGAAGATAATCTTTAAAATGTTAGTTCTGAATTTTTTATGTTTATTGTTTGTATACTGTATACCAAATACATTCCTCGGGGTTCTGTGGAAATAAATTTATTCATTTGAAGGAAAGTTGCACTTGAAAGACAGACTTTCCTAAGTCAAATTTTAATTTTTATGTTTCATCAAGGTAGACTGTGTCTGTATTCACTTACTGAGTCCCTGCATGATATATCTCATAAATCCGTTCCTCTGATTGTCCAGGTAAGCATCTTTAGAGGGTGCAGCGGCTCTTGTGTGACCTGTCTCTTTTCCATAGAAACAAGAATGAGGGTGGCAGGATAAATAGTTTGTGTAATCCTGGGTCTTGTCTTGTTATGGAGTTGGACCATGCTGAGTTGGACATAGCCTATGGACTAGAAACTGAAAAGTGCTTTTGAGCCTAGTAGTATATCTGTAGCCAGGATATACCCTGCTTTTCCTCTCTAAAATACAGCATTTTCAGAGAGTGGGTCTACTTTCTTCCTTTCTTTGTGAAGCTACTTGTAAGTGTTGCTCTTTCACAGTACACTGATGGGGTTGAAGACTTGTATTCAGACTCTGAAGGTGATTCTAAAGGTGGCTGAAATCTACCTTTAGCCTAAATCTTACTGAACTCACTAGTGTTTGATAAGAACAGAAAATCTGTCTCTCTCTCCTAAATTCCTGTTCGTTCTTGCTAAAAGGGAAAAAACATTTCCTTTCCATCTATGAAACCAGGACAT
The DNA here is from genome assembly GCA_013398295.1 of Chionis minor. Lineage (NCBI taxonomy): Eukaryota > Metazoa > Chordata > Aves > Charadriiformes > Chionidae > Chionis > Chionis minor. The sequence continues at coordinate 4,883 of VZSF01007203.1, forward strand.
TTTCTGCATTTATCTTAGGTGTATACAGGTTTCTACATTGATCCCAAAATCCATGTTGTGTAGACTGTAGTCTTTTTGACTCGCTGTTAAGATTAAAATTTACCCATTTCAGGAACTATTGAGTCACTAGAAACCGTCAGTTACTCATTTGGGGAACTGACATGTATCTAACTACGTGACTAGGGACTGTCCGAAGGTACTTTGGAGGAGATGACAGCTAATTTGAAAAGTCAGGGTGAGGAATGGTTGAAAAAGATAACCTAGTTGATAGGTTAGACAACACTGGGGTAAGACGTAAGGAAAAGGAAGTATGTCACCAGTCAGCATGCTGTATGGATTTAGACATTTCCTGGCTATGTGCTTATTCTGATGAATACTTTGAGAGGTCCACTGCAGAGTATAAATTAACCTGGGACTTGCACTATCATTTTTGCTTGCTCAGTTTTGGAAAATTGTTTGAGGCCAGATTTCACTGTTGTGTTTTAAACCAGAGGTGATTCATGTAAACAAATGAACTAAATCCTTTTAGTAACTGCAGTATTCTGAAACTATATGTAGATACACTGCATGTAGCTAAATGAACCTTGATTTATTTCAAAAGTCAAATTATTAGTTCTGATGTAATTTTCAGTAATAGTTACTGATGGAAACAAACCCCTTTTTTCTTTTGATGATACGGGGTTAGGAAATACAGTTCTCTTTTGATGACCTAAGGAAAGATATATGTAAGAACTACTGATAATATTCTGTTTTCTTTAAGATAGTGTACTTCAGATATAATTCATGCAGCATTCAGGTTTCTGAAAGGTCTCTCATCTGGCAAAGCCATTTATATAACCTAGAAACACGAAAAAGTGAGAGAGCTTTAACAGGAAGTTTGCCTCATGACTTCCAGACAAGCAAGTCATCTAGAGTGACTAAGGTAAAATTGTGCTTTCTGACTGGTTCCTGTGTTACATCTTCCTCAGTCTCACGTAGACAGTGTCGGCTGGTTTAGTTGATAGATACATTTTTTAATAATTAAATGCCTTGGTAGCAGAACTTTTTTATCTGTGTAGCGTGACCTTGTGTTGCAGTTGGCCTGAACTTGTTTTACGAGCTTTTTAAAGTTTTTCACTGCAGCGGCAGTTAGGAGAGAATGGGAAGTTTGTTCCCATTTGCTCCCTTTCCTAACAGCTGTACTTGAAACGGGCCAAAACTCTCCTTCCTGGTCTGCGCTAAGGAGAAATTGTTTAATACTAAACAGTCTGATAAACAAAATGCATAGGAAGACAAGTGAACAAGAAAATGATAGTAGGAAACAAGCGTTAGCTGTGTCTTGCCAGAAGGGGGTTATTAAAAGAGACTGGGGCTACAAAGGCGCGTGCACGTGCTCACACACTGTGGAGCAGGGGCTGCTGTGTGTTAATGACGAGAATGAAAGGGGGAAAATACGTGGAGCCGAACATAATACCAGGGGCCTGGCAGCGAATGCAGCAAAGGGAAGCGAGCCGCGCCGCTTGGCGGAGCAGGAGAGGAGGCAGCGCGGCACCTACCGGGCCTGAGGGGGAGCGGGCGGGGCCGGGCGGGGCCGGGCCGNAGGGGGGGCCGGGCAGCGGGGGCCGCCGTTCCCATGGAGACTGCCCCGCCCCTCGGCTCCGTGCCGCCCGCCGCGCTGCCCGTGAGACGCGGCCTACACCGGGACAGGAAGGACGCGCGGGTTGGTGCCAGGAGGAGCCGGGCGCGGCTGGGCGGCACCGCGGGCCGTTGTGCCGCAGCTTGTACTTCAGCTCTCCCGACGAGGCAGCCGTGCACCCTTTTCTCTCTGGGGATCCGCTGTCTTCCTGCACCCTCTCTGCTACTGGGCGCCCTCGGTGCGCCGCCTCTCGGTCCCAAGCGTTATCTTCGGCTACCGCGTGCTCCTCTCTACTGCCTTCCTTTAAGGGACTCGGCCTTGGCAATCTGTCTGCCAACTGCTCTTCTGCCTCAGAGCACCTGACCCTCTGGGCCCTCCGTGGGACTTCTTGCCCCTTGTCCTGGGACCTGCCTCCCGCCTGTTCCTCTGGCAGCGTTTTCTTTTGCTCCCACTACATTATGTCTTTCTCCCTCTCTGCATCGAAGGTTTACAACCCTCTCATCCTGCAGAGTACTTGAACCGTGGCTTGCCAGTAGCCTTTTGGTCCTCCATCCGTGTAGCTGTCCCTTTCTGTCATCCCTGAGGGTATTTGCTCGGGGGACTTGGTGTCAGTGCTCCTTGTGGTGTGTTGCCCTCTGTCTACATTCCTGGACACTCTCTAGAACATGTACTTGTTTCTCAGTCCCAAGAGCAATTGTTTCTTCCCACCCTACATTTGTCTTTTACTTACGCAGTCCCTTATGCCCTCTACTCTTCTGTTGGTCCTGCGTAATGGCAGAGCCTGCCGTCAGACTATTGTGTACCCTGCAGCGTAGCCCACCCCATGCTTTGCCAGAGGTGTATCCCACTCAGTACCTGACATCCCAGGTTTCTCTGGTATGTTATTGGTCCTTATCCTATCCCCCAGCTTCTGCTAAAATTTAGCTGTTCTGATCATATTGTATAATGCATGATGTATGTTTGCTGTTTTATGTATCTAACCTTACTTGTAAATAGCAAACCAGCTACTAGCAGTAAAGAAAGAGACAGCACATAAGTGATGCTACCTTGTATCACTGATTGTCATAATTTTTTTTCTTGGAATGGTGGCTTTCTTCCCCCCCCACCCCCCCCCAACAATGCTATGGCACAACTACCTAACAGTGTAGCTGTGGCCTGTGTTGATTGCTTGTCTCACTTTCAGTACAATAGTGAAACAGCTGTGCTAATACTCAGGTGGTTTTGGTTTTGTTTCTGCTTCATAGAGGAAAACAGTTGTGGCTAGAGATAATTAACTGATTCTGACTGTGTAGCATTTTCTTTCTCATCCTATGTTCTGTAGAGAAGCAATCCTGATTTATTAGCTCTGCTGGTTGGTTATGCCCATCTTATTCTTGGTCTAATAAGGAAATGATATAGGGATAGCAAATATGAGAGCAGCAAGTATAGCTTCTTTATACTTTGAACAAAATTGTAAAGCTTTACATCTCTTTGACAAGTAGGGGTTGTATGGAAGTCTGAATGTTCTCAAGTGTTGCTCTGAAATGTTCTTCGATATCACCTTGTTCTCCTTATTTGATTGAAAAATGACTAGCTCAAGTGTGGCATCTAACTTCTTGTTGTTGAAGTAGCATTTTAGTACAAATAGTTGAGAAGTCTCCACTGAATCATGCCAACCACTCTCAATTGTGTGTGATTTCCAGCCAAGATATTACTTTCCTTTGGTAAAGAGGCTGATATGAGTCCCATTAAGCCCCGATGTGGGGGAACAGCGGCACCTATCAATCACCTCTTTCTGGATATGCTTGAAGTAAGTGTTGGATTGTAATGGGTATCTTTGCTGTTTAGGTTGTATGGGTAAACTGTGCTTGTGGTAAGATGTTGTCTCTTATTTATATGTATGCTGTTTCCTAAGCTGTCTTCTAATGTCATTGTATATAGGTTTACTACTCTTTTGACTGTAAGACATCCAGGCAATTGGTGCAATTTATATTTAAAATTACACTATTGTTTCCATTATTGTCTTTATTGAAACTAACTTGCAATTATAAATACTGCTGCTATCAAAGGCAAAATGCTCCCTTCTCCATTATTAAATTGCATTTCCAAGAAATACAGCTCTCTGTGATGGAAAGCAATATTTTAAAATCACAGAGAGGTTCATTCATTAATATTTTTGTATAAAATGAATGATTCCTATGTTATATGTAACCCCAACTCACATCAGGATGCCACTTCCAATTTACCGGTGGCATTGATTTAAGTGATATATACAGAGATAGGGAGGAAGGTTGTTTTTATAGGAAACTGTGTAGTGCATTTTAAGATAATTGTTGAGAGAGATTGTAAAAGAAGTATAATTTTTCTTAACCACCTCTTTCCAAGAAAAATCATAGAATCACTTGGGTTGGAAGAGACCTTCAAGATCATCGAGTCCAACCATAAACCTATGCCAAAACCACCCCTAAACTATGTCCCTCAGCACCACGTCTACCTGTCTTTTAAATACCTTCAGGGACGGCAATTCCACCACCTCCCTGGGCAGCCTATTCCAATGCTTGATAACCCTTTTGGTAAAGAAGTTTTTCCTAATATCCAACCTAAAATTAGGTTGGATTAGATAATATCCAACCTAAAACTGTGAATTCAGTTTGATTTCACGAAAGTAATAGGCTGAAGCTGTGATATTGTTTTTGAGTTCTTACACAAAGGTCTTGGCTAATAATGTATTGCTAATTATAGCTAATGAAGTATAAGTGAGGTTTTTAAAAGGCACTTAAAAAAGTATTTTGATGCCTTAATGGGTATAGAGTAAGCATAGTTTCTTTCAGTGCCTTGAGTCCAGAAAGCATCTCATAGGTATTTTTTATCTTTAATTTATGATTGGGGTGGAGGGAGGGAAGTCAGTCAGATTTAGTTAATCTTTTTAACTGTGGCAGCCATCAGATGCATTTAGAACAACGGTAGCTGAAAGGAAGATATAGAAAGAACAAATCTTTCTTAGTGTTGCATGTTGTAGGCAGGGAGACAGTACTGTTCATGAGTATCTGTGCCAGTAGTTTTTACAAAAATGTCTATTTCTGCCTTCCAAAATGAAGAAGATACTACTTACACTATTTTCTACATGGTAACAAGATTTGAAGATTGCCAACAAGTAGCAGAATATGAAGAGAAAGCATAATTTATTTTAATTGCCTTAGGGATAAATGTGAAATCTAGGCCAGCAGAATTGAAAGACCACCACATCATTGTGTCCTCTAGCATTGTTTGTTACTCTGCCTGGGAAGAGCAAGCTTGAAATATTTTTATACTCATCATGTCCAAAGATCAGAGAGGGGGTTTTTTTGTGTTTTTGTGTTTGTTTTTTTTTTTCCTGGAGATTTAGAGTTGTCTAGTTTGTTTATGAAGAAAAATGTTGTTTAAATTGTGGCATCCTTTAGCATAGAGATATTGCATCATGTTTGCTGATCTGGAAATCTCTCTTTCATTTAAAGAGATTAAAGAGTCACTATTTGAAAGGCATGCTTGTCTGATTTGTTCTATGCATCCCTGTGCTTATCCAGATGGGATTATCTGTAACCATTGACACAGAATAATGCTGTACAGTGAGAGAAGCTGTATTAACTACAGAGATTTCGGGAAATCTCTGGAGAGATCTGAGCAGAAATTACCTTTTCTTTCCTTCACTCCTTTGCTTCTTCCTTCTCCATGGTGCTTAGAAATAACGTTTTTTCTTCTACAGAGTTTATAATTAATTATGAGGCAAAAATGGATAATAAAAAATAGGAAGAGATGGAAGTGACGCAGGTAAAGGGGTTTACCAGTAAAAGCACAACCTCTATGTTGCTTATTTGCTTTTCAGTTTTAAAGATACAGTTAGTATAGTACTGAAATATAGCTATTCCTCATACCTGTTGGCCTTTTCGAAAAGTAACTTCAAGATGTGTTTAACTGTGAACAGAACAGTAGCTTTGTAGTCCCATGAGTAACTGTGGGAGGAGAAGACTTATAGGAAGAAGGGGGCTTGTAAGAAATGTGGGCACAAACTTTTTAGCAGGGCCTGTTGCAATTGGACAAGAGGCAATGGTTTTAAACTAAAAGAGAGTAACTTTATACTGGACATAAGGAAGAAATTTTTTACGCTGAGGGTTTTAAAATTCACTGGTAATTAATTAGCACCTACGCAGTAGATTGTAAGTAACAAGACACTTGATTTGTATTTGTCATCAGTCTTAACTGTCTTCTGTCACTTCCTGTTTCAAATTTATAGTAGTGTTACAAATGGAGAAAGAACTAAATGATCTTCTTCAGTGGAAACAAAAAGGTGAAGAGCTACATGCTTGCCAGTTCCTGTGTCAAAAGGCAGAGCTGCAAGATGTCAAAAAGCAACTCCGAGACACGTGTGAAAAATTTAACATATTAAAAGAAGATTTTGTCTATAACCTAAAAATTTTAGGAGAGAGAGATAAAGAGTTAGAACACTATGATGTCACAGTCACTCATCTGAAAACATCTGAAAATGCTAAACAGGTGGAGATTAGTGATCTTAGAGTACAGCTGGGTAAAGTGGAGCGAATGCTTATCGAGGAGAGAAGAAAAAGACGCAAACTTCATTATCACTATCGACAGCACATTGAAGAATATAAACTAAAGCTGGAACAGTTTTGCAGGTGAGATGTGACTTCCTTAGAATAGTATGCAGGAAGACTGAGTTTCTCAAAGACGCATCATTCACACAGTAGAGAGCACTTTGAGCATGGAGGTACAATTATCTATTTTGACTTAGAAGAGCACTTAAAATGTGAACAGAGCGAGGACTAACAGAAGTGACTAGGGCAGTCTTCACATCTCCTATATCTTGGCTTCCACAGTGACTTGTCTGATTTATGGCAACATGTTAAGAGAAAGGATAGCATTAAGTGAGGATGCTCTTAAACTTACACATCCCTGCATAATTTACAAGGGTGTATATTGGGGAGATGATATGACCGGGTGGAGATGGTATGATTATATGGGAAACATAGTGTGGAGAGCAGAAAAGGATTTGTCAGAAGGAAATGCTTTTTCCTTGGGTGCTGAAATGCCTCTGGGAAATAAGATGAATCTGAAGGTGTCGTGATGTGTTTTCTGTGTACATGAGGAGACAAACGATAGTAGTATCAACCATTGTCAATAATATTATCTAAGGTTACTAGACATTGGTTGCTATCTTGTGCAGTTCTTGTGCTATATTGTGAGTTGGGTTTGTACACTCATAAATACATTTTGTCCCACCTTCTCTCATAGGTGTCTGTGAAGGAAAGAAGTCTGTTTGGGCATATTAAATCACAGGACCGAGATTTATGACTAATACAACCAAACAAAAGATGAAGATAGCTAAAGCAATGCGCTTGCTTAGTTTGTCCATTCTCACTATTTTTTATTATTCTGTATAGACTTCTAAACCTTGGGGGTGGCGTGAGGAATAAACGCTTATTTCTTGAGATCTGTGTGCACATTGTTCTTTTTTAATATAACTACTATCTTCAGATATAACAGGATCTTTGAGAATATTCTGTGTTTAACATGGTGACTGCTGTAAATTGTTCTGGGTCAAACTGCATTTATAATGTAGAGGTGGCTGGGTAGGTTTTAAATAACTTATTTTAGTTATTAGAAGTGATCCGGACATGGATCCGTAATTCTTCAAAGGTCACTAACTGACTGATGTTACTGTGGTACTGAAGCACATGCAAATTCATTTAAGGCCAGTTCAGGAATTTTGTATGCAGCATATCCTTTGAGAATGGAAGGACGAGTTTGAGAATTTTACACCTGGCATTGCCTCTTTGTCAGGCTGAGCTGGATACTGATCACTGAGCAGTACAGCAATTATTTTTCTGATCTACCTTGCCCTGGAGAGTTGTGGGAGGTGTAAAAATGCCTGTCTAGACTACACTGAGATGACACTTCTATTAGACTTTATTTATATGCATAAGTGTTGGTTACAGGATTTGGATTAATTCAGGTGAAGTGTAAATTCAAAAGCAAAATCTAGCAGAATATGAAAGTGAATTTGTATTTAGCTGTTTGTGACTGTCCAGTTTTAGCTTGCAGTTCTGTCTGTGTAGTTGTTATATGATCAAACTTATCTAACCAAATGCAGTGGTCATTCAGCTGCATAAAGTAACTGCAATATACAGTCAAAAGTAATCGGAAGATTGCAGAACTGCATGATATCAATACAGATCTGTTTGGCCATATAACAGGCAGCACCAAGCCTTTTGAGTCTTGTAGGGACGAATCCAAACCTTGAAAAGGTGCAGTGTATCATCGTAGCAGTATCAGCACTTCGACTTTGCTGGAAATGCTGGCCTTACTGATATTCTTCCACTGTATCTCAGAGAAACTTTGTCTGTGGATAGCAAATCAAAATACTGGAGGGAGGAGAGAAAAAGATATACAGCTGCTTCTATTTTTAAATGTATCTAAAACATTGAATTTCTGCTGGGCAGCCCTTGTATTGCAGTTTCTTCTTGTGTAACAAGTTTTTGGGCAGAGAAAGAACTCTTGTATTTAAGTGGAAGCCTTACACTGCTTTTCAGCAAATCCTCGATATTTCATATGCAACTAACTTTTGAAGTATAGTTTTGAGAAATGGCATATGCTTTTAGAATTGGTTTTAACTGACTTAGAAGAGAAAAAAATTACGGTGACTTTCTTTAGGAAATTACAGCATCTTGTATTTATAGTTATGCATGTGTACCTCATTAGGTCACCAGAGATGCTCTTTAATGTAAATTTGATTTATTTTTGTTTATAGCTCTAGGAACAGTCACACAGGTGATCAGCACGATGAGTATGTGAATCTGAAACATCACATGGAGAGAAAAACTGGAGAACTGGAAGGAGAGCTTGCTTGTCAGAAACAGGTATAAGAATATGGAGAAACAATGTTGTGTTGTTGCAGTGCCATCTAGCAATTCTTTTTTCAAATATTTTTTTTTTTAATTCAAATGTTCTGGTTTAACATTGTTATAGTTGTATAAGCTTTTGTTTTTTGCCTGTTTTGCTTAAACTGATGAAATTTGTAATGACAGTTTATAAAATTATGCACTACTTGTGTAGTAGCTATTGCTTTGTTTGTCTGGCAGCTGTCCCTTCTAAGGAACTGTTAAGACTGTGTTTAGTAATCTGAGATTGTGTAAGATTATTTCACGTAGACAGTACACTGCTAAATTTGTTAGCCTTGAAACTGCAGGAAAGGTCAGCATCTCAAAAGCAGAAGCAGCCTTGGGCAAGATGGGTAAATGTATGTTGTTTATCATGCTCCTAACTGCAAGGCTTTCCTCCTCCCCCTGCTTCTGCCTCTTATATTACTATCATTTCATCATAAAAGGATAACGTACTAACAGTGAAATTTAACCTTCAGCTGTGATACTTTAGCGGGGCATTATACCACCTTTATATATATTACAAACTTCAAAGAGCAACAAAACCTTCCTTCTGTTTTTGTATAAAAACATATTGATGTTAAAATTACTTTTTATTATTTACATATGAATGTGTTTAATCATTAAAGCTAGAATGGTGACTTTTCATCCTGTCAGTCAAACCACTATATAATATAAATGGAAGTGATGAAAGATATTGTTAGGCAATTTTTCTGGTCTTGTTTTCTTGCTTTGTCTTGGGCCTTTTTTAAAAAGACACTGCTGTAGTAATGGACCTAAACTCACTTTGTTTCATCAAAGTCTTGTGACTAAAAAGTTTGCTTGACAACTGCTGTTGACTCAGTATGAGCAAAGAAACTGCAACTGCATGTATACTTATTAAACGTAAATTTGCACATATTGCTTGCTCTGTGATATGTAGTATAACTCTGATAGTACTTCAGAAGAAACCTTTAGTCTATGCAATTTTCAGACTTGACTGCTTGATTAGGTATTTCTAATACTGTTTCAGTTTCTAATACTGCTTGCAGCTGTGTCTGAAATGTAATAGCTCTCAGCAGGCCTCCTGTGCTTGATGCCATTATATCTTTTTCTTTCTTTACAAAAAATACTGTCTATATTGAGATACGTATTTTATGTATACATTATTTGCACCTGAATTGGTGGTGGAAGTGTTAGGGGAGGGGTGCAGGGGAAGGAGAGGTCATCTGCAGTCATCTCTCCCATGTATTAGTGAGGACAGCTGTAGGGCAAGCAAACAAGTCAAAGAATAAAAACTTCTGTAAAAGGAACTTTAGGCAGAGATAGGAAGAGGTAGTATGCAGGATTAATGTTAATGTAGGTAATAGGTGTAGGATGATGGTATAAAAGGGGCATTTAGCAGTAGTATGGGAGTAGAAATCTAAATAATAGCAGAGGCTATAGCTTATGGGGAAGTGTTTTGTTGATCTGATGCTTACACCATGCAAAATGTTACTGACAAATTAAAAAAAAAACCCACACAAAAAAAAAAAACAAACCCACCCAAAACCCCACCAAAACACAAACTACCTCCTCCCCAAAAAAACACCTCACAGCTTTCTATACTATTTTGTTTGTTTCTGGAGCTGATGTCTTATGTCTTGCATGCTTTATGAGAAGTGGCTGAGGGAATTAGGATTGTTTAGTCTGGAGGCGAGAAGGTTGAGGGGAGGCCTTATCACTCTCTACAACTACCTGAAAGGAGGTTGTAGCAAGGTGGGGGTTGGTCTCTTCTCCCATGTAACAAGCAATAGGACAAGAGGAAACGGCCTCAAGTCATGCCAGGGGAGGTTTAGATTGGGTATCAGGAAAAATGTCTTCACCGAAAGGGTTGTCAAGCATTGGAACAGGCTGCCCAGGGCAGTGGTGGAATCACCATCCCTGGAGGTATTTAAAAGACAGGTAGATGTGGTGCTGAGGGACATGGGTTAGTGGTGGTTTTGGCAGCGTTAGGTTGATGGTTGCACTCGATGATCTTAAGTCTCTTCCAATGTAGATGATTCTGTGATTCTCATGCTAACGCTTCAACTGCATAAGGGCTCTAGATGTCTTTAAAAAAAATAGGTCATATCAGGCTCTTATTAGACTTCTTAAGTCTTATTGTTCTCCTTTCTAAGGTGAAGCTGCTGACCAGAGAACTGGAGGCCCTCAAAGAAACTGGAACGCAAACAGCAGAATCAATGCAAACAGCAGAAACATTTGATTTGAGGCTAGAGAAAGAAAAGCAGTTCAATAATTCTGTTGCTGTGAAAGATGCTTGGTATCGTACAATTTTGATTATGATCAAAATAAACTGCTTTTCACAGACTCTACAACTCAACAACACTTTCAACTTACTCTTCTTCACATACTCTTATTTTAGCAACAGCTTGGGGTGGTGTACATGAATTAATTGATCTAGTAATATGTATTATTACAACAGAAAGAGGTAACCCATTGTATGAAATATTTCTGAAGTCGCATGGATTCAGGTTAATTCTGCTACATTCTTTATGGATGTAACCTGTCTCACTTAAAAATAAAATTTTATCTTAGAAGTTTTAATGGTTCAATGGTAACTTCTGCCTTTACTGCAAAAAGGAGTATCTCTTCCAAGCACTAAACATAATGAAAAAAATTAGTTCATCCCACTGCTAGAGCGCATGGCTAATTGTGGTCATATTTCACACACTTGATTTGAATCCAGTAAGTCCGGTTGTGTTCAGTCACAACTTTATACTTTCTCAGGTAGCTGCAGACAAATTGTGAATATAGTGACAGAAAATAACCAACCAATACTCTGTTCAAACCAGAGTATTATTGGGGTTTTTATCTTTTGTTCTACTCCACTAGCTCAAACTAAAGAAATAGACTTGCTCGTAGTTCAATTTCTGTTCTTTCTGTTTTGCTTTAATCCTTTATATCCAAAATTTTGCATAGATTTTGAAAATCTATATGCAAATCAATTTCAAAGGCTGAGAACATTAAACAACTGTTACTTGTATGTCTTCTTTTTTATTTACTCTTCAATTTCAGTTTTCTATAGGCACTGTTGGTTGGTCTTTTCTTCTAACAACTCAGTTCTGCCTTATTTTAAACCCCATCTCTGTTTTTGTGTGATGGTGTGCTCAGGAAATTAACCTGTGAGTGTAAACTGAATATTCAAGGAAGCATTTTTGCTCCATGGATTCCTGCAGTCTCTTACTTGGGCCATCTGTTCATAGCTGTCTTTCAATTTTTCAATTACTATGAAGAATATTTTCAGTATGTTAAAAGAGTGTGTTTTGAACAGAGTAGTTCACCTGTTAAAATAACTACTCTGTGAGTTTAAAAAGAAAAAAAAACCAAACCATAATTTTTAGGATCACCCTGGTCCCATAATTAAGTGAAATACTGTTATTCTTTATGCTTTTCTTTATGCTGTTATTCTTATGCTTTATGCACAAACTTAAAGTTCTGTGATAAATTAGAGGTAAACTGTCTGCAGTGGTATAAGACAGATTCAGCCCTGGTCCTAAGTCCAACTAGTTAGTGGCGTTCTTAGTTTGATAAAACAACTGCAAAAGACCTCCCTGCAACCTGTTTCACTGATAAGTGGATATTGATTTGTTTCTACTGCTTCCAACAATGATACTTTGAGTTTGCTGTAACCAAATTGATAAATTAATCAAGAGTACTAAAAAATAAAGTGCTTGTGTTGCTTGAAACCTCACTTTATGCTGTGTCTCTACAACATCTAGGCTTGAAGAACTAGCTCATGCTGCCACGGAAAAGGATGCAATGCCAGCTTCAGTAAAAGAAGCCCAAGTCAAACAATTTAAAAAGTTGAAGCATCAAATTAGAGAACTGCAGAGGAAAGATAAAAGTCTGGAAATTGAGCTATGCAGAAGAGAATGGCATCACAGTGCTTGTTTAGGAGAGAAAGATGCTCTTATTAGAAAGTGAGTGACTTGATTTATCTTGTTTCATAAGCTGTGATGAAAGAAATTCAGAACATACTTAGCAGTTTTGTGCTCATCTTATTTATGTGAAAAGCTCACAGTAATTCACGGTTAAACAGAAGCGACACCTGGAATACTGTGTCCAGTTCTGGTCCCCACAGTTGAAAAAAGACATGGACAGACTGGAGAGGGCCACAGAGATGATCAAAGGGCTGGAGAACCTGCCCTGTGAAGAAAGACTGAAGTAGATGGGTCTTTTCTCCCTGGAGAAGGCTTGGGGAGACCTCATCAACTATACGTAAAGGGCAGCTACGAAGAGGATGGAGACTCTCTCTTCACAAGGAGCTACATGGAGAAGGCAAGGGACCATGGGTGCAAGTTGCACTGGGAAAGGTTTCATCTCAGTGTAAAAAATATTTTTTTTTTTTTAAGATGAGAACAATCAGTCACAGGAACAACTGCCCCAGGGACTTCACTAGAGGTTTTCAAGACATCATTGGACAGGGTAGTAGATAATCTCACCTGGGCTCCCTTTCTCCTGAAAGGTTAGACTAGATGATCTTTGCAACCCAGGCTGTTCTATGTTCTATGTATATTATTGCAACAATGTTTGTAGCAAAAATTCTATATATGCATATAAACATTAGTTTTATGATTGACATAATCAAGAAACATCTCCTCAAGGTTTAACTAGAAAATGAGGTCATGTGAAAACGGAAGTAGCTGGGAACTTGGAGAAGGAACAACACGCCAGAAGAAAAAAACTTCTTTCATAGCCAGCCTGGAAAGAGGTAGCTGTCAGTCCAAGGCGGCCACTGGAAACTAAAGAATTGCTGAGGTGACCTGCATTTTGTATGACTGGAAACGGTTTACAATACGCATTTGGCTCCTGAAAATGTCCCTCTGAGCTCCTAATTTAAAAAAATTCATTTAACAGTTTTGTATCCAAGATTGCATCACATGTTTTGTTAATTGTCTTAAGCAAGTATACATTAACATGGGAGGAGGATTAGTATATGTAGACTTCAAGAAGAAATTGTAGCGCTAAAAACAGGCCAAGATTCTCCTCTGATTGTCATTTCTAAGCAGTCTGCCTCTAAAGTGTTCAAAATTCAATCAATGCATGGACAGGAAGTGAAGTTGAAGGCACAGTTGGCCAGACTCTGGAAAAATGCGGAATGGTAAAGACAACCAAGACTTTGTCTGAAGTGACATTTACAACCAATCATAAGAATGCCCTGAAGTCTTGACAGCTTTGTGTTTTAAAAGCTCAGCATGTGACAATTGAACCTGTCTTGAAAGACCTTAAATTCTGAATATGAGTTTTGTCTCATCTTGTGCACCTCTTATCTCTTTTCTTTCCACAGTGTGTTTTCAATGTATGTATATGCAGCAGCCTTTGAGCTTAAGAATTTTACCCTGACAATCCAACAGCTTTAATTTCTAGCTGTTTTTTCTCTCACTTCCATTATTAGTAAATGGGAAACATGCTGTGGATGGTGTTGCCAAGAGCAGTATCATTGTTGAAGACCAGTTTATGCCACTTTAGCTGAGGTGACCTCCAAAGCTGATTCTAAATAGCCATACAAATGGACCCTAGGAGACTGCTGAACTCTAAGCAATTAAAATGCTTTTGTCCAGTAAAATACTTAGAGTGTAATGGAATAAAATAGATAATTTGGCAAGTAGAACAAAAAAAGAAGATGAGGGCAGCAAACAAGGCTGAGATTTTAAAAAAACAAAGCAAAGCAACAAAAAACCCCACACAAAACAATCACAAAACATCCTCAGTATTTTTCCTGCTGAAATCAACAGCTTTGCTCTGTGTATCATAGGTATAAGCAACAACTGCCTCTGGCAGCTGAGCAAGGATGGCTTGTGGAAGAGAGTAAAATGCAAGCAGAACCGGGCTGGCAGGAGCTCTGTGAGAATGCTGAAAGTAAGCAGTATCAGAAGTCACAGGATCTAACACAAAGCCTGTCTTCAGCAAGAGAGCAGGTGAGAATTTCAAATGAACATTGTTTAGGAACCATCTGTTGAATAGAGAGCTATGGAGTTTTTCCATCATGGTGTTTTTCAGGGAAGATGTGATTTCAGTCTTCTTTCAAAAATCTGTAAAATAGTTATTCTGTATTGTGCACAGCAGTTCTTCAAATATGTTTGATCAGAGACCAGATTAATTTTCATGAACAATCTCTAATAGCAGCCTTTTCTCCCTTATAATGAAGTCAGGTCAGCTTGAGAGATGCTACTGTAGCAGAAAAAGAAAGATTCATCTTAGAGCAGCCCCAGGCCAAAAAGAGTTTCAGATCACAGTACAACTTGAATTCTATCAAGGGAATAATATTAGTCCTGGAAAACTCAGGACTTTAGTCAGTATTTTTGTATGGACCCCCTGCCCCCAATTCTGTTTCTGAAAAATGAAATGCATGTTTATTGTTTAGAGGCTATTACACAATGAGCTAACAGTAATTCTCAGTGACCAGTTGCATAACAAACTAACTGGTACAGAGGAAACACTTGCTTACGAAGTTTAGAATGCAGGCATTTACGCTGGTGTTTTATTTTACCATTGTCTTTCCAAAATGATTCATAGGCATCAATAAGTACAGCATAGGAACACATATGAGAGATGAGTCAGTGTTGTCCATTTTACATAGAGAAGATGAGACAATGGAACCAAATTATTTTCTGTGAAGGCAGGTTTTGACAAAGACAAATACATTAAGTCCCTGTCCTGTGATTTAAAATATCTTTTTATTTTATTTTCTTCTTCTTTTTTTTTCCTTTTAAATCTCTATACCCTTTGTCCTTGAGATACTGATGTCCTCTGCTTTCCCTCCCTTCCTTCCCTCCCTCCAAGGTTGGAGCTGATCTACAGAGAACAGACTACAGGTTGCCTGAAGTGAATGCCGTTCTTTCTGCTTTGACTGTTGAGAGAGAACAGACAATGCAAACGTCGTTTAATCACAGTGTTTTATCTGAAGGGGAGAAACAGGTTAGACAACGCTTAATGTCTTGGCTTGGATGAATTCATTCTGAGAGGACAACTTTATGGGGCTTGTTTTCACTACTTGCAAGCAGTTCATCTGTTTCATGTGTTTAATTCAAAACATAGACATATCTAGCCTGGAATACACAAAGATTAGGTGTCACAGGCTTCATTATGGCTCTGATCCATTACTCACTGGCAAAAGGAGCAAGATGGATGTACACATTTGCTCAAAAACAGGACAATGTACTACTGTACCACTATAGCACATCAGAATGTGAAGAATTAATTTCTGGAATGTTCCTGAGGCTTTGTGTTTGTTGCAGTTCAGAGTAGATTTTAAAGTGCAAAGTTAAAATTTTAGGGCAATGCTTCGACATACTCATTTGCCAGCTGTTTAAAATAGTGTCTTTTATTTTAGTACCACAAACTAGGTTTTGTTTCATTGCTACTTATTAAAGTACATATATTTCAAAAAGTCATTCCAAATTGCAAATGTATTGCTTGTTTGAAGCCATGCTGAAGGACAACGTATTGTGAATGGAAAATTATCTTTTGTAAAAGAATAAAAGTAAAGAGTGTGCTGCACTGCACCCTACTGGGCAGCTACAGACACTCAACAGTGAGCAGCTAATTATTATTATAATTAAGCATTATAATAATTAAGTATATTAATATAATATAATATTAATTATTATAATAATTAAGTATAAGCTAAGTATTATGAGAGCTTGCTGATAAGTAAAAGCAATGTTAAGCAAGCCTAGTGGTTTCTGAATCCAGAAAGTGGTGTGTTCAGAAGGATACTTCGTGAAAACAATTTTTATAATAAATTAGACAAAAGTAGACTGCTAGCAAAAACTTATTATGGAGCAAGTTGCTTTTCCAATTTCATTTCATACTGGACTGATTTGCCAAATGATTGTTCAAATACCCAGAGAATCAAGGTTAGGGAAAGAATCTTTTACTGTTCGTGTTCACTGTTGTCTTCCACTGTAACTGACTGTTACAGTTATTGGCAAGACTTTGTTTTCATTGTCACGCTTTTCTTTCTGTTGCTAATCTACTCTGTGTCTGTTCTGCACTTTCGGCCTGTAGGATAAGCAGTGCCCATCTCAGCAGAACCATTTTTGTCTCTGATTTATGTGAAGAGCCATTTTTTAAAAAACAAATTTTAAAAAATCTATTATTCTGGGCTATAACCTTTTCTCATAATTTTTCTGTACAAAATGAATTGTGAACAAACAGGGAGGAAAAGCGATTAAAAGTTTAAAATTGATAACATTTGTGTCAATGAGTCGTCTTAAAGAAGGAATAGTATGTTGGCTAGCCTCTGGTTCAGGTGACTGAGGCAAGAAAGATTAAAGTTTAAATACACCCTAGTGCAGTATCTTCTGCATGCAGGTCCTTTCTTCAGATTGGTCTGAGACCTCATGAAGGTGCTAGAAATACTGCAGTAATCATTGATGGCCTTTAATTAAAGTAACAGAGATGTGAAGCACACCAGCCTGGAATATCTTGCTTGTAACTGATACTGAGTATGACTTAGGTTGTGTCTGCCTAACTCAAGCATGCTATTAATACCACATAAGTGCACAGATAAGAAAAGATGGCCTACAATGTCTGGATGGTTATATGGTCTTCTGTCTAGACCCTTTTCCACTAGCAAGAATCTGAAACAATTGCGTTTCTGGTTCAAACTGCAATGGTTCGTGTGTATGTTGCAGGTTGAGATGAACTTCTAGACACCAAAATTCAGAACACACCTGGGTGATATATTGGTACCTACTGGTGCCTTTCCCTTCATGCCTTTACAATCTCCCTTTCCCCTCTCCTTACTTTAGCAGCTTTGGAGAGACTGTAAAAGCAGAATAGAGATTGTCCTCATCTTCTGCATACTGTGTACTGTTAGGGCAGGAAGAGCCACAGGAGAAAGAGGCTGTAGGGCAGGTGTTGTCTTTACAGCAGGGAATTTTGATTTGAAGGCCATTAGCATTCTAGATTGCACCCACAGAACAGACCTATGACTGGGAAAATAAGGGGACTGAAGGAAGTGGGGAATGATGGAGAAGACAGAAAAGGAGAGGTGTTTGAGGCTGTGCAAGGCATAAAT
The DNA here is from genome assembly GCA_013398295.1 of Chionis minor. NCBI lineage: Eukaryota > Metazoa > Chordata > Aves > Charadriiformes > Chionidae > Chionis > Chionis minor. The sequence continues at coordinate 22,455 of VZSF01007203.1, forward strand.
GTTGAGACTGAAGTATTTTGCTGATGTGTCCTTTGTGCAGGGTTTTATGGATTGCTTTTCCCTCTCAAGAGGCAGAAATACTCCTTTGCAACAATTTAAGGTTAGCATTGAATACTAAGAAACATTTTTTGAGGCTCAGAAACATAAATTAGCAGCATTGGATACAAATATTCCCAGCAGGTTAGACAGTCTTTTCAAAAATATCTGGGCTGGACAGTCTGCAAATTAGGACTCATTTAATGACTGTGGGAGTGTATATTCCACAGTTGCAGTGCTTTCTAATACGCCTATACCAAATAGTATCTGCATTTCTCAAATGCCTGATGACAAATGTTTCCATCAGCTAGAGAGGATTTTACAGGGGTGGGATCTAAATTCTCCATTCTTTGTTTGGATGAAACCACAGATATATACTGCCATTGATGTAACGTGACTCCTTTAAAATGTTTGCAGTCACACTTTCAATGAAGAAACAGCAGAAGTAAATAATGTCAGGACCCTAATATCCTGGTCCTTATATCCCATTGGTCCTACTAGAATTTTTTTCCTGAAATTTTTACAGGTATTTCAAGTGACCAGGGTATGTGTTTTCCAATCAATGTCTGTATATTTGGGGTTTTTTGTTGTATCTGGTTTTCATTTTTTCCTCCCTCCCCCAAAGTTGCAAATTTGGGAATTGAGGAGGCACAACAGAAGAAGCATTTCTGTATTTGTTCTTTTTCTATGATTTTCCTAAGCGTATGTTGCTGACTATTGTCAAGAGTTGGATTCTGGAGCTAGCCATCTTTGGTGTAACAGAGTAAAGCAGTTCTTAAAGTCTGTGATCTAGAACGCTTCACATTTTTGTCCTGATTAGGCTATTACTTTATTCACGTAGGACTAGCTTTCCAAACTAAATCTCTAAGATAATCTTTAAGGCTGTGTGCAGCCCATGAAGAAAACACAGAGCAATTCCTCTTAAAAAATTTAAGAAATAGAATGATTTTAGGATGTATTTCTCTCTAAGCAAGCTGCTCGTATTTCACTAATATAAAAAAGGTTTTTTTACAGTAGTTAAAGCAGCTTTTGCAAACTGGGTTTTGTCAGCCTCTTCAGTTCTGGAAGTCTGTAAGAATGACGTTTGCTCATCAATTTGTACTTCCAACAAGTATAATTCCAAAAGTCAGACTTCAAGGCCTATGTGAAGGTACAGCTTCAATCATTATCAGACAAATGTTCCTTTAACATTATTTGCTCTTAGCTTATCTGTAACTAGTGTGCAAAAGGAAGACATTACTACTTATTTTAGAATTTAAGTGCTTAGAGGTTCTTTAAATGTTGTCCATTGTCCAGGTAGTCTAGATGTAATCCATACACTCCCTCCCTTTCTCCAGTTTAGCAAAGGATGTCTAGCCTCCTTATGTTCACGTGAACAAATGATCACCTACGACACTTTCAAGAATTTGGCAGGTTAAAGGGGACTGCTGTTGAGCCAGTAAGTTCTTTAAGAAGATGGGTTACCCATGCATGGAAGAGATAGAGATGGCACAATTCAAAGAACAACAGTGATAAGACAGTGGCCATTCTCCTCCCCATCTGTGCTTTCTCCCCCATCTCAGGTTCTCACCATAGCACTTTTTTTCTTGGCAAATCCCTGGAATAACCAGATCTTTTTCTTTTCTTCCTATAGCTCTTTTCTCCCAAGTCTATTCACGGATTGAAAGTATTACAATCTTTGTGTGTGGTGTTGTGGAGACAATGTGTTGCTCATTAGTGAAGGGTTGTTACTGTGTTGTACTTTTACTTTACAGGTATTTCAGTATGATGATAAAAGTTCTCTGAGCGAAGATATTCCTACCCTGGAAATAAAAAAGCTGCAGCAGCAGAATGCTAACCTCCGGGCTGCTGTTGCACAAATGAGGAAAGAAATGGAGAGTCTTGATGAGCAGATGTTGTCCTCTCTTCCTCTGACAGAAAGCAGACAGCTTGCAAAGCAAGGTGACAACTCTTGCCACAGAGCTCTAAACTCAGTTACAGAAGTGTAGTGGTCACCATCATGACCTATGAGGGCTACCTGACCCATGGGTGTGTAAAGATTGTGACCGTGGTGTTCTCAGGATTCCACAATACACAAGCACACAGAGACCTGAGGTTCTGAGAATTTTTTTATTACAAATTACTACAAAAGTATTATTAGTAAAAAACAAATATACACACATGCTATAAGTCACAAAATTACCACTAGCAAAGCAAATATATGTATGTGTTGCAAGAGTAAAGCAAATATTATGTGTATTACAAGTTATTACCAAATTCCAACTAGTGAAGCAAGTATATAGAATCATAGAATGGTTTAGGTCAGAAGGGACCTTAAAGATCATCTACTTCCACCCCCCTGCCACGGGCAGGGACACCTCCCACTAGACCAGATTGTTCAAAGCCCCGTCCAACCTGACCTTGAACACTTTGACGGATGGGGTATCCACAACTTCCCTGGGCAACCTGTTGCAGTGTCTGACCACCCTCATCATAAAAAATTGCTTCATAGGAGAGGTGTTCTGCCCCTCTGGTGATTTTCATGGGCCCCAGCTTTAACAGGTCCATGTCTGTCTTACAAAGCTTTGCTGGTGCATGTGCCTGGGAATATATTATATGAAGTGTTATTGGTATGACACTGACTAAACTGCTTCCAGAAATGGGGCTAATCAATGATGGGAAAAAAGTCTCACTTCAAAGATGATACGCATCACTGAGTCTGGAGTCAGCCAGGTGTCCCTAGTGACGGTCCAGTCTGTCCAGGAGATCGCATGCAGGGAAGATCTTGCAGAGAGGCTCATTTTGGGTAGGTGGTGAGTTACTTTTTATACCTTTTTGGTGTAGATGTGTGAGTGGGCATAGCACATTAGTTCCACATGTAGTTGTTGCCTACTCCTGTTTTCCTGGAAGTTCAGTTCAGTATCACAGTTTCTTTGTCCTATACCCATCAGGCTTTCTTTGTCCTGCCTACTACAGCTGAGCTAAGGAGATACCCTTCTTTGTTAGTATATTTACCTGGTGGCCTTTTTGGTGGCTCCGTCAGGAAGCTGAAAATTTAAAAACACCTCAATATTAAAAATATATAATACTTTCAAATGCACTCCTTTACCATATGCTGTCACACATTAGTTGGGTGATTTTTAGCGTGTCTTAGAAACATCTGAATATTGTGTCTTACACTTTCATTTTTACTTTTTTTCATTATCCTTCATGGCAAAGTCAAAGCTGATAACATTAAAAAAAAAAAAAACCAAACAAACCCAACTAGATAAGTTTTGTAGTAAATTTCTGAAAATTTTTAAGTTTGGTTTTGACCAAACGTTCTTGTAACTTTTAGAAGTCTGGAGGAAAGAGGAAAGGAAATTAACTGCAACTTGGTAATGGAATAACCAGGTCTGATTTGATTTGGTTTAAAAAAAATATAGGCAAAGTATAACTCTTTCAAGGACATCTTTTACTTCTGGGGAATAAGTAGCCCTGTGTTTAGCACCTTTTACCAGTTATTTAAGTACAGGTAGATAGCTGCTTTATAAATCTCTGTGCCCCATCTATGAAAACATTTAATTTCTAATTGCTTCAAACTGTTCCAGAGCCACCATGCATTGTTATCTGTAGCTCAAAAAAAAAAAGATGGGTTTGATCGAAAGTATTTAATTGTACCATTTTGCTGTCATTATGCTCTCTGTTTTAATTTTGCAGTAAGACCGGATCTGTGTGTTACCAGTGTACAGAATTAGTTTTCAACTGTCGTTTGTACAGTACCATGAAATCATGAGCTAATTTAGCATGCAGGTATTTTTAACAAATATAGGTGTATTCTAGCTTTGTTAGTAATGAGACATTAATAACCAATTAAAGCAGAACCTCTGTTAATTTTAAATAAATTCAAGCATAGTTTTTTGTCACAGGCAATTAAAGTTAGTCCTCTGTTTTTTCATGTTATAGTCCAGTATGTAAAAGATTTACCGCTGCTAGAGTTTAGCAGTGTCCAAGAGAAGCAATAATCTTTGTCAGCTGGTAAATGTATGTTTTCAGAAATGTATTACCCATTTTCTTTATGCGTGAAATACTTTATTCAACTACAATAATCTTTCTTATATCCCTTTTAAAAATATATGAAGATTATATTCAATCACTTAAAAGAGATGATAATATTAAATCTGAAATTTTTGAGAGAATGGGAGAGTAACTTGAAGGGGCACTTCTGGTTTCCAGAGAGTCATCTGTTCTTTCCTCTGACTTTTCTATATACATCAGTATGTTCAGACTCACATTTTTACTGGAACTAAAAGGAGACTTTTCTGGGATTAACTTCCATTTATTGGTGAATTTTCAACTGTGATTGAATGACGCTAGCGTGTCTTAATTATTCTTGTTACACTCCGTATTGCCAGTTTCCTAAGAATGATTAAATAATGCAGTATTGGAAGAAATAAAAAATTCTCTGTGCTCTTTACCGGTGAATTGACCTTTCTAATGTATTATCTCTAGTCATTTCTGTATTTTGTAGCTGACTGATGTTTGTGTATTGTAAGACTCTACTATTTTTTATATTTCTTCAGCTCTGTTTACAGTATATCTACTAAAGTGGTATACATGTATATTAACGAGAGAAAGTTCTGAAGCAGCTGTTGCTATGAAAGCCTAACTCTGTGTAAATATATACATACTCATGTTATACCCCTGTTCTCTTTTAGGTTTGGTGTGCACAAACAAAATTTCATCTGGAACCACTTTGAGCAGCGTTGAAGTCAGCTCAACTAACTTGGATGGTGTGTTAAACCCAGACACAGAAAAGGTATGAAGGGGTTTAAACTGCCTAAAATATCTCTATTATCTCTATGTAATTGAATACATAGTGTATTCTTTTTTGTTTGAATAAATATTAAAGCCCGAAGCAATATATGCTTATGTGGTTAGTTAATAACAAGTGTAAGTTAGATGAGAGCCAGCAATGTTTTTTTCAGCCAAACTTATGCTAATTCTTTTTAGGGAATAAATTTTGACTAGTCGTTCCCTGGCACAAGTCACTCCTGATCTTTCAAGCCCTTTTTGATACTTTTTTTTTTCCACTTGCAAATTCTTAAACTACTGCATATCACCTCTTCAAGTTTTCCATTGTAAATCCAGATTTTAGCCTTTTTAAAAAATACCAAAAATCTTTCAATAGGCTCTGTTAAAAGGTGACTAATGATGAAACTGTAGATACTGTGTCACTACTGGACTCTGATGAGAAGGTCCTATGAAGCCTTGGTTGGAGAGAGAGATGCAAATGGGGTTGCAGGCTTGGTTAGGCGGGTGGGTGGCTTTTCCTGGAAGAACCTCGTAACTGCTGGTTCATGGGGCTTGCTTCTGACAGGCCCATGCTAGGGGCCATCAGAGCCAGCGGCCGTGGCTGCCTGCTCACCAGGTCTGGCTGCAGTGGGCTCCCATGCATGCCCCACAGTCCTCTGGGGAATGACTCAGTGTGACCAGGAGAAATAACTGAGCACCAACGTCTGTTCGGAGCTCTTGGCACCCACGAAGGAAAAACTCATTGGCTCTAGGAGCATTATTACTCATTTCTAGGGTACAAATGTCTTTCACATCGTGTTTAAAGGGTAGGGACAATATCAGCATCAAAGTGTGACAGAGACATCTCTCAGAAAAATAATAAAGGAATTTAGAATTGGGACAAATATCTGATACTACATAAGAAGTAAATCACTGTATGTTCTCTCCCCTTCCTGTCTCCCAGCCATTTCATGGTGTAGTAAGTAGAGTCTGAAGTAAGATAGGTTAAAATACAATTAAAAAATAAAGGGTTTCTAATTTTCAACTCGTCTTTAAAATCTACCAGTCTTACTATGAAGACTCACCAATAACCATCTAAGTTCAAGAAAATGGAAATAATAGCCAAGGAATAAATAAGTATGAGAGATACTGATTACATTAAAAGCTAACAGCTTTAAGAACTGAAAGAATATAAATGTTTAAAAAGAACTTTGGAGCATTGAGAACCTTGTGTGAAAACGCACAACCTACCCAGCACAGATCATGTTTAACCTTGGCTGTGTCTTTTTGCTGAATATAGAAAGAGATTTGTTTGTTCCTGCTGTCAAATTATATTTAGGAAATCACTGAATGCCAGTATAGACAACACAGATTTATTTTTCCTCTTTGGCCACTTACAGAATTAGGTGAAAAATCAATTTTATACCAACTATTATTTTCTGTTGCAGAAAATGTTTTACAAACTCCTGTCCAAGATGCATTCTCATTTTCTTTGCATTTCTTTAAGTGGGGATAGAGCCCTAAAAGAGAAGTAGAGAGTGACTTTGCCTTTGAAACAGTAAAATAGGAACGAAACATTCTCTATGCCAGAGATTAACCCTTTGCTTCATGATGCTAATCTGTAGTTGAACGCACAGCGCTGGATATGAGAACAAGAACATTTTTCAGGCAGAGACGTGCATCTTCTTGTGCTTTATATGTATAGACACATAGTAAATAGCAGATGTGCAGGCCAAAACTTGAAGTGAACAAAATGCTGGAGATGTAGTTAATGCTGTCTTCACTGATGTTGAACTATCATTTCCTGTCTATTTCTGCTTTTATTTCCTCTTTCTTAGTGCATAACAAACTTTCTTAAGTAGAGACTGGCTGCTCGAAACAGGCCTAAGAAAATCTTAGAAACAATGGACAAAACTTCGTTAGAATTCCTTGCTGGATTTTAGAAGTGTTTATCTTTCAACATGCTTCTACACTGTCTCTGTGCTTCTTACATTTATTAGTTGCGTGTTAAGGATGTACTTAAGGCCACGATGAATTATAGGCAAAAGTATTTCCACCTCAGGGAGTTTAGAATCTGTTGAGCAATAATGGTAAATAAACATAGGGGTGCCGATGTGAAGTCAATACAGAGAACCATAGTGATAGTTTTCTTTGCTTCCATTTAATATCACAGAGGTTATGGGACCATAATCTCAAAATTATAGACTCCAGAGCTAAAATATAGCTAAAGAAAAAGAGGAAGGTTTATCGTGGAAACTGGTAGAATAGTCGTGTAGACTTTTGCATATATGTATATTTTTCTTCTGTTCTCTTTGTATCTGCTCTGAGGAATTTTTCCTCGCACCTTTTTTTAGTACCTATCTTTTCCATGTTTTCTCTCTTTTGCACTGTAGAGTTTTACACTGGATGTGGATCTAAAGGTAAAAAGTTTTCTGAGTTCCACCCCTAACTCTGCAGCTTTTAATCTGTTACCTGAAAAAAAAAAATCTTATGTGTAATGCTGTTGAATGTTTTTATGAAAAATTCAGAAAAAACACACGTTTAAGCAAACGGTATTCCTGCCCCAGCCATGGGATGTGGTTTTGCCTCTTGGTATGGTGAAGGCAATACGTAGTGTGGCAACCAGTGGTACCATAATTGGTCATTGCCTAAACTTTTCTTTATGTTAAGCTTCAGTGTGTTAATTTCACTGTTCATATGATGAGGGTAGAATATAATAATTTGTGGCTGCTTATATTAGTTCATAGAATCAATCACAGAATCACAGAATACCGGGTTGGAAGGGACCTCAAGGATCATCTGGTCCAACCTTTCTTGGTAAAAGTATGCTCTAGACAAGGTGGCCCAGCACCGTGTCCAGCTGAATCTTATAAGTGTCCAATGTTGCGGAATCCGCCACTTCCCCGGCGAAATTATTCCTATGGCCAATTGTTCTCATTGTGAACTTTTTCCTCTCGTGTCCAATCAGAATCTCCCCAGGAGTAACTTGTAGCCATTACCCCTTAACATTTTCATGAGACCTCCTTGTAAAAAAGGAGTCTACGTCATCTTTGTAGCCACCCTTTAAATACTGGAACATGGTAATAAGGTCTCCCCTAAGACTTCTTTTCTCAAGGCTGAACAAACCAAATTCTTACAGCCTTTCCTCATATGGCAGGCTTCCCACTCCTTTGATCATCTTTGTGGGCCTTCTGTGGACCCTCTCCAGCCCATCCACATGTTTTTTGTGTAGATAGATTTTGTATAGATCTTTTTTGTGTAATAGCTTTGATATAAATTGCTATATGTATGCCAAAGTTTGTATTCCTTTTTTCTTTCATTTTGGTGTCTGTCTTCATATTTTTAGATTCTAGTCCTTCTCCACCTTTCTCCCTCACAGCATATGTGGACCCATATGCTTTCTGTGTATGTTCTCAAGGGCCTTCTCTTTTATGGTAAAGCTGTCTGAAGAATTAAGAGAATGGGAGTTGCGTGATGCACTAAGGCAATGGTAGTTGGTTTTTCTGTCAGTATGGATAACACCTTTCAAGGTGTACTCCTTGAATCGCAGTATTCAGGGTGGTGTTCCTCAGGGGCTGGTACTGAGACTGGTACTATTTAACATCTTTGTTGGCGACATGGATGTTGGGACTGAGTGTACCTTCAGCAAGTTTGCTGATGACACCAAGCTGTATGGTGTTGTCAACACACTGGAGGGAAGGGATGCCATCCCGAGGGACCTGGACAGGCTTGAGGGGTGGGCCTGTGTGAACCTCATGAGGTTCAACAAGGCCAAGGGCAAGGTCCTGCACATGGGTTGGGGTAGCCCCAGGAACAAATACAGGCTGGCCGGAGAATGGATTGACAGCAGCCCTGAGGAGAGGGACTTGAGGGTGTTGGCTGATGAGAAGCTCAACGTGATCTGGCAATGCATGCTGGCCAACCATATCCTGGGCTACATCCCCAGCAGTGTATCCTACAGGTCAAGGGAGGTGATTGTCCCCCTCTACTCATCTCTCGTGAGACCCCACCTGGAATACTGTGTCTGGCTGTGGAGCGCCCAACATAAGAAGGACATGGACCTGTTGAAGCAGGTCCAGAGGAGGACCATGAAGACAATCAGAGGGTTAGAGCATCTCTGCTCTGAGGACAGGCTAAGAGAGTTGGTGTTGTGCAGCCTGGAGAAGAGAAGGTTTTGGAGACACCTTATAGCAGCAGCCTTCCAGTATCTGAAAGGGGCTTACAAGAAAGCTGGAGAGGAACTTTTTACAAGGGCAGGTAGTGATAGGATGAGGGGGAATGGCTTCAAACTGGAAGAGGGTAGATTTAGATTAGATCTCCAGAAGAAATTTTTCACTCTGAGGGTGGTGAGGCACTGGCCCAGGTTGCCCAGAGAAGCCCCATCCCTGGAGGTGTTCAAGGCCAGGTTGGATGAGGCTTTGAGCAACCTGGTCTAGTGGGAGGTGTCCCTGCCCATGGCAGGGGGGTTGGAACTAGGTGATCTTTAAGGTCCCTCCTGACCTAAACCATTCTATGATTTAGTTGAAAACTGATTGAGATTGCACAATTGCAGTGTAGTGCACTTCTAACTAGTTTATATGTATAGAAGGGTAAATGTATAGATGAGCAAGAGTTTTGTAAGATGGTTTAATGTATGTAACATATTGAGGTGCTTGTGGCAATATGTAGTATTTTAAAAGTCTACAGGATTATATGTTCAGTGAATGATGAGTATTTAAATGGATATTCAAAAGTCTGTAGTAAGGGGGCTGAAAGAGGACAGTATATAGCTCTTGAAAAATAAGGATGTGAACTTTTGGGTGAATATCATAATGTATATGTGCAAGTGGACTAAATTAGGGCTGCAGAGACAAAACCAATTGTAGAATCTTTACTTTTCACTCTGCAGACTTTCTCTTTAAAAGAATAAATTTTAAGTACTATCTACCCTGTACGTGTGTATGCACACAATGATTAAACAAATTAGGGTTTGTGCTAGCTTGCTATCTGCTGTAAAGTGGTTTTTCCCACATTTTATCTTAAAATTAACTGCTCACTAATTTACAGTTATATGGTGTTTATCCTATGTGTATTATTTTATATTTACAGTTAACGTTGTGGGAATGTCCCAGGCTGTTATAGTGATTTGCTGTGCAGTTTAATTTGCTCTATATTGCTAACAAAATCTCAAAAATGGACCCTCAAAAATGGGCTGTAGACTTTTTTCTTCAACTGGCTTCTAATGTGTGTTTGTAAAAATCTCTACACCTGCAGACCACTCTTTCAAAATACTCATTATAAGCACTACCTCTTTTTTTTTTCAGGGGCCAAAACCCAAAGTTCTTCAAGAAAAGATGGTAGATCTTGGACAACAGTTACCTGACATAGGTCCTGCTGTTGGTCTTCAATATGGTGTCAGCTGCACTCTACAAGGGATGCAAAATAAACTGAAGGAAGCAGCAAGAAAAATCTCAATTCTGAGCCAAGAGAAGCAGCAGCTGATTGAAATGGGAAACAGACTCAGGGCAGAACTCGGAATGGTATTAACAGAAGGTAAACTTATTCTACAAAAGAGTTGCTAGCTTATATATCTAGAATAAACCTGGGAATCAGTTCATCCTTTGAGCTGGGGAGAGCTAGGCTTTAATATAAAAACAGAGTCCTGATCCTGACTGATTCTTGATCTGCATAGTTTGTGTGAGACTGAGGTGCTAATTATTGCAAGTAAGATTATCCTGTGATAGGAGGTGCTAACATAGAACAATGAGAGTCTTCAGTCAGTGAATTTTTGTTGATGAACATCTTGATGCCCTGGTGCTTAGATATCAGTGTGTGAACTGGAAGTTGAACTAAGACTTCTTTTCAGAGCAGAAAACAGGTAGTTTGTCTTTTGGAATAAAAAATAATGCTTTATGAAAGTGCAAGTGAAATCAGAATAGGCTTACTATAGATTAAACTTGAATCAAGAGTGTATGTAATGTAAGAAGACTTCACTGTGGACATGTAAGTTCCATGAAACAATTGCTCTGGCAGTGAAGCAAAGGAAAAAAACATGAGGCCCATTTCTGCACAGCATCAAATCTGTCTGCAATGATAAGGCCTGTGTTCTGTGGTTCATCTATATCCACTAAAAATACTTGCTGGGAATGTAATATTGATGACAAAAATAACAACAGAGAATGTCTTCGTCAGTATTTTCTCTTTTTTATAGGACTCTGGCATCCAGTTAGCTCTAAGCGGTGCACAGTTTGTATTGCCTCTGGCAGTCTTTTTCCAAGAGAGCTTGTCAAAAGAACACAGTGTCAGCTATCAGCTTTAAAGCATCTACAGCACAGGCTTACAACACAGGTAAATGATATACTCTCTGGAATCTAGTGATAATGAGCAGCTAAGCTAGTCCTAATTCTATGAATATAAGTTTCCTTAAAATTATGCATTTAAATTTCTTTTCTGACTTCAGCTCAAATCTTCCTTTGGTACCTTGGAAGATTTCATAGAATATCCTGAGCTGGAAGAAGGACTCATGAGGATCTTGAGTCCTGACTCCACACAGGACAATCTGGAAGTTAAACCATGTATCTAAGAGCATGGTCCAAATGCTTCTTGAACATTGACAGGCTTGGGGCCGTAGCCACTCCCTGGGGACCTTGTTCCAATGCTTGATGAACCTCTCAGGGAAGAACTTCTTCCTAATATCCAACCTGAACTTCCCCTGATGCAGCTCTAAGCCATTCCCTCGCATTCTATCACTAGACACCAGAAAAGAGATCAGCACCCCCCTTTTTGCTTCCCCTTGTGAGTGAGTTGCGCCAGGGAAGGTTTAGGATGGATATTAGGAAAAAATTCTTCACAGCAAGGGTTATCAAACGTTGGAACAGGCTGCCCAGGGAAGTGGTTGAATCACCATCCCTGAGGTATTTGAAAGGCAGGTAGACGTGGTGCTTAGGAATATGGTTTAGTGGTGGTTTTGGCAGAGTTAGGTTGATGTTGGACTCGATGATCTTAAAGGTCCCTCCCAACCTAGACGATTCTATGATTCTATAAGTTTCAGACAGCAAGGAGGTCATCCCTCAGTCTCCTCTAAGCTGAACAAGTCAAGTATCCTCAGCCACTCTGCATAAGTTTTGCCCTCCAGTCCTTTCACCATCTTTGTTGCCCTCTTTTGGACACGTTCTAGTATTTCTATATCCCTCTCATATTGTGGAGCCCAAATCTGTACACAGTACTCGAGGTGAGACCACAGCAATGCTGAGTATAGCGGGACAATCACTTCTTTTGACCGGTTGGCTGTATTATACCTGGTGCCCCCCAGGATACAGTTGGCCCTTTTGACCACCAGGGCACGTTGTTGACTCACATTGAGCTTGCCATCAACCAAAACCCCCATGTGTCTCTGCAGGACTGCACTCCAGCCTCTTGTCCCCAGTATATACAGACACCCAGGATTACACTGTCTCAGCTGCAGAATCCAGCATTTGCTTTTGTTAAATTTCCTGCAGTTGGTGATTGCCAAGCGCTCCAGTCTATCAAGGTCTCTCTGTGAGGTCTCTACCCTCAAGAGAATCAACGAGTCCTCCTAGTTTAGTATCATTGGCAAACTTACTTCATGTACGCTCCTCTGTCCAGGTCATTGACAAAAACATTGAAGAGAACTGACCCTAAAACTGAGCCCTGGGGAACACCATTAGGGACTGTCCACCAGCCAGATGTAATCCCTTTTACTTAAGGGCTTAAATTTGGGACTTCAAAATTAACTTTTTTAAACATGATTTTCATCCAAGGAATTTCAGAAACACTTGCCTTAATGCAGCATAAATGCAATCCTGAATTACAAGTAAGAGTTTCATAAAGCTTAGTCTTAAATAAGATAGGCAATTTGAAGGATTTGTGGTATGTTCTAAGATAAACTTGAAAATGATTAATCAGTGAGCATATTTCCAAATATCCACAGTGGTGGGATTTTAAAGCACTCTTGTCCAAATTATTGTAATAGCACATTTTTTATGTATGACAGCAGGATATAAAACTAACCTATCTCTTACCTTTTGTAATTAAAATACAACTTTTAATAGTTAAATTGCAGCTTTCATCAGAGAGACAAATGGATAAATCCTGGCTCCCCTGCTAGTTAATGGCAGACCTCCCAGGGACTTCGATAGTCAGGATTTCACGATGTACTTTACTTAATTGATCAGCAGATTTGTCCCTGTGAGGATTGAGTCAGAGCAGCTGATTGTCGTTGTAGTTTTGACGGCAGTAAACAATGTTCTTTCAGAAAAGGTGAGGTTGTTGCTCTGAGGTATAAAACTCCAGTAGAATTATTAACCAAGTTCAGCTGGGGAAATACTTCCTCTGGGAACCTATCTGGGTAGCTCGTTTGAGTGTTTGATCGCACTCCCAGTAAAGAAGGTTGGAGTTTGGGGTTTTTTCCCCCTTATGCTTGAACAGAGTGTCCTGCACTTTTCTTTCTACCCATTACCTCTCGTTCTTCCACTGTATACCACTGTGAAGAGTCTGACTCGTTCATCTTTACCTTCTCCCACCATCCCCATCAGGCGCTTATACATGTTGAAAAGATCACTCCTGACCTATCTCTTCTGGAGGCTAAACAAGGCCAGCTTCCCCAAACTCTCCTTCTATGTCCAATGCTCCAATTTGCTGATTATCTTTGTGGCTGTTTGCTGGATCTGCTCCTGTATGTCCATGTTTTGTACTGGGGAACCCAAAAGTGGACCCTAAATGTGGTTGGTAGGGAAATAATTCACCCCCCTTGACCTGCTGGCAGTGCTGTTCCTGATGCAGCCCAGGATGCCGCTGGCCAAAGTCCTCAAGAATGCATTTCTGCCTGTGTTCAACTTGTAGTCCACCAGGTTTCCTGGTTCTTTTCTGCTGAGCTGCTTTCCAAGCAGTCAGCCTCCAGCCTGTTAGATTGAAACTGCAATCTCCTCTGCCTTTGGGGAAAAATCAACTGAATTAAAGCTAATCTCCTCCGGAGCATCCTGTTTATTTTTAATTCTAGCTATGCATTCTTATTTGTCTTGACTGAAATCAAGAACAAATTGAGAGCCCTTTTGTGGATTGCTAAGGTTCATCCAAGAACATGTAGGAGATTGAAATTTAATGTTTCTCTTTTTACGTACTAAGATCTCTGTGATAATATGAAACTACACAGGAGATAATCCTATCAGAGTTATCAAACATTGGAACACGCTGCCCAGGGAAGCGGTTGAATTCCTGGAGGTATTTAAAAGACTAGTGGACATGGTGCTGAGAGACATGGTTTAGTGGTGGTTTTGGCAGTGTTAGGTTGATGGTTGGACTCAATGATCTCTAAAGGTCCCTTCCAACCTAAGTGATTCTATGATTCTGTGTTGTGAGATTGCACTAAGAAATCACAACTGTCAGTGATTTACTTGAAAATTTTACCATCTGAATACATTCTAAAAACATCTTAAACATTTTTAAGTCTAGACACATTCTAAAACGATAAGATGGAATAACCACATATTCATTTTGAGCATACTATCCTGTGATTTTTTGAGCCTGAAGTTATCACTAATTTCTCCAAATGTTATCTGGTTGGCCTACGTGTATTACAAAGTATATGAACCATCTGGCCAGATAGTTTGAATGACAAAGGTGAGTTTCTTAAAAGAGTCAGTGGAAGTAAATTCTAATGAATATTTGATTTTTGTTATGTCACAACGAGAATGGTATTAAAGAAAAAGAATGTATTAATCCCCATAGCTGCTTAGAATAAGTGCTACAGATTTGATAAATTAACATTAAGTAACTCAGCTGGTACTTCTTTAACCAGTTATACATCTCAGGATGATGCACTTCCAATTTGTAATTTAGTTCTGCCGAAAATAGATGTTTTTTTTTTCCTGTTAATTAAAACAGTGCTGCAGGTTAGCCATGTAATTATACCCATAAGGTATGTTAGCTGGACTAATTACAAAAACTTCTGGCTCAATAGATTTAAGAAAAATATTGTAAAAAGTTGAAATGCAAAGATAATCCAGAAATTAAATTTGAGAACAAGTGCTGACAGTGTCAAGTTCAGTTTTCTGCTATGAGGTCTTTAGGCAGACAGTTATCCAGCTTCTGCACAGGATTGCTATTCTCTTGGATGAAGAATAGTAGTAAAAACAGGTAGTTTGGAGGACTCAAGTGTTTGAATATGAAAGGAAAAGGCTCTCCAAGCATTCAAAGCACGCAGCAGTATTTCAGCCTGGAAAGACATATATTTGGGGAAGAAAGTGGGTACATGTTTCTTGGCTAAGGTGATCCTATCAGACTGAATCTATGGCAACATTTTGGAATATGTTCTAAGGGTACCTGGCAGGGAGAACTCTGTATTTGGACATCCTATCACAGGGGCTTGAATTTCTCTTAGCTTCTTCCTGACAGAAGATATCCAACAGGAGGGGCACTCCTGTTTGATAGAGAAAGGTTGCCTGAAGTCCAAAAGGCTGTTAGAGCCAATTAGAAGCAAATTTGAACAGTTTGCTTGAGTGAAAGTAAGCCCCTGTTCTTCTTTACTGCCCACCAATCAATTAAGAAGTTTCAAAGCTTGCAGTGTGAGCAAACATTGTAAATCATCCATCAGACAGTGATAAACTGAGAATGCCATCTGGTGTACCTTTACAGAGCTAATGGAGAGTTAATCTTCCTTAGATATAGCAGGTAGTCTGAGATAACAGAAATTGAGAACTGTAACAGGTCAGTCAGGTAAGTGCAATGTGAGCTGGAAACTCTGGTATATCTTACCAAATTTATCTGTCAGGTTCTTTTGACATCAAAAGTATTAGTGAGGGAACCACAAATACTAGTTGGAACATACCTTAATGAAAGCCATATGGATTTGAGACTGGGAAGGCTCAAATTATTCGAGATCTGTGAGAACAGGCCTGGGAACGCAGCACTGTTCTGCAACTCTTCATTGACCATCTGAGGACCTGATGAAAGAGCTGCCATAGCGGCACTGTGACAAGAAGTATTAGCATCTTGTTGAAGTGCGAGGAAGGTTTCTTTCTTTGACAACTCATCTTAGAACTTAGCTGACTCTTAAATTGAGACCAATGAATTCGTTGCCCACCCATCCCAGTCTTCCCTTGCCTTATTTTTAATAAACTAGGTACTATATTTGCTATTTTGCTGACATCTCGTGTCTCCCATGTTCATTTTAAAATCATTAAAAATTGTTGTTGCTTTTGTACGAATAAATTGATTTTAAAAATACAATGTGTCCATGGCTCTTGGAGGGGTAGCATTTGACTGTGAGTTTCCAGGTAGCGTGCTAAACTCCACTAGTAGTAGTCCAACCTCTTCAGCTCCTGGGTTGCTTGAAGGTTGTGGTTGAAGTGGCTGTCACTGAGCATCTTTCAAGCTATGGAACCTTTGGGATCATCTCTGTTACTGCTGGAAGTTGTTCAGACTAAAAAGCTGGACTAATACATACCCAAGCTGTCCATCTTCAATAGTCTCATTCCAGGCTGCTTTTTACCCAGAACATACCTGCTGAGGCTTCAGCTCCTGCACTGAAGCTGAGCTCCAGGTTGAGCTTCCAAAGACTCCTGTTCCAGTATGGGTGTTTTTCTTCTAGGTAATCACTCTTAAAAGCCACGCTACATTTGCTCCTGTGTTCAAGATCGTAATCCTTACCAAAAATGGAGAGAATTTATTACTATAATACCTACAGGAAATTCAGTGTCAGTTACTTTATATGATGGGCTCATGTTTTGTTTCTTTCATCTTAAATATATAGCAAAAGACTTTGATGTTTTATTTTCATCTCCTTTGATAGGGCTGAAGGATTTCACTTTTCATTAAATCTCACTTTAATTGCTACATGTTGAAAGTTGTGGGGTAATTAGGTTTTTTCAGTTGCTTGACAAATTAATTTTCCATATCTGCTTTATTTTATTTGGTTTTTTATGACTTCTTTGGGAGTTTTTATTCTGTAACTGAATCATGGGAGAAGACAAAACTGAAGAATGACCCTGACTGTATAAACTTGAGTAACAAGCAGGATGATAGTAACAGCAGCAAGAAGTGTAGATTTTGAGCAGGTTTAGCAAGAGGTTTATTAGGAGGGTAGTTTGGCCCTGATGATCTGAAGGCAACATAATTTTGTTTAATATTATTTATAACTTATTATTTTAAATCTAGCAGTATAACAGCAAACTTGAGCTATAAATGTGTTACTTTTAGACACCATGAGCTATTTGTGTTAATGTAATATTTCATATTAGGAGCTGCAGTATGCAAAGCCACAGCATCCCTCAAGGATTGCCTGCCCTAGCTTAAAAGAAGAAGAAGCTCCAAGCAGCTGCGAGGAAGAAACAGAATTACCATCTGCTGAGGTATGGTGCAGTTTTACCATCAATGTATTTTGCCTTCAGTTGGATTTTTCAATTGCAGTTGCTCAACAGTCATCTCCTGGAAGACTTAAGAATGTATGGGGTTTTTTAAGCTATGCGTTGTTCCTGCATAAAATAGTATTTGTTAACACTTAGTAAACTAGGGTTTCTCAATCATTTTCATGATGTTGTAATTAATCTTCTTGTACAACCTTTCTCAATTAAAAATAATTTTCTTTTGTCTTACCTCTTGCTGAAGACTTCTATCTGTCCAAGACCAAGATGCCACTATGAGATTTAACCAGTTTTCAAATGTCTTTGATGTGGAAAGTATGTGTCTCTCTAAGATTCTGTTTGAATTTGAACAGGTTCAGCTAGATTTCTCTGTTGAAAATCATGGGCCAGGGCAACAAAAGGCAGATAGATCCTCAAAGACTGTTCAAAGCCAGACACTCAGGCAGAATCCTAGTCAAGCCCAGGAGGTCCAGCTTTCTTCATCTGGAGCGCATGATTTCTGCCAAGGTATTTGGCAAACTTTAGAAATGGGATCGAGCCCTTCTATTCTCAGTCCTCAAAAGAACACTGACCAAGGTAAGCATGCTTTGAAAAGTAATCACAGTCTAGAAGAATGGAAGTATGGTGGTGGATTCTGCCCTGTACCACTAAATTTTTTGCACAACTGCTTACTGTTGTTACAGTCCTCTAATCAGAATCTGAAGATCTAATGAGTTACTTGAAGGGAATTTCACTGTTGCCAACAGAAGTAAGAATTAAGAGGAATGCCTATATAGCTCTCTGGTTTCAAGGCCGTTGTTGCAAGTGCTTTTCCCCTTTTATTAAATACTCCTGGAAAATACAAATACCCTTCTGTTTTGACATAGTCTAAACCTTATCTGGGGCAGATATGAAAGTGTCTCTCTGAGAATTGCACACTTCACGTGTTGCCAAGTGACTGTTAGATCAAATTGTAATTTGGCAAATCCTTGCTTAATCATTACTTTTGTGGCAGGTTAGTAGCTACAATACTGCTTAGTGTGCTAAGACTTAAACGCCAAAAGTGGGTTCATGGGCATAATGTCGTATATGCTGTGGGCACACAGTGAACTAGGTATTGTTAATCACTAGAATTTTATAGTTCAGTTCAACAAGTTGGAACATAGAAAAATAAAAACAGACACAAATTCTTACATGTGAGACAGCATCTGGACCTTATGTGTCAGACAGTATCAGGGTTAGGGTGAAAGGAGAAAGTAAAACATAGGACACAGACTGAACATTAGTCAATGTTATACTTCTACAAAAAGCACCACATGTTCTTGGAAATTTTAGCTGAAGCACCATTTTAAGATATGTGCAGCAAAGTGTAGCCTTTTCACAGGCAAATTGTAAAGAAAGTTTTTAATCGTAACTGTTATGTTGAGCAGTGTATTGCAGATTAATGTTATGTCTCCCAGACTGTTGGCTTGTTCATGAAGTAAACCTTCATTGGCAAAACTTTGGAAAACATCTAATGTCTGCTGTAGATGGGACAAAAATTAATGGCCTTAAATTATAATACTGGAAAAACTTAAGGATGGCTAGTAATGGAGTATGTTCCCCAGGGGGATTGCAGACTCTTCTTTATTAAACGTCTTTATAAATAGACAAACAAACATTTCTTTAGAATGGTCCAAGTAAAGGTGATTTTTATTTTTAATAAGAGGCATAGCATGCAATGAACTATTTCTTACAGTACTGTGGGGTTTGTGTGGGGTTTTGGTGTTTTTTGGTTTTTGTTATTTTTATCATCATCATTATTCCTGAGATCTGATGGCAGCTGTGGAGTAATATGGCAGCCATTTAGACTTTTCAAGTGAACTTTATATTAATAGTGACCTGTTACCATTACATAGATACTTGTGTGCCATTGACCACATACCAGACTGCAGGAGCAAGAATGCAACCAGTGGGTTAAGGGAAGTGATTTTTTTCTCCTCTATTTGGTAGTTGTAAGGCCACATCTGGAGTACCGTGCCCAGTTTTGGACTCTCTGATACAAAGGATCGACAAACTGGAGTCCAGTGGGGAGACACTAAGATGGCTAGGGTGCTGGAACACATGTTACACGAGAAGAGGTTTAGAGAGCTGGGTTGTTCAGTGTGGAAAAGAAAGAGCCGATGGCTAGTCTGATTGCTGCTTTTTAAGTACCCAGTGAGGGATTTTGAAGAAGACAGAGCTAGACTCTTAGAGGTGCATAGTGAAAAGAAAAGAGGTAATGGACACAAGTTGTGTCAATATGCATTCTGAGTGATAAGCACTGTGACATTTCACCCAGAAATCCTTTCCAACCTACATTACATCTATTTTTAAACCAGTGTATAGATGCAATGAACCATCTTTGGCAGCACACAAGAAAAAAAAATATTTAAAAGGGCTTTCAAAATGAAGAATGGATTACAAGTGTATTTATTCACAACAGCAGTGCATTGCAGGGACAAAGTAATGTGCATTGACAGACCTGTAGGACTGGAATGGACATAGTGCTGACAGTCATGATTTGTGTGCTTTTTTTTGTGGGGCTGGGACTGAAATAGAAGGAGTATTTCAGGTCAGGCCTATATTGACAGGATAAGCAGAAGGATGTCTTTGAAACATTACTGATAGTGCCATGCAGTTTCATGCTGCTGTATGCATGATGCAACACGGCTGGCAGCCTTACAAGGACATCAATTTCTTAACGTCTAGAAATTTCCAGCCACCGTTGCAAAACTTAATGTAGATTTTTGGGGATCTAGAGAATAGCAAAAAGGAAAGATGATATTGCCACCATGAAACAAATTAAACATCAATAAGGGGTGATATTTTCCTGAGAACAACTTTAATTTGATCTCTGTATCCAGATTTACCCTAAGAACACTTGAGTGGAGCTTCTTACTCAAACATGCAGGCCCTGAAATGCTGCATTGCAAGAATAAGACTTTTAAAAACTCTTTTGTGTTGTTTAGCTTTCTCCTCCAGGAAGCCACCCAAATGGTATCTTTAACTCTACTAGACTGAATACTGCATTTCAGAAAACAAAATTGTGAAAGCAAAATCTTTCTTTTTTTGGAAGAGTGTCGCCTCAGAGCAAAATATACAAAATTTTCAAGGAGTTCTGTTTCTGATTTTTAGCAGAGGCTTGCATTATTTTTCATGCCTGAGCTATGGAAAAAGAATTCAATCTTTCCAGTTTAAAAACCACTCACGTGAATTTAACATACTCATCAAACACATGGTTACAGTGGATAGAACTACCATTAAGATGGAGTGACTTGGTACTGGATTTTCAGGTACAAGTGATGCACACACAGACTTGAAAGCTCAGTAACAAAAAATGGTTTGCAACAAAGCAGGCAAAATAGTTTGCTTATTCAAACATTTCTTTTACAAGTTCAACTCTGTACAAATCTGTCACACCAGTAGCTGTGTTTTATGGGCATTTCTGGTGAAACAAACAATTGTAGTGTGAGAATGATTTTCTGAACCTGATGAATAGCTTCATTCTTTTTTTTTTTTTTTTCATGTACAAAACAGTCTATTGGGACATAAAATGGTTGGCATGTCAAGTAAGCCCTGCAATTTGGTGTATTTCCAGCATATGAAACAATTCAATGACTCGATGTGTTTTAGAATGTTTATGCCTACAGGTTAACACTGAATTACTGAAGTGGACTGTTATATACTTCATTTCACCATTGAATTCAGAACTTCCGGAAGCTTCCAAGCAAGTGAGAAGGCTATGACATATTTTAATTTTCTCTCTCCTTACTCTACCTGCTGATTTTTAGTTTGTACTGTAGGAATGAGATGGATTTAATAATTTGTATGTTAATTCTGAAGATAAGT
Source organism: Chionis minor (assembly GCA_013398295.1). Taxonomy (NCBI): domain Eukaryota; kingdom Metazoa; phylum Chordata; class Aves; order Charadriiformes; family Chionidae; genus Chionis; species Chionis minor. Next base: position 43,451 of record VZSF01007203.1, read on the forward strand.
AGAAAGAAGGTGTTTAGCAGGAACACAGATTCCTTCTTCAGATGTTTTTATTGTTCTGTATTATTGAAAGAAAAAGATCCTGCTACTGAGGTAGACAGGTACAAGCCACGATGATACTGAAAGCATTAGTGTCACATACTAGTAAGAAATACACTTCTGTATTTCTTTCCTTTTTATATGCCCTATCCCAGAGGTTGAGAGCAGGTGGGAGACTTCAGCTGGTGAGCCATACATATCATATGCGTCTTAAATGCTGATGGCAGGCCATCCTCAAAGGAAAGTTGTTTGCCAGAAGCGTTGTATGCTTTCCTCTGAAAATTGTGACAGATGTGTATAACCATGTGATTATCTGCTGTACATTCTGCAAGGTTTCTCTATTCACCTGTGGTCTACAGGGCCTTTTTTTATTTTTTAGAATAAATGTTAGGCAGGAGGAGGGGAAGCTGTGTAAAACGTGTAGAAAATTGGAATTTATTTTTCTTCAAGTAATTTCACTTAATAAAATTTTTTCTTCCTATTGGAGACACTTACTAGTTTTTCTGGAAAGGCAGGCAAACGTCACCAGTTAAAGTTGGACTGTGAGACTGCATTTAGAGTGAAGGCTGCTTTGTGCTACCATGTGAAAAGCTCCTGATCAGCAGTATCTCCTTGGGTCAACAGAGACTGGGGTCAGTGCAGAGGGAATAAGAGCATAAGGCAAGCTGTGTCCACGCTCAGAATGTCCCCACTGGTCACTCGTTTTATACACTTTTGAGGTAGATGAATCTTTGTATTTTCCATGCCAGAGGGGGGTTCCAGTTGTGGTGGATGGTCCCACTGGACATTTTGAGAAACCCCACCTCCAGAAATACTCAGAACTGTGTCCTGTGCATATTAATTTGAGTTTACATTGTAGCCTAACAAAGAAGGAGATTGAGCTCCTTTTAAGCAAAGTAACTTTTCTGGTTTACTACTTGAACTTAGGGGAGTTTCTTTTACTATAATTCTCATTGTTACTGTTACTTACAAAGCCCTGTGGTCTGAAATTCTACACTTTATGGATCAAAAGTTATCTTAAGTGTTTCCACACTAGACTGAATTTCAACAGCTTTGACATCACTGACAGTTCTAAGAGCAATCCATGTGGGTAAAAAGCTGGCCAGAAAAGAATCTGGTAAAATATTAACAAACAGAAAGAGCGCTCCGGCTCTGGCTTCACTCCGGCTCCAATCAGAGAAAGACTTATGATTTCTTTTCTGTGTTACATAAAACTTCATCTTTGAAGTGTTTCACAAATATTAACTAATCCCCTAGTTACATTTTCTTCACTTACATGTTCTTCTCCTGAATAGGAACTTGTTTGAGTTGGTGTTCCTTCAGAAATACTGTTAGCCATAAGCAAATACCTAGTGACAAGTTTCTTAAATGAAATTTCATCTGGGGAAATTTCAGTTTGCTTATACAACATGTCTACCTGTATCTCTTTAGGTTAAAAACAAAACAACAAAAAACCGCCAAGTACTTTTCAGTCCAGAATATCTTGAATACTGGTCTGCCCTTTTAATACCTTTAATAGGTTAGGGAGGGGTTCATACAGCAAACTTTATAAAAGATGCATTAGTGGTAACTTTAAGTGATAGTAGCTGTAGTCCTTCTGTGTTAGAAGAACAGATAGAGCCACTGTATGTGTTGAACTTGGGATGCTTGGCTGCTCTCCAGATCCCCAGGCAGCTGATGCACTAGACTTACAGTACCAATTAAGCAGCCTATTCAAAATGGATTTATGCACCACAAATCTTTGTAGTTTGTGCAATTTAAAAATAAAAATGAAGTGACAAACTTGACTTTATGGTTTAAAATTGTGCAGTGCTAATGTTTTTTTATCTCAAAATGAGCACGCACAGCTATGGAGTGGTACTGCGAGAATTCTAGTGCCCACAAGATGACTGTGAGCTCTTGGTTTCACATAGGATCTGTTGCTATTACTTTATATTTTTCCCTTCTCAGACTTTTCTGTTCGTGTTTTCTCCATATGTCTGTCTTTTCTTCATCTATGCTTTCCTACCGTTTTCTAGTTGTGTTGTATCTTGCATTTTATATATCATTAAAAATAATGAGAAACCATATGGTGAGGCAGTTTTATGAACCCATACACGATGGATATTCAAACAGAAAATTCTGTTTCATCAAAACCCTTGGTAGTTTTTTCTTACAGCTTAACAGTGAGGTACATATCTAAATTAAATGGGAGCATAATGCCTCTAGGCGATGCTCAGTCGACTGTGCTGTGGAGACATCTGAACAAGATCTGTCCTGAACTGGAAGCAGTATTTTCAAGGTTGGCCAGCTTTCAGGACCTGAGCTGATACTGTACTTGCATCCTTTGGAACCTCTTACAAGTTTTCTGTCAGTGATGGTCCAACCTCTCTTGACTCATAACCTTTAGTAGTTCATTCTTATGAGATTATGAGGAAATAAAGATAGTGGGACTGCAGAGAAGGAATTGGGTATAGGAAGGCTTACCTAAGAAGTAATTTAGAGTAAAGCACCTAAATCCGCATTGGCTGAGTTCAAAGTCTACTACACATCTTTCATTCCTTTCTTTTTTCATTCTTATGCTGAAGGAATAACAGATTTCAATATTAATATGGAAAGAAGTTTTCCTTTATTGCATACAAGAAAATTGGCAGGGAAAGAGGTATTAGCCGATAAAAGGGAATCAGCGCAAACGTTCACATCACTGAGATGTATCTTATGTCCATCTAAATGTCAATACGCTGGTTAAATCTCATTCCAGTTGGAGAAGAATTTGCATTGAAATGGCATTGTTAGGTTTTCTGTTTATTTGCCATCAGTAACTGTTGCATTATGTGTGCTTCCTTTAGAAGTTCTCTCATTCTCTTGCCTATAGATTCATTCGGAAAGCCAAGTGGGACTGCTTCCAAAGCACGTCTGGTGAAAGCTCTGCAAGAGCCATTTTGCTCTCAAGAACTTATACAAAGCTATTGCACTTAATGCATGTGAACACGTTAACGCTGGAAATTAATAAACAATTCTGTAAAATCTAACTCATTCTCTGTAAATTAGTATAATACCTGCAGGCTAATAGGATGAAGATGCAGTGAAAATCGGTTGTTTCTTTTAAGTCAAAATGTTTTATTTGGAATATACATAGGGAGTGAATCTTTTGTGCAAGGTCACACTTTCTAGCATTGGAACAATAATGTTGGCCTAACTGTAAACAGTAAATCCAGCCTGGAATATGGAGCAAGGTTGGTAAGTACCAGAAGAGCAGGGTCTGGGACAGAACAAACTACTTACAGGTTGTTTAAGGTTCTGGGCCTTTTATGTACAAATTATATAATGTAGCTGCTTGTGATAGCAGGGTTGGGTACGATGTTTTGCAGTCCTTTTCATTCTGTGTAAGCATCACCTTCTAGTAAGGCCACTGTGGATATGTAAAAATTATTTCTTTTAGCATTTATTTGATTGACTTCTTGATAATTTGGAACTGCATTATCAAAGGGGCAAGTCTTTTGACTGCACAATAGGGAATAGCTGTAGAATTTCTTTCATCTCTGCTTAGTCTGCATCAAGGAACATTGTGAAATCATTAGGTTTAACAACTGGCAGTTTCAAATTTGTTTGGTAGTCTTCAGCAGAGAATTAATACTGAAGTATTTTTTTTCTCTCTCAACTGGGGTTCATTTTATGTTGACTTCCGTATCATGAGCCCCAGTCAAAACATACACATAATAACAGACTTAGTTTATTGCTGTGGTAATGCATGTACTGAATTAGAATAAGGCATTCCTCTAGTACTAGTTTCAAGTGAGATTCAAGGAACTCTGCTTTCAAAATAAAGAGATTGGTGATTAATGCACCATCCACTGTTTAAATGTGAGTTTACTGCACACGTGATGTGTAAATTATGTATGTTGCTCACTCACTTCCTCCCAGCATGTATTTTTTTTCTAAAGCGCTAGGGGCTCCTCACCTCTGAAAGCTGCTACATAATTTTTAATGGTTTTGTTTCCTGGCACGTTCAGAGAACTCGGACAAACAGTCTACAGCAAATATACTAAGATTAAAGGCCTTACAGTAAGTCTGAATTGCTACTTTGATATGTGTCATACTACTGACGAAACAAGTTCTCCTGATAGGACTTCATTTTGTGTGCTTCTTCACATAAGTTATCTTCAGTGGAGTTTCCCAGGATGCTGTGTTGAATTAAGAGCTACAGCAGTGGCAGACATTAACGATAAAGTTAGGAGCCCAGGGAGCTCCTGGAACAGACAAGATCTACCATGATGTGTGTGTAACGTAGAGCTTGCTTTCATGACACAGGGGTGAAGATAATATAATTCCAATGACATTTATTCACATATACAAACAGTCAGGCATTACGTTTTATCTGTTGTTTTCAAAGGATAATTTAAATTCCACTTCCTAGTAAGGAAACGATACTACACTGAGTTATGTGTGTATGCTGGAACTGCACATCAGTGAGAAAGCAGTGAAATCTTCTGGGCCTTAAAACATTTGGTGCACGTACATTCTGTTTAATAATTAGCAATATTTCAGCATATAAGAAGCTGGGCAGGAGATAATTTTGAATAATCCTCCCTGTGCTTGTCTTCAGATGGGAGATGGGAACATGCTCTAGCAAATTTTCCTTATTTTCCTGAACCTCTTCTGGTTCATAAACCCAGATATTTCCCCTGACACGGGCTGGTCAGTGGATGATAGATACTGAATGGAAGAATTTTTGATAAATCTCTGAGCTTTCCTATCAGCATACAGAAGTATGCCCTATTCCACATATTCTTCTTAATGTGCCTTAAGAATTAGTCAAAGTTTAGTTTCCTGAGTAGTTTGAGGGCTAGAAGTTTGATCATCAGTAAGAATTGTTGGGAAGTTTGACTTAGTAAAAATTTCAGCATTTGATGTTAAAACTGTATCTAAGAATTATTTAGTTATTAAATGTTTTCCTCTTTAAAAATATAGAATTTGTTATTTTTGGGGGGAGACATTGAGATTATATTTCAATTCTTTCAACAATCTCCCCCAGACAGAGAGGATTTTAATCCAGAATGATGAGTAAACCATTTAATACAGCTGAAATTGATTTGGAATGTAAGTAATCTATGGACATGTAGAACTCTTGTATTGGTGCTAATGCTGTTCAAGATGTAATACCACAGCTGACTAAACACAGAATTGTAAATTGAGTAAACAGAACGCTTTTAAAAAAAAAAAAAGTAGCTTGTGCTTTTTTAAAAAAAGGATTGTTTCGGGGAAACAGTGAAAATAAACCAAGAGGTGGTATTTTTTTATGTGGAAAAAAGAGGCTTATCAAAGAGCAGGAATGCAGAACAGTCTTCGTAAGAAATTCAGAACATAGAACGTTGTTCTGAGCTAATTGATGATTACAAGACAACTGCTTCTGAGCCTGTCTTACATAAAATGTTTTATAGGTGTAGTGGTAGGGTAACCCTCAGTGAAATTAATAGCTGTTCCTATTTAACCTCAGACAATGCCTTGAGCTACAAAACTTGACACAAACATTTAACTTTTTGCGTGCTTGTCACAAATGTTTATAGATGTCAGGAATATTGACTTTGACTGTTTGCTTGGGTCTGCTTTTGTATTATCTCTGCCTTTAACTATGTTGCTGCTAGATAGAAGATCCTGTGCTCCTTGATCCTTGTGTGGTGTCCTGAGGGTCAAAACATTAATTTATTGATATTAATATGGCAAAGGCAGTGTTGACCAGAGCAAAGTGTGGAGAGAGTCATAGCATAGCTTAAATGTTCCTATTTATTTTTCAAAAACCTCCAAAACGGATTCATCTGTTCCTAGAAACTGTTGTGCCTTAACTGTTATATCCTGATATCACTAATGTTTCTCAATAAGAAAATGCACTTAGATGTGGCAACATAGAAGTATTTTGGCCTTATGTAAAAGCTGATGTCTGAGTACCTAGTAGCAGTCTGCCTAAAGTCTCAGATTGCAGCTTTTGCAGAGAAAAAAAGTGGATGATCTCTGGGGAGAGATCAGTCTGTGGGCTGGTTCTCTTTCATTACTTCTTCAATTGGGACCAATAAGACTCTGAAAAGTGTATGACAATACTTTTAAGTATGCATAAAAGGCAAGTAGAAGGATAACTGTGCCTGGAATGTGATGCAAGTTCTTTTTCAAAAGAAAGTGATGCAGACTCTGATGTTAAAATGGTATAATCTGTGCTTTCCCTGCCTGAAACATAGAAGAAATGCATATTTTTTTCTCCCAGTGTTTGCAAGCTCAAGCATTTCGTTCTTCTTGTTCCAAATATCATTATAAAACCATTCACTTCACAGTTGTACGTCTGTGTAGCCAAAAAAGGAATCAGGTTCCATTAGCTGAATCTTCGTGTTTGTGGATACTTTAGCTAGATTGGGCAGAGGCTCATCAGACATTTAAAACAAGTAAAAGAGACTCAAAGAAATAAACATAATTTAAAAGAACAAAAAATCTCTTACAGAGCTAAAAGAAGGCTCTGCACACATAGTAATCTGCTCATATCTTACAGTTACAATTTTATGAGAGTCTTAAGATCATATAAGTGCTGAAACTGTGGTTTTCTGCACAGGAAAAAAGTGGCACACCTGTAGAGAACACAATTTTCTATCAAAACTGCTGGTTGGACATAAAGGTTGTCTGTTGTTTCCTCTGGCTTTTACATTACCAGATTAAAAGAGTCTATGTTGCTTATTGCTGCTGCAGGGATGGCTTTACTCTTGTTCTGAAAGCCCTTAAAGAAGGTGGAATTATGTTGAATAAGGGCAACTGTTCAGGTGCCCTGTTACTTCAGAGTCAGATAAAATTCTGCATACTGTTTTGAATAATAAGGTACATATTCAAATAAATGAATAGGTATATGTCTCTTGCTAGGTGCCTAATTTCAGAATAATTTTTATTTGTATTCTAAAATGACTGTTTTGATCTGATTTTGTTTATGAAGGAAGACAGCTTGCGCACAGAAGACAGTTTGTAATGTATTCTCATCAGTATTAACTCTTATTGAAGATTAGGATGAAAATCTCAGGATTTGAGTTTTATAAATCTGGGGTAAACATTTTGTGATCAAAATCCATGCCTTGAGTTTAATTCTTTCATACAGGTTCTTTCATGATTTGTCTATAATAATTGCAGAAAAAGATTTAATTCTGTTCAGGATTTTTGTCTGTCTTTGGCTCTTTTGTTAAACACCTTACGCAAATACAATGCAAAAGAATGGAAATTCATGTTGAGATGAAATGCTAAAATATATTTAATCCTGGAATAACGTATGTGATTCTGCTATGTAAAAGGGTAGAAAGATGGAGAGGCAGAGAAAGAATGGAGTAAAAAAAGTAAAGTGTAGATGGAGGGTTATGATATGGATTTGTTTTGAAGCAGATTGTTGTTACTTTCTCATCAGGCCTGTGATTGGACCCGCACATATTAAATAACAAAAACATATTACACTAGATGGCAAGTTTGAAAAAAACAGATCAGGATAGTTTATGATTAAAAAATAATTATAGGACTTATTTTCTTGACCTATTTGAGTTCTCTCCAGCCACCATTCTAGATGCTGCCAGGATAGATTTAGCGCTTTCAGTAATACAAATATTTGACTCCCACTGTAATATAAACATTTGATACCTGTGAATTTATTATGTCATTTTTCTGCTGCAACCTTAAGAGTTGGGTCCTTTTGACAGTGAATGGAGACTAAAGTAGAACTGTTACAGCGCTTTGGTAGTAAAGGGGCTTTATGCTGTATCCTTGACCCAGAATTCTTTCTGTGTCTCTTGTGCTGTGTGATCTTGGTAACAAAGGTTTCTGAATCTTAGTGTACCTACTTGCTAGAATAAATAATTATTAATGCAGTACAGTAGAATATGTTTACCCCCTTATTTTTATTGCCTAAAAATAGCAGGTTGCCATTTATCAGACAATAGCAATAGTGGATAAGGCAGTGGAAAAACAGTGAGACTGCAAAATAACTTCATGTCCCTGACCTGGAGATGGCCTCTGCACACAGTTTCAGCTTTGGAATGATCTCATCTGAAGTACTGAAGTATGTTAATACCGCAAAAGCAGCATTAACAGCATCGTATAAGCCCATTTAGAGAGGATTATGCTACTGTCCCTTCATTTAGTCCCTCGTTTATCACAGGGTTTGGAAACCCTCAGGAAGCAAGTTCTTAAAATTGAGGTATTATGACTGTGCTCTTAAAAGATATTTCTAATTCTTTGCTGTGTACTCTTAGTGTGGAGAATGGACTTTTCTACTGCAAATACTGCAAAAACATTGTAATTACAAAAATCAAAAAACGTAGATGCACTAGTAGATAATTACTTTTAGACTTTTCAGAAGTTCATCTGTCTCAGACAACTAAAAGTTCATTCTTCTATCTTTACGGTTTAAGATAATTTTTTAGTATAACAAGCTACATCCGTTACATTTGTATACATCTCCTCTTTTGTATATACTTGCAGGTATTCTGTATTCTTTTTGGCTCCTGTGGATTTAATTTCACTTTCATCAATGACAGTGGTTAGCATTTGACCTGTTCTACAAGGAGCTGAAAGCAGTATCTCTATTTGTAATAGCCAGCACATCACAGATATCAGATATACTCTGTATTGTTCTGTTTCAAAAGGCAATCACGCTCTCCTATACCAAGCTACTGTAATGCAATCAAAAGCACTATTTTTCATAAATTTATTTACCTCTTTCACTTATTTTTGCATGCTCATAAATTAACAAGCATCTGTTAAAAAAAGAAAAAGATGTACTTATTCAGTTTACACACACTTTAAAAAATGTATGCTTTAACTTGATATAATATTTATAAAGTACACTACATTTTGCAGTCCATGTGTGCTTAGGTTGTCAGGTTTCTCATTAGAGAAGTAAGGTCTATTTTCCTGTAATTCAACAGTATTTCAAAATTCAGTTATTTACTATCAGTTTGGGGATGTCTGCAGTATAACAGAAAAGGTGGCGAGTCCACACTTTTTATAGCAGCTATTTAAACCAGCTTAGTTTGGGTGGCAGGGTGGTAATTTTGCTTAATACAAACTCTGCAAGTTTGATATCTGTGACCAGGTAGTAAAAAGAAGCTGGTAATGGTGAAAGCCTCTTACAGAGAGGTTCTTGATTCTCAAAACGCCTTCATTAAGGTTTTATATGCAAAGAATTGTTAAATCATCAGTTATGCTTGTTGGGAAGCTTATTACTTTCTTGAGATGTAAATGGTACTGCTTGTATTCAAAACTGGCTTCTGGTACATAGAAAAGCCCTTGGATGTACTGTCGTGCTAATTAGTGGATTCTGCCTCTTCAGCTGGGATGTCAAACCTAGTGCCAGTCTGTCCTGGGTAGTTAAAGCTAAACTAAATCTTGCCTGTAGTTCAGGGCGTAGTAACCTAACGTGGTGGAGGTTAAGTTGCTCGACAGTAGTCTGACAGCTGTTGTCAGAAATATTTCTCCTCAGAGGTTTTATAAAAAAAAAAAACAAAACTGTATTAATCTTGTCGTCCAGTGCTATACACTGCTTGTGTCCCCTTCCACAAGAACACATTTGTTTAGCACAGACTGTTCTTGAACATCAAAATAAATCTTGATCAAGTGAAAGAGCAGGGATGAGTTAACCGCTTTCTGAAGTGCTTGCAGACAGCCTCAGTAAATGTGCTTATTATCAGGGAATAACAAACTGGTATCTGAGGAAAAGGGGTGCTGCAGCTTGCTCGTGTTTGCTGTTTGTACTGAGTAATAGACAGGGATGTAGCTGACAAGGGGGACATGGAGGGGAGAACAGGTATTTTGGGCACCCCAGCATGGGTGAGGCAGGTGTTAGGCCTGGGTGTAGAGAATAAGCCGTGGAGCTTCAAATATATGTATCTATGTGTATCTTGACTTTGCTTTCTACTCACTGAGGACAGCGATTAAGCCACCACAGGAAAAGAAATATTAGTTTTTTGGTGGTGTAGTCCAGCAGAAATTCACTATATTAACTCCTGGTGGGTTTAGGAAGAGAGTAGAGTGACCTTAGATAGCTTCTCTAGTGACAGCGCTGTCTGTCTGAAATCGGTCTATCAGGCAGCACTCTGATTTTTGGATTCACCGAAACACACTGCTGCTCCATTTCACTCCAAAAAACTTGTAAATAAGGAAGTCTTGATCCAAACTTGAATCTTTCCCATTAAGCTTCAAACACTTCATCTTAATGAAACCCTAGTGAAATCATGTGAAAGATGACATAGTTGACTCTGATTAAAAATTAGTTGAATAAAAATGTAGATATGTGCTTAAAGTGGCAAGAACTGGATGCTTTTTCAGCCCAGATAGCATGAGCATAATTGAGGAAAAAAGCAGCTTTTGCAGATGGCGATAGCAGTGAGAGGCTCAGTGACATGTATTTCAACCCAAAGTTTGCTACAAGGTTACTGAGGTAGGATAACGCAGCAGAACAACTGCCCAATCTCAAGCTGTAAGAAACACACTTATGAACAAATCAAACTTGCGCCTTTTAAAGAGAATGAATTGAATCATTCCTTCCTATGGAGAGACGTGCATGAGCAGAAAAGTGACCCGAGAAATATCTGTCTTGGTCCCAAGGGATTAGTGCCAGAGAGCGTCCGGCAGAGATGAGGGAATGAGGATTTCCAGGAGTGGGGCAGCCTGTGGTATTGGCATGGTGTAGCTACTGCATGATCAAGTTAAGGAAAAATTACCTATAATAATGTAACATGCCTGGTAGAATTGGAAAATACTGGTGTTTTTCTGTAAGGGAGGGTGTTACCTGGGCCACATATGAGTTGCCTTGTTTGAAACCCTGCCAAGCTGTGGTTGATCTGTAAAGGCTGAGCTAAGAGTATACACAGCATACCCAGGATTTTCTTTTTCCCCCTCCTGTTCACACTTTGACATAAAGTACCCTTGGAGTCATTAGCAGCCAATAAAAAATTCAAGCAGCTGATTCATGGTCAGTGAAGTGGAAAGGAGAGCTTGGAGCTATTTTCACGCACTCCTTTCTGAATTGCACTCTCCTCTCATCAACCACACTTAAGTTTTTCACACATTTTGTCTCATTTCATTAATAGAATAAGTTTCTTTGGTCAGTAACAGTGACAATGATTGAAGACAGTTTGGCTAAGGTAGACCGAGATCTTGTTCTTATTTCCTAGTACATGAAAGATGTTCTCCTTTCAAATGTTACTGTGTTACCCTGAAAGTGTTGGAAAAAAAAACCCTATTTCTTTCAGGCCCCTATGTATGTAGAGGAATAACTCCTTGTATGCCTGCTGAGGCTGTTGCTATTTTCTCCAAAGGTCTTTCTTTTTTTGGTGTTGGCATTTATGTCAAATGCTGACCTTCTATTTCGTTATTGCTTGTGACAATATAGTTGAAATTTTACTCTTCAGGAGTGAGAACTCAACAATATTATTAACAGTGTACTATTTCTGCATATGGGTGCTTTTTTTTAATATTTGCGCTCTGTGTGTATCCTGACAATAACAGAGGCTGTGAGTTTTTAGAAACTCATTTCAAGATCTGCTTGCAAATGTTAAAAATATGTATGTTCGTTTCCATACATATAGATAGCTGGAAATTAATTGTTAATAAAAATAAGACATTGTCTTCTGTGGAAAAAGTGAGGTTTTTTGAGAGTAAATGTAGATCAGAGATAGATGCAGTGGATACAAGCATTTGTATTTTTTGCTTCATTTTGCTTTTGACATTTCAGTCTGAAGTTTCCTTGTTTATTTGTGAACCGAAGGCTACATGCATAATCTTTCCTGTGCACAAGAGAAGGATCAAGAACAAAATAAAAGCTTTTGTTTGTCTTGTAGCTGCCTAATTTAGAACTCCCATTAGCAAGCGTGACTTGTCGATGACTGTTTCAAGTTAGCTATTTAAGTCTAATGAGAAGTATTACAGATATCACCAGACAGGCAAATTACAGATGACTTTCAATTGTTACAAATACTGTAGGAGCTAAGAAAAGGAGAATTTTCTTTGCAAGGTTTTACAGTAAGTTGGGGTTTTCTTTTTTTGAAGCATTAAGAAAGTAGCTTTAATTTTCTGAGCTGTGTTGACACCATGTGGTGTTGTAATTCCTAGTAATTCATAGCTTTTAAGGTTATAATATTCCGTGTGCTCATCTTAATTGACCTCATATATTACCAATATAAAAAAAAAAAATTCTTTGCTTTGTATGTCACTTGTATTTCACAGGGAATATCCTCAAATATCACAGAATCATAGAATGGTTTGGGTTGGAAGGGACCTTAAAGATCATCTAGTTCCAACCCCCTGCCCTGGGGCAGGACACCTTCCGCTAGACCAGGTTGCTCAAAGCCCCATCCAGCCTGGACTTGACCACTTCAAGGGATGAGGCATCTACAACTTCTCTGGGTAACCTGTTCCAGTGCCTCAACACCCTCAGAGTAAAGAATTTCTTCCTCATACCTAACCTAAATCTACCCTCTTTCAGTTTAAAACCATTACCCTTGTCTTATTACTACACTCCTTGATAGAGTCCCTTCCTGTAGGCCTCCTTAAGGTACTGGAAGGCTCCTATAAGGTCGCCCAGAGCCTTCTCTTCTCCAGGCTGAACAACCCCAACTCTCTCAGCCTGTCCTCACAGGAGACATGCTCCAGCCCTCTGATCATCTTTGTAGCCCTCATCTGGACTCATTCCAACAGGTCCATGTCCTCCTTATGTTGGAGGCCCCAGAGCTGAATGTAGTACTCCAGGTGGGGTACTACAGAGCAGAGTAGAGGGGCAGAGTCTCCTCCCTCAACCTGCTGGCCACGCTTCCTTTGATGCCAGCCAGGGTACAGTTGGCTTTCTGGGCTGCAAGCGCACGTTGCCGAGACATCTTGAGCTTTTATATACATATATATAAAAATATGTATAATTAAAATATTTCAACATATATTTATAATAAAGAAGTCAATTAATGGAATTTGTAATACTCTACTCTTGAAGCTCTCTAGTGCTGTGTTTAAGTAAAAGGAGCATGTTTGTTGACTATCTGACTTCTCAGCTCAGGGATAAAAAGCAAGCTCAGATTGAGAGACTGACTTGCTCCTTACTCCTGCCTCATGAGATGCATCCACAAAACCCATTCTGCTATTCACTTCAGCATGTCCGTGCCTTACTTCTCCGGCAGGAGTAGCTAGTGCAGAGTACTCCCCCAGGCAGTGACCTTCGGCAGCCTGTTCAAGTGGCATTACTTCATCTGGAGGGGAATGTTTTATTTTGGAAAGCTTCTACCTTTCTTCTCCTGGGTCCATACTTCAGGTGAGGTGTGATGTTGTGCAGAGAGGATTTCATTAATGTTCAGTTGTGTTCTGCACCTCCCTTCAGTGGCCTTAGGAATCTCTTAGGATTCTTCCTCTTTTTTTGCTGCTACTTTCCTACTCTTGAGAGTACAGCCCGAAAGCAGCAGAGCCTGTTATCACAGTACTTACGGTTCTATTGTACATCATGGTTGAATTTCAGAAAAGCACTTGCTATCTGTTTCAAGTTATGATTTCTATAAAACCTCCTAGGAAATAATACATTAAAATAGTAATGAAGGCTAGTTTTTGACCCTTAATTTTACTTTACAATAAATATATCAACACTTGAAATTCATCCTCTGAGAATTACATGTTCAGTGAGACAGATGCTGTTACAGAACTAAAATTAGGTATTTCTGTTTCACTTTTTGACTAACAGGAGATTTATCCTGATGTATACGCTATTCTGTTTGTTATACTGAATATTATACCTAGAAACAATAGTAGTGTTTTTAAAGTAGGATGTGAAATATTTGCTAATGAAACTGCTAAGTAAGAATTACACTGTGGACCAATAAAGCACAGCTGTGACTTCTTAGGAACATGTTATACTGCAGTAGCTATTGTACAATGTTGACATTTCTCCTAACTTGTTTATATCAATTTTATCGATTTAATATCATGATTTAGAAAAAGATATGTGTATGGTCTGGAATACTGAGCACCTTACAAGATGATCTGAATAAAGCAAAGTCCAAACATGGTTTTAGCGGGCAGACTGCTGCTCAGTTAGCACCAGCAGCAGTTTACATGCTATGTAAATGTTTTGTTCGGATCTAGATTGCATCTGCCTCTTGTGGTGTGTGAGTAGTTGTCTTTGGGTCACGGGCTGACTGGAAAAAATCACAATGAAAAAAATCTTGTTCTTTGACCCCCAACTAAAGTGACTGTTAATGCAATGCACAATTATGAAAATATTTAACCTTGAGCCAAATGAGATGTTTTATTAAGTCCAAGTCTTCTAGTTACTGAGGTGACAGAAAAAAATATAGGTCATAAGGAAACCAATGGCTGAACATCTGGGACTGGTATCTCCAAATATTTTTCACAGAAGACTAGCATCAAAAGCCAGGGATCCTAACAGACTTATGGATGAGGCAAAGGTTGAAGGCATCGTTAATACAGAGGCTTATCAGAATAATAGAACAAGGATGAAAGATTCTTCTGATAACAAGGAACTTCTGCTGTCATCTGGGAGTCTGTCATTTGGAAATAACCAATAAGAAAAACCACCAGTCAGTCACAGGACTACTGCAAGCTAGTAATATTGTGCAGCTGTGAATTGATCGTATATATTTTGGTTCACAATAGGAAATGTTTCTATTCTACAAACACTTCAGGGTCCTCATCTAAATACCATAATAGTCACCTTTGAGAAGGGTTCATTGACACAAAAAGATGCATAAAACAGCCCATCAGGGAGATGAAAGTTCTTATTTAAAAAAAAAAATTAAAAAATTAAAAGGTTGATGTTTCTTAGCAGAATAAAAGATGGATAGTCAGTAGACTTAGGTTGGAAATTAAAAGTTTATAAAACTGTCTAAAAGAAGGAATGGGGGAAAAATTTTTTTGAGATGGATCTCTACACACAGAAAGGACAGTGGCCTATGGCTGCTCCCTCTAGTAAGGGACTGGACATTCACATGAATCCATGTTCCTGAGTTTCTAGCGTTATTTTTAAGTAAGTGCATGTCAACTTTGGACAGAATTGTTCTCATTTCAAAATAAGGATCCAAAATTCTCAACAAATTTTCAAACTAAGAATCTTATTTCTTACTCATTGGGTAAATATACCACGCTGATGCTTCTGTTTTTCAGTAAATGATGTATTGGCTAAGAAATCCCTTCCCATCTTCAGTTCTGCAGTTTTGTTCTGTCACAGCAGGACGCTTGCATGTTGTAAAACCAGCAGGCTTTCCTACATTTAGGAATCTATATAAAAGGTTGTCTTACTGATTCATCTTCTAAATGTTTCCATGACATAATTTTGATGTTAAAACAAATACAGAAATGTGCTTTATGGCACTTACGAATCATGTGACAAAACTTTTTTTGACAAACTAATACAACAGCTGTCATGAGGTGATTGTGTGTGTCTTGGTGAAGCTCACCAGAGCAGGTAGATGCACCCTGAGAGATTACCTGTTCCTTGAATGAGGTGCTGATGTTTCTAATACTCTCTCTCCTTTTTATAAAACCTGAACACAGGCGTAGCTAAGCTATGTAAGTCTCTTTGCAAGAGAAGATTTTTTTATTCGAAAGCAACGTTATATTATTTCTCAGGCTTCAGACGGAGATTTAGTTATGCAAGTCATGAAATTCCGTCTTTTGTGCTGAGGAATACCTGAATTCATAGTATTAATGAATAGAGGTCTCTGAAAACAAGACAGCTAGACAGGCTTGAGCCTATCCAAACTTTTACCTTTATTGCACATTCATTTGATGTGTACTGCAGACATCACTAGCCAGCCAGTCCACATTTGCTATATTTTTCCTAAAAAAAATCTATGTTCCTTGAATGTTTTTAGAAATTGTATGCAACTCTCAGTCATATCAGTCAGTCCCTCAGTGAAAAGAAATGTGGGTGTTTAATATCAACTTATAATCATTCGATCAATAGGATTTTTTGGGGGGGTGTGGGTTTTTTTGTTTGGCTTTTTTTTTTTTTTTTACAGTGCCACTTCAGAGCTTTCTGCCTTAGACATATCTTTTTTTTTCTTTGTTGGTCTTGCTATTTCCATGGACAAATTCCAAAGGAAAAAAAAAATTCATATCTCCTTTCTCAATTGTTCATTTTGTAAGAACTACCTAACGTTAGTAGCAAGTGGAATAAAAACAGCAGGACTAGAAGGATGTAAAGGAATTTCTGAATTTTATGGCAAGGCTCAGCGCTCGACAGGAAATCTTTGCAATGTGGTTGTCATCTCTATAGTAGAAAAGAACAACTTCTGAGAGTTTGATGTTTTTCTCCCTGGGGTCCTGGTGGGTGGGTGGATGTGAGGAAACACTTCTATAAAGGAACACTCGCTTCTTAAAAATTGTTCAGAATTGTGAACCAAGGCTAGAGGCCATATAGCATCATACTGGCTAAGAGGATACCAGTGTGAAAGACAAATTGAAAGAAATAAGGGAATGTGGCATGAAGGGCAATGAATAAACACAGCTGTCCCTTACCATTTTACAGAGAAAATATTTTTCTATATTCCAGTTTTCTAAACTAGTTTTGGTTATTAATGTGAAATCAAAGATGAGACTGTAGTTAAACTTCTTGCAGTAATAATGTCTGTAGTCTTTTACTGCTTTCATACATACAACTATTGAAATAAGAGTGAAGAGCAATAAAAATCATACAGGTGCTTTGCCCCATCTGGGTTGCTGGGAATTTATGCTGTAAAATAAGCTATTGAAAAAGAATACTGTTTTTGCTTAGAGAAATCCAGAACCGTTATTAGCTTTTGTACTGTAGAACTAGCAATTATCAAAATGGCTAGAAGCCAATTTAAAATATTACAAACACTCCTATTGTAGGGTTTTATACTGCTGCCTATCCGCATTGGTATTGTTATGTTGCGAGCACATTAGGATATGAATACAGCGTGTTCTGTAAGTATTTCCTAAAGCCAAACTGTTGGTGGCTCACAGCAGGAATAGGTAGTTTTGCATATCCCCTCTACTTTTATTCAGGTCTGAGTAATGCATTTATAAAACCAGAAACTATATCCTGGATTCTAGTTGTAGCTACACGTGACACTTGTATTAAGATAAAAGCTTGTCTAAGATCTAAATATAACAATCTATTTTAACATGTATAAAGGCTAAATCTCACACATTTAAATATTATATACAATGCCCTATCTGTAGTTAGGGACGTGACACAGGCTAGCATTTGTTATCTGCCCTCAGAGCATTAACCTGGTGGAATTCAGACAGTGGTTATGGCCTGACCCTGTAAGATGATAAATGCTCACAATCCCATTGACTTCTCCACCTATAAGGGGTACTCGGCAAATCCCATAAGCAGGAATTACATTTAGCAAAATAAGTCTTCCTTCTCTTCTTGTAATCAGTTGAGTTCCTGAATTAGTGGAATCATTCAGAATCTTTTAAAAATAAACATTGAAAATCAGCCTAAAGTTTATATTCAGTCAGCACAAAACCACGCCTGATTTGAAATTTCTAACTTTAGACTAAGCTTGGTTCCAATCAGCAAATGAAGCTCATAATTTTATTGTGTGAACGACAGGGAATTATGATCACAAAACAGATCGGATATTTAGAAATGGGAGAGCCTGGAGGTAGCTCTAGTCAATGTGCACAGCTGCAGGCAAGACACACAACTCCTGGATGGTAAATGCTCCTTATCAGTTATTCTTTGCATAGATTTTTAAAAAAAGTACTTGTTGACAAAATTCACAATCCTATTAGCAGTTTCACCACATCTTCCTGTTCCAAATACTATCAGGGATTAAGTATACTTATAGAGAAATACTGCTTTCAGGAGAAGAGAGACAGCTGTTGAGGTGAGAAGTGCTAAGGTCAGGTAGAAGAAGAGAGAACACAGATAATGAAAAATGTTAGAAATAAGGAGAAGGAAAAGACTGATGAGATCATCAGCCCACATGAAGTATGCCATGGGATGAGCTCAGCCAAGGGTTTATAAGATGCAAAGGTGTTAGACATAATTAAGTGAGATTATAAGTAAATACCATACATTGAAATTTTCTCTGCTTATACACTCACATATATGTAGTACTGAATTTTGGTTTTTTAGACTATGTTTATGATTAAAGGTTCAGATGCAAAAAACCCAGTTCTCCTGTGGACTTGTACAGCCTGATCTTTCCAAAGAGTCTGCCACAGAACTCGTAGCACAGAGAACTTGAAATGCATGGGAGCAATCGAGAGCTACAGCAAGTGAAGCTCAGGAACTGTATCTGTGTTATAATTCATGGCAGTGCACTTTCACTATTATGTGCATTTATAGGTAATGACTGATATGTGTGGATGTCAGAAGACTTCCACTCAGCAGTTAGAGCAGTCTTATGGCAGTCGTGAATTTTGAATGCCAGCACATCACGTTGCTCTAACTATACCATCTTGCCCTTTCAACTTGTCCTATGTACCTATTTTGAGGGAAGGTAAAATAGAGCTAGCTGGCTTTGGAGTTATTACACTCCACTCCAGATATATCACTACCTCTGTTTCTCTGGTATGATTTGTTTTGTAATAATGTATTTTTAATAAGTAATAATTCTGTTAAAGTGGGCAGGTAATTGACATATGCTTGTGCAATTCATATTTTATCTCCCAGTCTTTGTGTTATCTTTCATAGTCTTGTATTTTTTTCTATGTCATGTTGGCTCTTCAGAGAGGTAGATCTTGTATGTTTGACAGTCTTATGAGACATATGCAACTATATCAAGTCGTGCTACATAAGGACCAAATTCCCTAGACTTTTTCACAAGGGAGGGAGGGAGGATGGTGTCTGTTCAGGACTGTCCAAAAATCGTAATGGTTAAAAGCGTCTTTGCAAGTTCTCCTATCAGATCATTTTCAATAGGAGCTTTGCTGTGATTTGCTAAAGCTCAAAATCATCTTGTGTCCCATCTTTGCAAGTTTCTGGACTAAAAACTAACCTGAACTTCCTATTGAGTATAAAGTTCAAATTCGTAGTAAACAGTGGAAGTTGATTGTCTTAAACTCAAGATATTGTACAAATACGACCTGCAGTAATCCTATAGCCCTGCATCTCCATGCACTGCACATAGTTAGAAAATATTGTCTCCAGCTGCTGCCTGCAAAAGGCATTGTATTCTGGGGCATAACATTTTTCTGTGGCGATACGTTAACTGAATTTATATATAACCCCTTAAAAGTCAAAATCTAGAGAATTAAGCTTTTAAACGTGTGTGATCTACCTTGTCTAATGAACTTTTTTTACTGCTTAAATTACTGAAAAGACTCAACGAAGTGAGACATTTAATTTTTCTCAAGTGAAATCTTTTTAAAACACCAGTTAGGAAGAAGATTCAGCAACTGCAGAAACACGAATATAGGAGTTTTAAAGCTTCTAACTGTTGGATGGTCTTATTTCAACAATAGGCACTTATTTGCAATTAATATCATTATCCATCATGCTTTCCTTAAATGTACACGAGGATGTAAATAAGTATGAAGAGTTCAACTGAAAAGTCACATTATTTGCAAAATTTTGTAGGATTTGTGCCCATGTTATTGTACCCATTGCATGCATAAAATATTAAATAGTCATAAGTTATACTGAGCATGCAACCTTTCTTTTTGAGACTAAAGGTCTATCACGTAATCAAACATAAAGTACAACTCCCAGTAAAATTGTAAAATTCCAGTAAAAACTGGAACTAAATTATTAAGTTCTAGACTACTAAATTAGCATTATTAGCCTTATCAGCAGCCTGTGGAGTTTTACACTCTATACAATTCTCTTCTTGCAGTAGATTTCCAGCTCTCAGTTTGCAGTCTGGCAGTGGTAAGTGGACTGTGAGTGGGAGCAATTGTTTATGATGGTATCTAGCAGCTGAAAAAACCCTGAAGGACAATGCCAAACCCCTGAAGTTTTAAAATCTACTCTAGGAACTTTTTTCCCCTGCTCCCCTAGAGGACAATTTTTTGACAAAGATTAAAGTTAATTTTAGAGACGGGGGGGGGGGGAATTAAAATTTAAAAATTTTCCTTTTTTCCTCGTATCTATGTCTATGCACCTTCTGAATCAGGTAATTGGGTGCCTTGGCACATTATATTGTGTGCCTCTTCAGCCTTACATATGTTATAAATTCAATGTGGGCTTTCTAAAAGACTCAGGTGTGAAGGGCTGTCTCCTGGGAATCTGCTGCACCTGGAAAGCCGGGTGCCTTGTTTCTCCTAATTCTGTCACCGCAATTTTTAATATGCCCTTTTTTGAGCTAGTAGCTCCCAAGTGTCTGATATATCTTTGCCAGGAAAATGTAGTTGTATCTTTGTTGCAGTATCTTTTGTATCTTTGTTGCAGTATCTTTTAAAACAGTTTGAAGTACGTATGATCCCATGTTCTCCTTTTGGCAAATGTAGGTGGACTTCTACATTCCTGTAGAAGCAGGACTGGGCCCTAGCCGTTGACAGAAGGGTTGAAGTCAGAATTGCTCATAGCTGTGTGCAGCCCCTGTGTTCATGAGTCATGCTGAGACAGTTCTGCGCTGCCATCAGGCAGTCTCATCGTTCCGTTACCAGCTGTCCGCTATGGATTTTGGATACAGCTGTAGCCTTGTCTTCGGTATACCCTTCCTGGAGGAGCTGAGTTAGGAACACTCCAGGTACTGATGCAAGCAAGAGGAGCACAGATAATCTGTTTCTTCTTACTGTCCTTCTGTCTAAGCCTGCTTTATGTAACTATTATCTGCCCGCTAATACTGTGATTCAGGCTTTGTGTTAAATGGAGGAAGCAAAGGGCACCACAGCATGGTGCTGGAACTGAGTCATTGGAAGTGCTACTTATAAGACACTAGTGGCTTCTCTAACTTGCTCAAGAGCTTTCTTCAAAGGACTTATTAAATCTGCTTTGCCAGAGAGAGCGCTTTGGTCCCTGGGTGCATCTAAAGAGTTTAATCTTTTTCAAAATGTTGTACTTGGCGTATATCCACAGAAAACACAGCTGAAGAGGTGGCCCAGACAGCTCTATCAGGGTGCAGTTTTCCACAGGGTTCCCTCTGAAATTGTTTATAACAAATTTTATGAATATTGCTGATGGTGTAATAGCTATGGTTTGTAGGCACAAATAACAAAAACTATTTACAGTTAACTCAAGTGCTATAATCTGATCCTAATCTCTATTTTGAATCTGGTTTAATTTATTTGCACTAGAAGGGATGGATAATCTGGACTGTACCTTTGCATTTGGCCTTTACATTACGCTTACTGGGTTCATAGCATTTAATTTGAAATGTGGCAGGGTATAATCTTAGCTATAGTAAAAATCTCTTAATAAATGATGGAGTTCTGGGTTTTTTAAAACCAGCTTGTTCATCTCTGTATTTTGACTTTGCTGGGTTGCTGTCATTAAAATGTTTTTTCAATAGTATTTTTTTATAGACTACTAAAAATCTGCAGGCAACATCAGAAAGCCTGTTACTCCTCTTGTCAGTGGGTCCGACAATACTGTCTGATTATAATTTTATGTGAGAGAATGTATTTCAGTGGGAGCACTCCAAATTTAAAGAACTAACTTGAGAGTTTTAATTAAATGTCTTTTGCATTTGGCCGCTGTTGTCTGTGCGTGGAAGAGTGGGATGACACAGCTTTTTGGTAACTTTAGCTGTGCTATGTTGTTACCGAGTGAAGCTTCCTCTTTGCTTTTTACAAGAAGGAAGACAAAGTAAAATACTTGTTCTTTTATTGTAACTCTTTATTCCTTCTCTCTGTGGGATACGTAGGACTTGGGCCACGTGTGAGGCAGGAAATCATTAGTATTTGGAAGAACTGTTGTTAATGCTTGTCACGGGAGCCTGAATGCGTTTCCCAGTTAAAGCCTGTCATTAGGTCAGCCACTGGGTATCAAAAGAACAAGGGTTGCCAATTCTGTTTGCATCTGTATAAGTTACATTAATTTCTCTGTATAAGATCATCTTCTGCAGATTTATACATTCTTTTTGTATTATATAAATAGCCCTACTTTGGTGGGGCAAAGGGGTTTGCACCAGTGATCTCCAGAGGCCTAGTCCAGAAGAAATTATTCTATGATTGTACTTTCTTGCCCTGAATTTGATCTTTACTTCCTTTAAAGAAAAGAAAAATTAAATTTTTAATAGCAAACCCAAGGTGCTGGGAGCACAGAGCCACCCGTGGTGCCTTTCTGCCTGTGAATCATTCAGTACCCAGGTAAGAACTGAGGGACAGTGTTTCTGAAGTTTTCCAAGGTTCTTGTTATTTCGATGCCATCTGGCAAATGACTCTTACAAATGGTGGCAGTATTTCATCTCCAGTATGTCATATAGAACGTGTACTGTGTGATAATCCTGAAAATGCGAACTGTAGCAAACAGGGTCCTGACTCAGGGAAAAGCAGCTCTGAAGGATTGTGAATGAGCTGGAAATATGAAAACACTCAAATTGATAGAGCGAGTAATTAGGTATCTGAAAGGGAAGAGTATGAAAACCCATCCCTCACACTGAACTCGAATGAGAAAACTGAGCCCATTCAGCACAGGGAGGTGCGAGCCCTGGCAGACTGTCACTCTTGCCCCCCTTTTTGCTCGCCCTCCTGCTCTGGTCAGGGGCTTGTTGGTCCTGAGCGTGAAGAGGGTCCCTCAGGAACAGGCAGCGGCCTCACAGAATGCTGCCCCTAACTGCTGATGGTAACTCCGCTGTTTGATCTGCTCCTCTTTCCGTGCCTGACACTTTGATTAATTTTTGTAAAGATGTTCTCCAGAGTCCAGGCTGATGATCTAAGATTAGCTGGGGTTAAAGAAAGGTCTTTGACACATTTTGAGATTGATACATATGAGCAATCCTCTTGTGCAGAGAAAAGAGTGGCTCATTAGGGCATTTCCAGTGGAAAAAAATGTTGCATTCTGGATTCTGCATTCTTCTGCATACAAGGAAATAATTTTTAAAATTATGAACTATTTGTTTCAGTGTTAAGAGAAAATTACTTTGTTTAATAACTGGTTTCCACCAATATTCATATTAAAAGAGGGTATATCACCCTCTTCTCTAAAGGCTAAAAAATGTTAAAATATTGAAGAATGTGCTAAATAGACCCATGGGACTTTTTTGCTGGAAAGGTACTAACTGATGAAACTGTAAATGCAGGACCATTAGATTTCTGTTGAGAGTTTTGAATGTGTACCTTTGTTTTGAAAAGAGAAATTCTTATGTGATTTGTGATGGAATTGATGGACAGTATGGCTCTAAAGACTAAAGCATGAAATCTGGCTGTGGAAAAAAGGCAGCTTCTGAAGAAATGTGTATTGCTCCTATGTTATGTCAGGAGACTATAAACATGAAGTAATTGTAAATTGTATTGGTTCCTCTCCAACAATTCCACTTTACTGGCCTTCCAAAACCTGTATAAAAGCTTCAGTGGTTATCCCCCCTTCAAAAACATTTAAAAGAGCAGGTAAACTCTGAATTCTTTCTATAAAACAACTGAAACCTACAAACTTGCTAAGTATGCTCAGGAGGATGATCCTTCTGAAGATTATTGTCTCCTAGGAGATAATGATCATCTTCATTTTCACGCTTCTAGAAAATTCTTGGTACCTTACAGAATCATTGAACTAAGAAATTAATTTCTATTATCTGTATGAGAACAAAAATGTCTCCAAACTTGCTGTTTTCAAGTAGACCTTTGAGTACTCGATTTTTCTCATGTAAAATTCTAACATGAAAAATGGCCACATACTTCCACTTCTTTATTTTCATCTCTTCCTGTGCTGTAGTTGATTTAGACTGTAAATTCTTTGTGTTGGTGGACATCATTTGGTGTAAGTCATCACACAAATAGTCTGACAGATCCACGCTCACTGAATTTTCTTGCTATTATATGAAACTAATCAGTTCCTGTGTACTTGAAGCAGACTGACTCTATCTCTTCTCCTGAACATCGTGTTCTTTCCAATCATGTTCACTGTGATAGAGGCACTGGCCCCTATTTGCATCCTGGCTTGAAATCCATGATGAAGTATAACCTAAAACTAACCAGTTTTCGGTGTTAGGCTGCAAATTTTGGATAATCTTTTTAATTAGTAGCATGTCACCTACGTAACCATTGAGCTAAAATAAATCTTCAAAAGAAAGAAACAGTGCCTAAAAGGTTAATAACTTGGAGCGTAGATCTTTTTCTCCAGTGAGTATTTGATGTAAATAGCGAACCATATACTGCTTTATAAATGGCACTAGAGGTGGGTTGAGTATTCAGTCCTTTCTTGTTGACAAACCACGAGTGAACAGTTCTTGATTCTGTTACAGGCTTTTTATTCAGAATTACTGAACAGATTTACAGATTCTCATGTAAACATATTTGACTCCACTGAAGGATTACAGATGTGTTTTCAATACTCAGCTTCTGTGTGATTTGCTACTTTGAGGATGTGGTATTGGCTCTGTTTCTTGATTGGAAGAATGTAGCTCGAGCGAAGACTTGAGAAATATAATCAGAGCTAAAAAAATTTCTTCCAAGCTGATAGAGTAAGACTGGCTGAGTAAGGGATTTTTACATATTCTGTCCTGGGTTTCTTGAGCTGTACCTTGCTAGAGGCATTGTTACAAGGAGAAAATATCCTGTGTAATATTTGATGTGATGAAACTTAAAGCATATGTATGCGCGTGCATTTCTGTGTCAGGACTCAACCCTCAGGCATTGTGGACATTTCTTCAAGCCCTTTTGTTAAATCCATTAAGCACTAGCCTCAGCAGAGCTGTGTTAATCATCACCAAATTTTGTAACCTAAAGGTGATGATACGTGAAGGAGGAAAGAGTTTGCCAAGCAAATACATTTAACTTCATGGATATAACTCACATCTCATGTGAGAGATATTGCCATTGTTCTAGTGCTATCTATGCCCAGAAACTTTGGATATGGATTTTACCTTATTTTGTCTTGGGACAAAATACAGGGAATAGGGAAAAGATAGCAGGATAAGATATGGTAGACGATTGTGCCAAAGGTTGAAAGAAAGAGAAGTGCTAGCATGTACTTGATGAAATCTATAATTTACTGCCAGAAACGAATTCTCCTTGGTTTTGTACACTATTAGTCTTTCCTTCAATTTATCTACTTAGCAACCTTTTGAAACAATTTGCTTACTAATTTGCTTAATGCAAATTTCTACTGAGCTTTCAATTTTTTTCTTTCCTAAATTGATGCTGAGGATAGCTGTATTTAAAAGGTAAATATGTCCCAGACTAGGCAAAACTGTTTGCATATGAACATATCAACACTCTTAATTAAAAAAAACCATGCCTTTTTCCATTTCTAAGGGTTGTCTTTTCACCTGCTTATAACATTCTTGAGCATTCATTGTTATCCAAGCTGTAGCAGACTGAAATTTTGGAAAAGTTATATACTTTGGGCATATGATCAGCAATTTCCCTGGACACTTTCAGGATTATTATTGTGCATATAGCCAGGTTGTGCAGAATTCTTCTAAAAACAGTTGTATTGGAAATCAGATATAGATTCCAGAAACTTATAAGCAACTAATAAATATTGTTTAAATTGAATTCTTTGCACATTTTGTTCTAGCAAAGTTCCTGAAATTTATTTACAAAATTGCTTTAATTTAAGTTGTTATAAATCTATTGTGAAGGAATTGCTATATTTGTTACTGAAATGTAGCAGACTCCAAAGTGCAATTTGGGTTATAAACTACATTAGAATACAAATATTACCAGGTAGACTAATGTTCGAACAATTTTTAGCAATTTATTAGCAAACTTTTTGATCTGAATAATATTGAAACATTTTTGAAATCTTTTAGTCAGCAATGTTATTGTGTTCCAGATGCAGTAAAATTTTGAGAAAACGTATGGGCAAATGTTTCTGTTGGTTTGAATATGAGTGTTGATTGACCACATTTGCAGTTGTTAGGTGTGTGTTTTCATTTGCATATGTAATGTTAAAAGCAGTCATGCTGTGGCAAGCAAAATGAGAGCTATCTAACCTAAATGCTAAAATGTTGCACCATCTCTTTCAAAATGACAAAATTGTCTATAAAAGCTTTGGGATTTTGCAGATGCTTCATTTGAAGTTCTTTATTACCTTCCACTTTTATAGACTTTTTTATATTCTTCCTGTTTTTTTCTACTGAGAAAATCATGTTATTCTGAGACTTGTCATCTTACTGAAGACAGCATATATTACGTGATTTGAAGTAGAACTGGAAAATAATAGTGTTGCCCAAGATGCAGATGCCCTTTCCTAAGAAAATTATCATTGATAGGGCATACTGTTTTTGAAGATAAACCTCAGGAAACCTTCACTACAGAAGACCCATATGATTCCACTTCAGAAATGTGGCTGCCAAGCAAATGACACGGTTACAGAAGGATTTAGATAAAAGGTGCTGACTAAATGTGATATACTGCAGTACTTTATTTTACATACTTGAATGATGTTTTTAATTTTGTTTGCGTGTTTCATGTAATATCACTCGCATTTTTATTTGAGTAAATCAGGATAATCCCTAGTGAGATTTTTATGGCTCCTAAAGATGTTTTAGGAGCAAGGTTATTTTTGTCATCACCTTTCCATTATTTCTGGTTATCCTTGCAGTATCTGAATGCTTCACAAATATTTATCATTGCATACCCTTACCCAGATCCGTCTTGACCCTGACACAGACAGCATTCACCCTGCCTGTTTCAGCATCTGGGTGCTGGTATTGGAAGTCATCCTACCTGTGTATTGTGAATCATGCAACTTTTGGGTTTTTTAAATGGTGCAGGCTGCACTACGTAACACCTTCTCTGGAATCCAGAGTGGCCTGTTCAGACATGAATTTCTGACTTAGAATCATAGAATTATTTAGGTTGGAAGGGACCTTTAAGATCATCGAATCCAACCATCAACCTAACACTGCCAAAATCACTACTAAATCATGTCCCTCAGCACTATGTCTACCTGTCTTTTAAATACCTCCAGGGATGGTGATTCCACCACTTCTCTGGGCAGACTGCTCCCAGGCTTGATAACCCTTTCTGTGACAAAATTTTTCCTTATATCTATCCTAAACCTCCCCTGGTATAACTTGTGGCTGTTTCCTCTTGTGCCAGGCAGCTTTCCAGCCACTCTTCCTCAAGCCTGGAGCACTGCATGGGGTTGTTGTGACTCAAGTGCAAGACCTGGCATTTGGCATTGTTGAATCTCATACTGTTGGCCTCGGCCCATTGATCCAGCTTTTCCAGATCCCTCTGTAGAGCCTTCCTACCCTCAAGCAGATCAACACTCCTGCCTGACCTCACAGTATTGCCAAGAGGCAAGGAGATCTTGCACAAAGAGATTAAGATTTAAGTCTTTAGCAGCCTGAAATTACTCAATGACTAGTTGCATTTTTGAAGCGTCTGTATTGACCAAAGCCCTCCAAATACTCAGCATTATTTATAATCCATTGCAAAACATTTGTACCTTATCTTACTTCTACAGGCTTGATTTTTTTTGTTGTCATTTTATTTTTTATTAATGCGTGCTTGGTAGATGTATGGTTCATCTTGGACATCAGGGACAAAATCCTTGGTTGTTACTAGCTGCACCAGCAACATCTTGCAACTTATATCCCTTTTGAGCTTGTCTTTCCATAGAGTTTTCTGATACTTTGTACATTGGCATTTCTGCTGGGGGAGGAAAAGTATAGAAATCCCAGAAATGGAAATGAACTACTGTTTAAAATACTGGAAGCTTTGACTTTCTTTGAACTTATAAATACTTACTGGAGGCATTTTAATGTCGGTCCTTAGTATCTAGAAACCGTGAAACAACGAATTCCTATATAAGTACTTTCTTCCTTGCAAGTGCAAAATGGAATATCTTTTATGCTGCAACTTAGTATATCCTAAATAATTTTAAACTACTGAGTGATCTTCTCTTGCTTCTTGTAGGCTCTTCAGTGTAATGGAACAGTTTGAGCAGTGGAATGCAGACTGACTGATCTTATGCTTTGATTAATCTCGTGTATGACAATTGAGGGATACTTTTGGCTTTTGTTTTTCATATTTTTTCACAAAAAAAATCTTTTATTTATTCATAGCTCTCTCAAATGACTACACAGTTGACTGGGTGCTGCTTCTAATGTTCCTTCCTTCACAGTGTGGTAAAGTCAGTTAATCCTCTGGTAATTACAGGTAGCTGCTTTTATGAATGTTTCTGAAATAATTAAATTGGCAGCTGTTCCTCCATCTAGTGACACCTATTGATAATAATCCATTTGATGTGCACATCTTTAATGCTAGTCTCACAAGGATCTGAAGAGATAAGGATGTGCATGCCCTGTTTTGCAGGTAGAGGCTCAGGAACAGAGCGATTGATTTGCTAAGGATCACAGAAGTGCATGGCACAGCAGGGATTTGAATATTTTTCTCCAGTTCATAGACTTGTTTTCTAATCACTGAGTTGTTCTTTCTCTCCTAGGTGGGAAGCATGGGTTTTGAATCTTTTTCACTTGTAGACCCTTGTACATTTCCAGTGGAGGTACAAGCCTCCGCAGAAGGAATTTAGACCTAGCAACTGTGACATCGCTTTTGTTAATGGTATTTCTAGTCTCCCTAGATATTATCAATGAATAATCCTTAATTGTGAGCTTTCCTGGTCTGTGGACCACGGGTGGAGAACCATTGGTGTGGGCTAAGGTTTATTGGATAAAGCAACAATATGTAGCGACCAAAAAAAAAAAAAAAGAGAGAGAGAAGTAATGGTTGTATTTTGTATTTTTGTCTCTGTTTTGTATTTTTCTCCTGCCATCTGGATAGCTCTGAATGTCACCTGGACATTCTGGATCAGATTTTGGCCCTGTCTCATTTGTTCCTTTGCAATAAATGGTTACTTAAACCCTAGTCTTTGCTGGTCTTTGCTACCCTTGCAGTAAAATTTAATCCCTTTATACAGTTTGCTATCTAAATTTGACCACTACGGTGCAGCAAGACAGGAGATGAAGTCTGCTCCAGTAAATCTGCTATCTTTGAGAGTAACTAACTGCCAGCTGATCAGAAACCACACTGCTTCCTGTAACTTCACACTTATTCATCTTTGCAGAATCATCCCACTGAAAACTGGCAGTAGAATTTTGGGTAGGTTTAATTAGCGGTAGAAAAACTATCTTAGGATCTACTTAGATTGCGTAAGCTGGAGATATGCAACAGTTGCCTGTCCTGCGCACAAGAATTTCCATCACTGCTTTAAAGTATGTCCTTCAGTTACTCGCCCTTTCTGCTGTCTCAAATGTCTTGTTTGGCCTGGGCTTCCTAGCTGAAACCATATCAGCTCAGCACCAAACAAGTGAAAAACAAGGCAAATGTCTCCTGCTTTGCTGCCCACCTTCTTCTGATTGCTCCTTCTGTCAGCCTCCTACTCTGGCTTGTAGTAGACTTGTGAACCAGACATAAATGTTCGTATGAGAAACATGAGGCAGAAGGGCAGAGATGGAGAAAATTAGCAACAAGGAGGAGTCCTAAGATAAAATACAAACATTATTTCAATCAAAACCAGCTTGTCCTTTATTTGTAATGAGAATGAATATATATGCTCCTCTTGCCTAACTTTCATATATCTTTAGCCATTCTACCACAACTTAATTCTGAAAGCAATGATGCTTAAATCAACGTGATTAGGTTCAGCTCCTGGCTCAGCTACAATTTGTTTGTTAAACTTTGACCAGATTCTTAATGTTTCAATTTGCCACCTCTAAGAGGACAGTGATGACTAACTGACCATTTATAAAGTAAGAATAAAAATTCCAAATGTGAAAATTGTTTTAGGAGATGGAGTTTCATTTAAAGCACGGTTCCTGTTAGATTTTTGCCAAGTTTTTGGTTGCCAGAAGATGCAGATAGGTGACCAGTGGTATTTTCAAAGTATCTACAAAATTAGGTTGCTGATCCTAAGGGAAGTTGAGGACCTAGTCTATTTGGCGATTCTATAAATCCTGCAAACTGTCATCTTTAGGCACTTAATGAAGTGAGACTAAGGCTCAGACAGAAATAAATTACTTCAGCAGCAGGAAAATCCTGTGTGTTTGCTCACGTACCCCAGTGGTCAATATTGGACCAATACTGCTACACGCCTTCATTAATGACCTGCTCGACAGGCCACAGCGCGCCCAGCAAGACTGCAGACACAGAACTGGAAGGAGTGGCTGGTTCACCAAAGGGTTGTGCTGCCATTCAGAGGGCCCTCAAGAGGCTGAAAAGTGCGCTGACATGTATTTCATGAGTACAAAGGGAACTGCAAAGTCCTGCACCGGGGGAGGAATAAACCCATCCACTGATACAGGGTACAGGCTGACCAGCACGAGAGCAGCTTGGCAGAAAAGGACCTGGAGGTTCTTGGTGGGCACCAAACTGAACATGAGCCCGCAATGGGCACTTGTGGAGAAGAGGTCCAACAGCCTCCTGTGCTGCATTAGTAAAATCATATCCAGCAGGTGAGGAAGGTGTTTTTTCCCTTCTGGTCAGTACTGGTGACACCATGTCTGACTGCTGCATCCAGTCCTGGGCTCC
Source organism: Chionis minor (assembly GCA_013398295.1). Classification (NCBI taxonomy): domain Eukaryota; kingdom Metazoa; phylum Chordata; class Aves; order Charadriiformes; family Chionidae; genus Chionis; species Chionis minor. The sequence goes on from VZSF01007203.1 coordinate 74,036, forward strand.
GCAGTACGAGACACACATCAACACACTGGAGTGAGTCTAGCGAAGGGCAATGAAGATAATGAAAAGCCTGGAGCATCTTAAATATGAGGGGTGGTCTGAGAGAGCTGGGATTATTTAGCCTGGGATTTTGTTAATGTTTAGAAATCCCTGATAAGGAAAGTAAAGACAACTGAGACAGTCTTCTCGGTTGTTCCTAGCGAAAGGGCAAGAGGCAGTAGGCACCACCTGACATACAGGAAATTCCATTTAAATGTAAGAGAGAGCTGGAAGGGTGGTTGAACACTGGAACAGGTTGTGGACTCTCCATCATGGGAGATATGCAAAATCCCAATGGACATGGTCCTTGGCAACTTGCTCTAGTTAACTCTTCTCTGAACAGAGAGTTGGACTTGATGCTCTCTAGTGGTTCCTGACAATATCAACAATGATGTGCCTTTGTGAAATCAATGAAGAATGGCTAAAGTAACTTGAATTATTTTGCATTTGGTGCAGGCTAGGAGAGTGAATCCTTATTCTGTTAACTAACTTGGGACAATTTCATGTGTCTAAGCTTATAGTATCCTTAATTATATAGGTACTTCTGACAAATATATCTGAAGTTTTTTAGTGTGGGGATGCTCCTTTTTTTAATTTTTTTTTTTATTTTTTTTATTTTTTCCCCCCTCTCTCTGTGGGGAATATGGCTCTGAACCTTCCCTGAACTGTGTATTGAAACTTCCCCTTAAACTGTCAGATCTTATAGTAATTAACACATCAAAATCATAATATATTCTCATGCACATTTTGCAAATGTGTATGTTAGCATTCAAAAGCTTAAATTTCTATTTTGTATGTAAAGTGCTAGCATATTTGCGTGTAAATAGTGGTAGACATGCAGAGCTCAATGTGTAAGTGTGACCTCTGGGGTCTTCTGCTTTCGCATTCTGCAGAATGTGTCTCTGTTGGAATACTTAATCCAGTTATGTTTGCACAGTGAATTGAGAGGCTCAGATGGAAGGTGAAACAAACGTGCAAAGTATTATAGTTACATGGTATTTATGCTGGAGCTAAAGGGTTCTGAGCAGAAGAACCCAGGGGATATTTTTTTATGACAAAAGTAACACTTCATTCTAGGTTTTTTGCTAGTCTTAAACATCTTATATCTGAACATTTTGCAGGCCTTGCTGTTATAATTGCATCTGCAGATGATGAAAAGGAACAACTTTTCCTGTTGAGAATATCATAAACAGATGCTGAATTCACAGTAGATTACAATACACTGAGTCTTCGCAGTTTTTCCTAAAAAGGACAAGAAATTGCTGAGACTACACGTTATTATGTTGGAGAAAGCATAGGCAGGAATACGCATTTTCCACAGTTGTGGAGTTTATTCTCCTAAGCCAGCTGAAGTCTACATACTGAAATATATCCATTCTGCTAAAAAAAAAAAAAAAAAGTAAATAATACACCAACCTTTCTAATTTGCATTAATTGCCAGCTAAATTGTTGTTATGTGAATTCTCTTAATGCATACAGTGCAAACTTTGGTCATACAGGACTGTTCATGAGGACTTAGCTTGGTGGAGTTATTCCATTGAAATGGAGAGAATAGTTTGGCCACAAAAGAGAAAATATGCATATTTCCAATCCTAATTAAAGCAGTCTATTGAACTCAAAGTGGTTTAGAAGAGCTTGACTCAGATGTTCTCTTTTCCATTCACATTAAGACTGGGCTATTGACTTCAGCAAAATACTAGAGAAGAACAAAAAAGGGAGTCCTACAGGAGATGTCTGTTGTGCAGGTGCATATGTTTGCAGCTGGTTAGAGCTTCAGGCAGGGTAGAGGCTGGAAGCTTTGGGTCCTGGTTCCAGGAGCAGGGTCAGGAAATCATAGGCTGATGCTGGAAGTCAATAGGTGATTATGAGAAGACACTTTGAAGGCTGAAAAATATTTGAAAAGAAATATCCAAAAGCCTTAGCAACCTATCTGTGCTCAATCTGCACTAATAGAAACTCTGTGTGCAAAGTTACGGAGACAAAGGTGTTCTGCATATTAAATGCAAATCTGAACATCCATGCATCCTATATTACAATAAATCTGATACAACATTCCACAGCCTGGTAATTTGTGTTTATTGACATTCCTGTCCCCTTCAACAAGGGGTACCTTGCTTTATGTAGCTATTGCAAGAAAGAGATGAGAACTTAAAAGAATTTTCTGGATTAAAGCCCAGTATAAATTAGCATGCTCAAAGAAATCAGAAGTCACCTGCTTCTTGCAGCTTTCAATAAAAAGCAGATCCCTCTTTAGAATGCAGATTTGGTAACAGCTAATTAGTTTGTGTAGCTAATCTTTTACACAGTCTTTTAGGTTATGAAGATAAACTAAACAGGATGAATAAGAAAAAAAACATCTACAGTACACTAATAGTAATCAATCCCTAGGCATTTCCCTAGCTTAATGTATATCGAGACATCTTTCAAAGCCAAATACTGTTGGAACAGCTGGGAGAAGCTGCAGAAAAGCCTGGAATAGTGATTCACATCTGACTGCTTTTGAATTAGGTACAGAAGGGCTGCTTGCTCTAAGATGCTTTTCAGCGTTAGAATTGGGGGTTAGGAGAGATCAGAGGAAAAAAATGAACCCGGGCAATTCTGGGGAGGAAAGAAGCAACCTGATGAAATCTTTCCTGTGGTGTCATGGCCAGAATGAAATAGGGTGCTGTAACTCTGTTCACCTCCCTGGAAGCAATTTTTAACTGAGATGTGGATGTGGAAAAGCTCATCTTACAGTGAAAAAGATCAGAAGAGATTTTTTTTTTTTTTTTTTTTTCAGCTTACTATTCCTTAGATTTACATGGCACCAGTCAGGTTTTAATGAATATTCTCACCGTCAAAATATTTTGCTGCTCTCTCTGAAGACTCTCTCTCAGTCACCCAATTTAAAGATGTTTGCACCTTTGTTTTTAAAAGAAAATAAGTTCTATTTTTTCGAGTGTGTTATCTGTAGTTCCAGGTGCAGTCAAGTCAAATGTACTTGAACATAACCGATCTTTCTTTTTTAATTAGTCTTTTTTTTAATATATACTTTAGCATTCTGTGAGTATGTGTATGATTCACTTTTCACGCACAAGTATTTTCAACCTGAGGAGTTTTATACTCTCAAGTTCTTGAATTTGTCCTACTTGCAGGTGTATGCCTTCTGAAAAGGCACTCATGCTCTCCGAGGAGAAAATTTCATGTCTTAGATTCACTTTTGTACTAATGTAGCTCTGAAAGTCAAGAATTTCTGAATTCCTTTAGGAAATATGAGCAAATCCATTAAAAATAATGAGATATTAAAAATAAAATTGGTGATTATTTTACTTGCTTTCTGGTTTGTTAAGTCTTTAAATTTAAAAGTTTCTCTCAACAACTATAAAACCTAGACACATTTTTCTGAAATAGAGAGATTTAGATATAATCATGTAATTCTAGGAGTTAGCTCTTTACAAAAGAATAGAATGAGACTGAATAGCAATTGGAAAATGATGGAATAACAATAAAAAAGAAATGTATGGGAGAAAGCTCCTTTTTGTAGTACTCAATTGCTTGGATTTAAGTCAACTGGAATTCACTGTAGGTGGTTATTTTGTTTGTTAAGCCAGGAGAGTGTGTACAGGGAAGGGGCAACTTATGCAGATTATATGATCGAGGAAGTGACAGTTGTGTGTAACAACTTGCATTCAATTTATGTTTTATTGAACGTTGTCAATAGACAGCTCAGTGAATAGCAGGGCATCTGCCTATTTTAACGTAATTAAATTCTCACTGATTTGCATCTCAGATCTGTTCTCTTGATAAGAAGCTGTTCTGCGGACATGATATCATCTATTTAAACTGTTGGGAACAGTGCACAATTATTAATGTATTAGCACTAAATTGATAGTGAATGGTTTTCCAAGTCATAAAATGAGAGACGAGATTATTTTACAATAGAAAGGATGTAAAATAGCTAATTACTTGGACTGAATCGCCTAAGTGATTTTATTCTGCACTTTGTATGTTAAACACTGACAAATGAGGGCGATTAATGCTGTAGTCGAGTTCAGAGCGTACAACATACAGCCCAGAGTGCCGAGGGAGGTTATTGCCTTCTCCCCGGTGCAGCTGTATTTCACAGTTAGTCTCAGGCATGAGCGCCCACCTCTCACCATTTCAGGCTAGACTCCAAGAACGTATATGTTACCATGTTTTTATTGTTTCTGTACCTACCCATATGTATTATATGTGACATATGCTGTTTGTGCTAGAAAGCTCCAGAATTCTTTTATCGTTAATTGAATGGAAAAAACCTGCCAGCCTTGAGTGGAAGTGAGGAATAGGCCCAGGAGGACTCAGAGTGCTTCTGAGATCTTCTCCCCCGTTACATGGCTTTACAGCAAGATGGTCCATATTCCTTACCACGTTACGTAGTCTTAAACATGGAGTCAATGGATAGGGTTTTTTTCAGTTTTTAAAAATATTAATTACGTATTATTGTATACATGTCCTCTTATATGCATTGCCTTTCTCTTGTGATGATTTCCTTTAGGTACGCAGATGTTAGATAAAAAAATTCTCCTTCAGGCACATAAGTCCTAAATTTAGTTTGCCTCATCAACTGCTGTTTTGCCCAAAAAGCTTCCAAATGAGGTAAAAGCTCTTTGCATGTTTTGGAGGTTATTTTGGTGGGGAAAGAGGGTCCTTATATCAAAACTGATTATCTTGCAGTTTCACAACTACCTATAGTTTTGCTTCTGGACATCTCCATCTTGATAGTACTGAACTGTCTCATCCTGCAGTTATAAGATTAATGAACTAAGTGTTCATGTCTATTTTAGCTGCTCAGTTTAATGTAGCAGGCCTCAGAGCCTGCCAAGTCCACACCACCATGGCATCCTTCTCTGCTTTCACCGAGTAATGCCACGGTTAGAATAATCCTCCTGCGTCCCATTCTTTCTGTTTCTCAAAATTGTTTGAGCTTCCTCACCCCATCAGCGTGCTCACATGCCAAACTGTAGGATATCCTGGGATAGCTGGAAGACATTCTTGCTACTTTTTTACTGAAGCAACTCTAATTTCTGTGGAATAAATATTTTTCAGTGGAGCGGAGAAAGCCTATGCTTATCAATATAGAGAAAGCCTAGTGGTGGGGGAAACAGAGGAAACCGTTAGTTTCAGACCCTTGCTCTAGTGAACATTTCATTATTTGTTTTCAAGTGATCAGCAAAAGAAAGCCTAAAACTCAGTTGTTTTTCTTTCCAGCATGACTCCTTTGGCCGCTGGGCTATATCCAAGTTTGCTTTTATCCCTTTTCTGACTGTTGCTATGAATATTTAATCAATTCCATGCCCAGTGGAGCAAATTCAGCAGGAAGGAATGAAAATGCCATTAATATAGCAGATTGTCCTACATCTGTTGATTTGGGGACACCTTGAAGTTGTCAGATGTTGTTTTGGATTCCTCAGACATATTCTAGAATAGGAGGATACCGCTCTTCTGGAGCCTGAGTAAGTGCTGCATGCTGGAGAGGGCACTGCTGCTCCTCCATTTTCTCTATTTTGGGAGGGGGGGCTATCTAAATTTCTTAATAGCAAAGTGTTTGGGTATCAGATTCCTGGTAAGGGGTCTAAGGAAGGAGTTTCTGTAGATCAGAAATAAGCCAAATCAGCCTTTTTGAGCACTGGATTTCTTAAGCAGCTCCTGCTCCAGCTACTGATGACCGCGAATGCCGATTTCAGGCACACGCTCACCCCAGTTGCCTGGGGCCCAGCTTGAGTTATAGATTTTGGGAGACAGTGCAATACTTCTCAGCACCAGTTCAGCACTGCAGTGCCTCTGTGCTTCTGCTGCCCTAACCAGGTGCTTGATGGTAAGATCAGAATCTGAACAACCAAGTATTTTGTAAAGATTTCATCTCTTCTCTTTGTATTTCAGCTTAAGGCGTTTTTTTTTTATCAACAGGGATTTTCAGAGTATTCACAATAATAAAATAAAATGGTTGCTGAAATGATAAAAATTACTGCCAGTAGTACATGGAAAAGAGAAACTGTGTTTTTAATGATGCAATTTGAAAAGCGTATGTCGAAACACAAATGAAACAGCTTACTGAAGAAGATCATGCCAGCTAGGTTAGCGCAGCACAGTACTGTAGGATGAAAGGCAGTGAATAAAAAGCTATGACTCCTCTCTTCCTTGTTAAGTAGCACTTTACATGACCTTCTCCAGTACTTCAGCGGCAGAGCCACAGTAACACTTGCAGGTACAGTAAAGAACTATTTTGGTCCTGTTTTACAGATGGGATAATTCAAAGCAGAAAGAAGTAACAGTACAAAAGTGGAGGAGATATAGAAAGACTCTTTGTTTCTTTTAGCTCGCAGGCAAACTTTAATCCCCATACCATTAATCCCAGTACTTATATGACAATGAGGGCAGAGAAGAGCTGGGAAGTGGGGCCATATCCATTTCCAATACCGTTTTATAGTGATCCCAGATAGAACTACACCTTATCTGAGCTGCGTGAACCTCTCTCTCTATTCCAACCTAGAGGCAATGTTGTTCTCTTTTCCTTAGCCTCTAGAGGCACTTGAAATACATTGCCTTCTCCCTCAGTGTTTAGGCAGTGTCTTACTACAAGGTGATAAATAACTTGCCTGCAGTTTCTGCAGCTCACTAATATGAGAGAGAGGAATGAAACCAGGCAGAACTTTTCTCCCTGTTCATTTTTTGCTTAATGAATACTGAGCAGAAATGTTTCTGAGACAGGTTTCAAGGCCTCTAGCCTTTCTCTGTCTAAATGCTACTTTCATGGTTCTGCTCTGAAGAAGTTTTCTAGCAGAAGAGTCAGAAAGAAAAGAAAGCTAAGTCTTGTACTTGATACAGATGAATAAAAACATTGCACTGGTGCAGGAATCAGTGCTGCGCTTGACTTGTTTGCTGTAGTTCATCTAATAAATGCCTGGTTCTTCAGGACTTGCACATTTAATTAGCTGAAAATTAATTAGTTAATTTTGACTGATATTGCTGACTTGTTTTTCTGCTGTTTATTAAAAAAATGGTGTGTTTTTGCTTAGTTGTGCAGTTATGTTTTGCTGTGGAAAAATCTAATTGTAAGCTATCAGTGGCATTGCCAGGAATCACCACGGAGGCTGGTCTACACTTATTAATGGGATTGTTGTCTGGTATTTTCTCTACTCTCATCAATTTATAAATCTTTCTTACACATTTTTGCATTCAGGCAGTCTGCCTTTATTTCTCTCCTGACCATTTCCCTACTTGCCTCAGCAGTTTCTCCCTAGTCTTGTTTGGCTCCCTCTCCTTCTCTTCATTTCTAGTGCAGGTTCTCTATTATTGTTAGGTCTTTAAATAGTGAAGCTACATGAGGGTCTTTTATTTGCTGCTCTTTGTTTCTTGGTCTGTTGCACTTGCGCTAGCAATCCATACTTGGGTATCTCCCACATTCTGTTTTCATAGTATTTTTTTAACAGGAACTGGGAGAACAAGACTGTAAAAATGGTATTTCACCATTTCTTTTATGTATCTAGTAAGTGTGGGACATTACTGAAAATAGTATCTTTACTGTTGTACGGAAGCTTTAGAATAATTATTGCTTTTGTAAGAGTTAAGGTTAGCAGGAACAGTGAGAGTCGGGTTTCTAAGCAGTAATGAGCATGGGAGGGAAACGAAGAGGGGGTTAGAAGAAATACTGTGCTTTTTTCCTCATAATCGTGACTGAGACATTTCATTTGGTTTCATGCAGAGGTTTGAAATTTCAAATTAAATAAAGAAACCTTCAACATACCCCTCTTCTTAGACAGTTCCACAGTTATTTCATAATAGCATTGTCATCAGCATAATAAGATTAAACTGAAATTGCTTGTATTGAGTTAGATTTTGCTGAAGGCACCCTGTGCCCAAAAGCATACTTGCTTTTTCAAGCTGTATCAGCTAATCTAATAAAAGATACCATTTTTGCAAAGCTCTCTTCACTTATGCCCATTCCTCTTACCCTCCTAAATCAATAAATAAAGTTAAGGGAATCTAAAAATAAACTGGGCTGTTTTTATGAAAGGTTCCCAAGCATACCATGCAAAACACCTTAAGAATCTGGCTGTGTATCTGCTCAACAGTATTTCTCCCGGGAGGCAATTGCTAGGAAGAATTAAATGAGACATGAGGACTTGAACCTTTTTTAGAATTTAACTTTTCTCATTTTGAATAAAAGACTTATGCACAGACGTTGAATCCTAGAGCCAGGCAAAGTAATGTGGTGTAAATTGTTTACTTCTCAGTGGTTCCTGTCCTAAGAGTGTAACTGCTTAGAACAGCACAATCTCATACACCACCTGATAGTGCTCATGTATTTCCTTCTTAGATGCTTGATTTGAACTGGACACTCTGGTATTGTTGGAAATAAATGAAATTCATGGCAGATAAAGAGATTTGAAGCACATTTCTTTAGTGTGAGCTGGGGGGTTTCAAGCAAATACCTGTTAATGATGTGTTAAATAATGATGCGTATGCCTAGTAAGGCACCATTCTTTTGAATTTGTTAATACAATGTCATGGAAATATTCATATTTATCTAACTTTTCATGCCTCATCTGAAGATTCAGGATTCTGAGATGTGGTTATAATCTTACAAATGCAAGGCTCCCTTGCAGCAAAGTAACCTTTTACTGCTAATTCTAATTGTTCATATGGAAAAGAAATGATGAGTTCACGCTTTGGGGGGGAGAGGGGGGTTCGGGTTTTTCTTTTTTTCTTTTTTTCTCTTCACCTAATCAGCTTCTTAACTTAAGTGGAACCTCCTAAGGGAATGCCAGAAGTGGTATCAGTCGATGAAATGGTTTGTCTCCCACTGTTGATCTAGTTTCCATTATCTGAAATCAAAGTACTTCCATGTAAACATGAGAAGTGTGTTTACCATAATTTACCATAGTAAACATGAGAACAGTATGGTACTGGGGATGCTCTTAATCACCAGGAACTGTGGAAGTACTTCACAGAACTGAGACCTGAAATATCTTTGGGGTCATACATAGCCTTGTGAAGCAAGAGAGATGCCCATCTAATGACATTGTCAGGTATTTGGCAAAATAGCCGCTGGAAGATTTTTTTTTTTGAACCTCACTAGTATACTATTATAGGTTGTCCTGTTATCCAGAGATTTTTGTGTTGATTGGGAGACACAGACAGAGTACCGTCCTTACATGCTGTGTTCCAGATTCTGAAATTCTTACTTCTTCTTCACTAGTTGGTACCTAAGAACTCACATTATAAGAGTTATGACTTGAGTGTAGGTAGCCAGGATTTAAATCAGCCGACAAGGAATTTTTCTGATTTTTGTTTTGCACTGACCATTGAAGTTGCTTGATTAGTGTGAATTTACCTTCTTTTATTCTTGGAAAAGATCCTGAAACACTGTTTCCCTGAACAATATTCCAACTAAAAGACAAAAACCTCTTACAAAACAACTGACTTCAGGAAGTTGCTTGTGCATTTTTTTCTTTGCACATGTTTTGAGTTAATGAAACCGCTCTGAGAAGGCAGGTTATCACCTCCCCACATGATGAGTAGTCTTATGTCTTTAATCTCGCTTGCCTATGTGAAAAGCAGGCAACCTGGAGGGAAAACAACATGCCTTTGCTAGTGTCAGAACCAATCATTTACATTAGTATGTTGAAGACGGATCTTCCACATTTTCAGTTTTCTCTGGCAGGATTCAGACTTTTGTGAAGTAGAATGAGCTCACTGGGGCAAAACAATTTGAGATGGTGTCAACTGAACCTTTTCTTCGTTTAAATCTACCTAGATGTACAGTAGGAGAAGAAACTTTTCCCTAACAAATATATATATATGAGAAAAAGAACATTTATATGGATATTGTACTTAAAATTTTCTCTCTCTCTGAATTTCTGTAGGAGAAACAATTTGGAACCCTCTGGAAAGTGTTCGTCTACGTATCAAATGTTAAATTGATGCAAATCAAGCTTATAATGAGTCATACAGCGTGAGCATCTGATAACTCCTCCGTGAGAGCTTTCAGTGATATTGCTTTCCGATTGTACTTAACTTCATTATAAATGATAGTAAATAAAGTGCTGTCCCGGGTTGCACCCAGTGTCTCCAGAGCCTAGGACATGACAATAAATGTTTACCTTCCTGTTTTGTGTGAATTAGGAAGTAAAAAGCTACATGTGCCTTTTCATGTGACCTGGAAACCTGTTGTGTTGTGAAATACATATAGGTGAAGTGTGTGGTGGGGAAGGCTTGAACTATCAACGCCTGTACTCAAATAACTCATTCCTCTCTGCTCTCTATTATTTTAATCCAATGAGCACAAGGAAACAAAGAAAAAGATGGAGCATTGTTAGCAACTGTAGGGCAAGTCAGAAGGAGACCTTGTGCTACTGAAGCATTAGTCCTCACTTGTGTTATTAGCAGTGATTCAATGGTCAGGTATCAGAGTTCTTATTAATTCATCTTCTGTTGTGCTCATTCCTCTGTGATTAGCACTCGTGAAGCAACTCGCCACCCTTTGCTGCACATTCAAAATATAATGTTCCCATTTAACCAGCAAGGCATATGGGGTTCTTTGCATAAACATTGTTAGGTGCTTGTGCGTACTTAGAAGGCAATAATATGACTACAGTTATTATCCAATTAAACAGACAGAACATGACAGGAATAATAAAGTCAACGTAATAACTCCAAGGGAGAAACTGTTAGCTAAACATTATCTACATCCCAAATACTTTTAAAATTCAAGAGTTAAGGGGATTTTAATTTTATGCTTGTTTTATTTTATGAATTACTTAGGAAGGTAAGGTGTAAGTCAGATACCCACTGCTACAGTTTGCAAATACCAATGAAGTCCTGTAATCAAGATCATGCAAAATAAGACCTGATCAAACTGAATTTTCTTTCTTTTATCTTTCTTTTTTGCTTTCCCAAAAGTGAGTTCTGATCAAAAACAAATGATCAACTATCACGGATTTTGATCCACTCCTGTGGAATGTGCTGATACTAATTATGGCATTGGTGACTTTCATATGAGTGGAGCTCAAAGTGGAAATAGTTGTGCAAGGGCTGGGTTGATGAACAGTGTGGCATATGAGATTTATTTTTTTTTATTGCTGTACCAAGCAGACCAATTTGGAAGGCGATTTGGTTTGTACTGTGCTTCCAGTTTAGAAATCTGCCAGTGACTTGTGCTGGAGAGGAAACTGTAATTGAGAAACTGCAGTTAGGTGATTGTGTTTGGATGTATCTAGACAACCTTCCTTAGGGTGACTGGGGAGAGCACAAAGTGAAAGGACTTCCCTTGTTTTTTTCTTGTCTTGTGTAAAACAGTATGTCTGAACCCATCTACGTGCTTTTGATCAATGGGGAAAGTTTTGACCTTAGCTTGTAGTACCCACCTGTTTCACACGCTGTATCGAGCTGCTTGTGCCTGTTCTGAGCTGCTGCACCCCAGTGCTCCCTGTAGTGAACTATCCAAACCCTTCTTTGGTGTGCAAAGATTGCTCTGGTTTTAGGACTACACAGCTGCTCGTGTCCTAGTACTGGACTCACTCCTCGGGACCTCAGGCAGATCCCTGACTCTGAATCTGGAGCACTATTCACAGTCCAGACATTAACAAGACTGGTAGCCCCCTGGGTTCGTGCAGGCTTTCAAAAATACCATTCCTGGGGCTCTCAAAAGCAGCTGTATACTGAAGTTGGTCTTATGACCAAAGTGGATACAAGTGTTCCTTCACGTACTTAGGACATCCTTTAGCTTCCTAGGAGATAAGTTGTCTTGACACATATTGTCTCTTATACATGGTCCAGTACAGTATCATTAAGAGTTTGCATAAATATTAAATAAGCGGCTCAATGATCTGTAGTAAATGACTGTTCGAGGGAACAAAGTCTCAATTTGATGGATTTCCTGGCTCGCTATGGCAGATCTGATGTCATGCTCTGTGCTAGAGTAGTTACATTATTTCATGCTGCTGGCACTGAAAGAACCCAATCACTTCCATCAGTAGTGAAGAGTTTGGCAGGAAGAATTTTGAAAGTGGTGATGTTGCCTACAATGTTAAATTAGATCAGACCCCCTTGGACAGCTGTTTGTTTGCTTTGTTGTTGGACTTTTTAAGACGACTGGCTTGATGTTAGGATTTTATTCATTGCGAGTGAGATTCAGTCTTGCAAGGAAGTAATCTCACGGTGTTTGTCTGTTACGAGCGTTTAGAACAGGACTTGGATGCAGAAAAGATAAGCTTATGGTGGTAAGAATAACAAGTGTCTTTAGTTGACTGGTATAATTTATGCAGATATTTAGTCTATTACAGATATATTTTTTGTAAATGTTCATTGTCTTAAATCTCCAGTGTTCAGATAGTATCAGTGCTTTCCAGATAAGAATTACATAGGGAATAAGCCTTCCCTTTATCCTGGGCTGAAGAAAAGGTATGTCAAATAAATTATTAGTTGCAAATCTGCAGCAATCATTACATTGCCTATGATTTTTTTCAGAAAGCATAGTTTATTTTTTTGACAAAAGAAACGGCTGAGAATGGCTAAAACGGCAAAGTGTACGTATCACCCAGAGACATCAGCATAGTCTATCTGCCCTTTGCTGACTGCTCATTTTCAGATAATTCTGCATATTTTTGCATAATGGGCATGTTATAATTTCTATTAACACGTTTTCTACTTGGAGATTTTAAAGCAAAATAACTTCTCTCTCTCGGCTATGACAAGCTTCTTCCTAAGTCATTATTACCACGTAGTTAGTGCTGGGTTATACAATTAGGAAAAACTAATTAGATAAAGCAGGTAACAGTGTTGAAAATACACCAACCGTGTATTTTTGAAGTGAACTGCTGCTTACCACGTAACTGTGTATGCACTCAGGAATGCAGTAGCTTGTCTCTCTCCTCGTCTTTCTGTCAAGATTGCTTGGCTTTCTAAAAGATGTAACCTGAACACAGTCTCCTGGATTCAGCTGAAGAACCAGACTCATATTATTTGGGTTGCGTTACTGAAGATCAGATGAGATAATCATAGTGGTCTCTTTCATAGTTAAAAGCTGCACGTGCCATATGGCTGGAATCAGTCCATACAAAACCAGCATGTGAAGTCTGTGTTTCTGCTGAGAATGGAAGAATGGTTTTAAGTTGGAGCAAGGAGCTTTGAGTATTTGGAGCCAAAAGTGATTCCTGTCATGGAGTAAGTGTTGTTTGGACTTAACTCGCAGTGGAAGAAATTGTGGGTTCCTTAGTTCCTCTGGTTACATCTGTTAGGAAGAAGTTAAATGTACCTAGGTCTGCTCTTCTAACTGGCGTAGACCAACTGACATCCATACTACTAAACTCTCACCTTCCCACAAAGGTTCTCCGCAACCAGACTGCCACTGGAAGTAGTCATTCTCCTCTGCCACCGCCTGAATCATGCCCAGGAATTGTTTGGAAGATTGTGAGTTACCACGGGCCAAAAGCATGTTGGGGACCGTTATGGCAGTGTAACAGTAGAGATGATTACAGTTCAGTGCCAGGCACTTTCCCTGACCTTTTACTAGCATAAACATAACCTGTAGGATAACAGCATCTAGCTTAATTTCTCAGAGTTTGTGCTTGGAATAGCTGCCTGTAGGTTGTTAGCAATGTATGAGTTATTATTTTAAAAAGAAGCTATATTTTGAAAAATTAGACTTGAAAGCTCTTTGAGGCTACTGTAACATTGCTGCTTCCTCAATGTGAAACGTGGAAAAGAGATGCATGTTATGCTACTTCCTCTGCTGGCAGATCAGGATTATCCTCCCCGACTTTTTGTGTGTGTGAACCAATTTTAAAGAAGACAGAGAACGTGTTTCATAAAGATTTCTGGTACAATTACTGGAGCATCACAATGAAGAGGCATCAATGTTAAGATTTCCAATAGAAAATGTAACTTGTTCGTTTGATTGAAATTGCTGAGTGCAAATTGGTTTGTGTTCTAGTTGTGCTCTAAAAGCATGAATTTGTGTCAGACAAATTGTTGTTGCTTCATGGGGGACTGCAGAAGGAGGAGTTTTCTGTAGATTAGCCTCACACACATATGGCATGGGCTTACTGGAATTGCAAATGCCTCTTGCACAGACTCTTGGAAGAGGGAAGGAACTGCATGAAGAAAAAGGGCCGCGTTATCGAGTGGGATTCTGGAGTCACTGGATGGCTATTCACATAACCTGGCATTAGGCACTTGGCGTTACTGGTTCAGTAAGGGGGGCAGCCTGCATTTACTCTCCAGGGGAGCCTGCCAATTTCAAAGGTACCGAAAGAGCTAATTTAGATACTGAAATTTAGATATACAAATTCTGCTTTAACTTCCAGTCTGCCACGGACAATTGAAAAGTGGCTTCTTTCTTTACATTTTACCATTTACAAGATGGAAGTAAAACTACTGCCCCAATTTCCAATTACATTCTGCAAATAAGTCAGAATTCTTTAAGATACTATATGGATAAAGCCACTACATTTGTAAGAAAGGCAGTAGGTACAACACTTGTCTCTGCTGCAGCCGCAGTGTGGTTGGGTGACTGCATACCAACGCCTAAGCAGAGCTGGGGTCCCATTTCTGCCATGCACCCCTTACTCCAATGAGTATTTTAAGGCAGAGCTCTTTGCCCAGTGTTACACTTGCACGTATCTGCCTGCATATGAATGAGATGGTATGTGTATTTAGTGCTTATTTGTCATTTTTTTTCTAAGTCATTAAGGGGACACTGGTAAAAATGGCAGGCACTGAAAACTCATATTTATAACATACCAACAGAACCAGTGAAGGCTTTCTTCTTATTACCCAAGGGTCTGAGTCCCAAAAACACTTGGAGACCACGTTAGTGTATCCAGATTGTCTGTCTGTAAATCTATCAGCTACAATGAAGTTTTGCAATAATTTTCTTAATAGTTAGAATCTAGATTGAGACTCCCTGTGTGTTTTGGCATTTTTTTTAAAGATGCTAAATCTTATTCAACACCTTTTTTTTTTTTTTTTTTTCTTGTGCCGGTATGTGTGGAAAATGAGCAGGCTTTAGCAGGTCCCTGACGGGTGCCTGTAAGTCTGGGAGAAATAGAGTTAAAGAGATTCCCTTTGCAGGTTTCTCAGGCTAATGTCTCACCTCAACTTTCCTTTTGTTTTTCTCTCTCAGTATCTCTTTGTTCACTACCGCCAGCCAGCAAAACAGGCTGAAGCTCAATAAGATGAAGTAGCTAGGTCATACTGCAGAAAGTGCTGATGTGAGCTGTTTCTTAACAGGTTGAGCTGTTTTCCCACACAACCCTGTGGATGTGCTGAAACAATAGATTTTTCTTAGTGTATGTATATATGCTCCTCTTAGGACTTAGGCTATGTATGAACAGAATGATTTTTGATGGTGCAGGATTTAGTATTTCCTGTCCTATGCCTCAAAAATAACTAACTTGCTATATTATAATAGTTAACAATTCCTGTTGTTTCAACAGCATTATATAAAACAAAACTGGAATGAAGCGGTCTGAAACTTCACCATACATTAAAACGCCGTGGTATTAAAATGCAATGCTAAAGGGATTATATAGTTACAGTAGGACAGTAATGGACAAAATGTGTGATGGCAGGTCTGAAGGGTTTTCTGAGCATGATCCCACACTGACCAGGTAGTTTAGGGCTTTGTCTTGATCTCATTTTCATATGTACACATTAAGTGAAGTGGTTAAACTTGTCATGATACAAAGGCTTCTCAAAAGAAAAAAAAAATGTGGTTAGAATGGTGAACGAGGCAGATAATTTCTGCATTTTGTGTAGGTTTGGAAGGCAGGGAAGGGAGAGAGAATTGAGAAAGTTAATTTTCAGATTAAGGGCTTCATGATAGGCTAGAAAAGCGTTGTAAAAAATGACGTAAAAAGGAGGAAAATGGGAAAAGGTGATAAAAATTTCATTTGCAGCTTTGCGGAGTCTCATTTTAACTTTAATTACCAACATATGAGAAAAAAATACATCTGTGCTTTACCTATAAGAAGAGGATCTTAGAAGATATTTTCTTGGAGCCAGTGGAAATTTTGTTGTTTCTTTCCACTATATTGTCACTGTTTGATATATAGGTAAGTCTTAGACACTGAATTAACTTCAGCTCATACTCACTCTTCATGCAGAAAACACTTTAAATGCTATTTTTTGTGGGAGAGGTGATGGAGTGAAAGGGGAGTAAAAGTAATTAAAAGAACGTGTAGCATTACGCAGTAAAGTTATCTTCTTTTTTGAAAGGGCACTGCAGGTTGTTAACTTGTACGCACCCATATGAAGTTAGCTTTGAGCTAACGTCTGTGACAGAACCCCCCAAGTCCGACATGCACGGGAATTTGCAAGTCCCTCAAATGCTGTCTGTGTTATTAATGTCTCACATTCAGTTTCTTTGAAAACTCTTCAATATAACTTGATATGTTGGATGGTCAAAATGTTACTTAATCCTGATGGATGGTATTCAGGAGATAGGCCTCAGTTAAGCAAGACTGTTAGCACTCTGTAGTTATTAATAAAGCTTTTAATGATTTTATCTTTTAGTAATTCCCTTTACAATCGTTTTAACCGAAATTTAACCCCTAATTGTAATAAAAGTAAGCTTTAAAAAAGAAAGAGAGGTCTTCCCTGGGGATTTTCCAGCTAACAGCTGAGGCTGTAGCCTGCGGCCTGCAGTCCCCGGTGCTAAACAGTGACAGGGCAGGAGTGACAGGCCGAGGGACAGGCTCACACCGGTGCTGCCCGGTCAGTAGAACGTCGGACCAGGCAGAGCTGCACGGCCAAAACCAACGGGCGGGGCATCCACCTCCGCCCGCTGGCTGTGGCAGCGCAGGGGCGGCCCCTGTGGGAGGAGGCCGGGGGCTGCCCAGGCCGGTGCCAGCCAGTTCCAGCCGGCTCCCCAGTGGCCCTGCCAACAGCTGAGTCAATCAGGGGAGCGTTTGGCCCCTCTGAACCAATCAGAGGCGTCGGCGGCGCCTCTGTGGAGCCGCCTTTAGGAAAGGGCGGGAAAGGCTGTGTGAGGGGAGGCGGTGGCCGGGGCTGCCGGGAGTTCTGCCCGTCGCTTCCACAGCGTGACTCCGCAGGCGCAGAGGAAACAGCGGGTCTTGTGCTGCGTGCCTGGGGAGCCCAGGTGACTTCTAAAGCGGCTAACGTGACACTGGTGCCCATCACAATACACGGGGTTTGCCCTGCTAGCCCGGGCCTTCACTGGTGGTGCTCCCGGCGGGAGGGATCCACGGAGAGCTGTGCAAACGCTGTGTGGTAGAACGATGTGTCTTGATTAAGGCTTATTTGAATAGCTTTGTTTTGAGTAAATACAGCTGCAAGGGAAAGGTACAGGCACATAATCTTGTCGGTGAATTATTAAGTATCAACCTTTGCTGCAGGATAAATACAATTAAAGTACTTGGGAGAAAAAAATATAATTGGTCAAAATGTTAGAAATTCAAGGCAAGGAGCTGCTTTAAGTAAGGCTGACAGCATATGGGTGGAGATTCACTGCGCTACCTGAGGTCTGCTGAGAGTGTTCGAAATAAAACAAGTAGGCTTTGCCTCATAAACATGTTGATTTGACTACCGAATCCCAGTAGAGGGATTTTTTGCCTTTGTGTTGCCATGAGGGAATAGTGAAAGCATCTCTTCAGTCCTAATTCAGCTTTAAAAAATATATGGTAGATATATTTTGGGTTGAATTAATGATGTTGAATGATTTCTGTGAAAGAAATCAAATATCATACTATCCAAAATACATAAGCCTCTGTAATTTAATATTTCCTAACTGACTGGTTCAGGTAAATGTTCAGACAGTTAACAATCTATTTTGCAGGCAAGGTCACTCCATTTCTGTTCCACTTGTACATGGTACATTTCCAAATCGGTGTACTTCATTTTGGTATTAGTTGAACAGAAATGACTACTATTTACGTTAATAGATGGGGAGGAGGGAATTAATACAAGAAACTAGTGTCTTCATGCAGTTAACAGGACAGAAATGAATCCAGTGACTGTAATTGGAAAGCACGGAATAGAGTTAGTGTTGTAAGTGCTGGTAGTGTCGGTGTGGTTATCATAAATGATAAGCAGTGTGGTGGGTAGTATTGCATGGAATTTCTCCTTTCCACTGAACAGGGAAATAAGATGTTAGTAGTAGAGTCAACACATTTTCTATTCTGATCTGTATTTATTGTTACCTTGATTTACCAGCACAATGCAATTTCCCCTTTCAGCTTTCCTCTGGTATTTTCTTGGCTTCTAGCATTCTTTTGATGAGAGGATTGTCTCCAACTGTAGTCTGTTTAGTGTCTTTAAATATTGATTATTCTTCTTCCCAAATCAGGACATATGCTAACCTATATCTTTTCCTGAGAAGTTCAAAGTCCTTTGTCATTTGAGTTCATTCTGAGTGTGGGTAAAAATGGTTCTTCCATTTTTTGCAACTGGCTGAATAACCTTTTTTTCTTTCCATGTATAAGAGATGAGTTCTTTGTCTGTAGCCTTGTCCGGTTTAGTGGTAATTCTTTTCAGGCTTAGAGACTGTCACTCCCTCTTCTGTTAATTGGACTGTAAAAGCTCTTGTTGCCACGATCTTTCTGAGAAAATCCTAAAATAGATATATGATTAAACTACCTCAGACTAGGTAGACTACATTTTGCTTACTATAATATACACAAATACACGCTCCTGATGTATACATGAAAATGGATTTTAAGTTCAGTCTACAAAGCAGCCTTCCTGTTTCTTGACCCAGATGTTTTCTAAAAGTTGATCACAATTCCCTCCCACAAGACTAGAGGTGAAATCCTGGTTCCTCCAAAGGCAAGGGAAACTTCTACACTGTAAGATCATTTTGTGCCATATATAGCAAGAGGCTGCTGCTGCCTTGAGGGTTATTCCTCTAACTCCTCCAACTGCCACTTTTGTCCACTGTAAGTGAACTGAAATGCTGTGCTGGGAACAAGAGGCTTTTAACTGATTCCTTGATGTCCTTATTTACACAGGTCCTGACTGAGTTAGGTACACTCTCCATGCTTATAAATGTAATTTCAAACCTTCTCATTAGAATTCAGTTTACCTGAGAATTCTAAAAATATTATCTGCTTCATTATATTATTGTAAGATAGTTTCTAATGTATTCTGTATGTGTATGAAACAAATGTTATAATATGTTGCTAATACTCACGAGGAAAACCAAACAATCTGGAGAATCACTACTGGGATATCTTGAGCAAACGGTAGTAAATTTCCCATCGCCTTAAGTCTGTAAACTTAAACTAGATGCTTTTTTCCAGAGTATATGCTGTTCTCATTCAAACTAGGATCCTGAAGATCAAATAAGTGGTGAAGTTCATCAGCCTGCATTATGTTACGGTTCATATAGGATGACAATATGTTAGAACATTTTTTTTTGGTAATTTCAAGTGTGGTCCAAATGTCAAAAACGTTTGCTAGTTTTACTATTAGTTGTGCACCTCAGTGTATGTTTATTTATAATGTATATCTCAGTCCTAGCTCATGAATCTTGTTCTTGGTACAACGTCATCATTCAATGGGAGCTTCTGCCTGGTTTTGTCTGTAGTTGCTCATGGAATATTTCTATATAGGTGAAAACCTGAAATAGTTACAATTTCTGGATGATCAGCTTCATTTTTCATGTTATCATGAGACTGAGGTTCTAGAGTAACTAATATTTCCTTATTTCCCCTACAGCTATTGTTAAATTGCATTAGAATTTAATTTGGAGGTGTTTCATGTTTTCTCCTCTCTCCTTTGGGATCAACCATGTGGAAATTCATCAAGCAAAATACCTTGCTTGCAGTAGTACAATAAATTTCAATAAAAAGGAGAATATTGAAGTAGCCTTAATAAGTGACTAAAATTGCTCAAATGAGTTACAAATGATATCTAAATGAAATTTTAGAGGAGACTGTCTAGACCTTCTGAAAAAGAACACGTCAGGTGAAGCTCTACCACTGCTAATCAGAGAACAGGAATTCTTTCACTATTCTACATGCAAAATGATTCACTTAAAAAGAAATGCCTTCCATGATGGTGAATGGTGTGAAAAGGAAAATATTAAGCAATTATTTTTTTTAAAAAGCAGAAATTTCAAGTGACAGAAATGCATGTTTGCTCAAGAATAAACCACAAAAAGTAAACAGGAAGTGGTGACTGAGGGCTAGTTTATGGCATCCTTACACCAAGAAAAATCATAGTGCATTAGTAATACCATTAAATCCAACAGACTTACTCTTAGAAAAAGCTCGTATTACATTCTTTTAAGCTGACACACTCTGACACTGCTGGAATATATTTTATATTACAGCAATGAAATGTTTCCCCGTGGCTGCTCAGCTGCACATTCATAATGCACCTGAAATACATTTTTATTTTTTTTAGATCTGTATCTATTCTTGGATATGATTTTCATACAGAATTCACACAACATCCTGCGTCCCTGGTGTTTTGCACAGTTTTGTTTCTACTGCTCCCCAACTATCACTGTCTGTGCGTACAATTTCTTTACATAGATCCAAGCACTGATGTGGCCAAAAGGTTAATACGCTGCAGGGAAGGGGGAATGGGTTCCCAAAAGGTTATGAGCCTCCCTACGGACTTAATAGCAGCCACGATACCTATATTCCTTTTAGACAGCAATATTTGGCAATAGACTTGCATGCTTAAATTAGTAGATATGCAATTTACATTCCCCTCGTTTGCTCTTGAAGCCTGATGTTCTGAAGCGATCTGTCACCCTGTGATAGAAGATCCAGATTTCACTGCTCAGCCTCCGAGTGTCTGGAAATGACCCTCTTCTCTCAAAGGTGGGAAATCTTTCTGATTTCTGTACCTTATAGCCTTTTCTGCAAGCTAGCTGTTTCTGACTCCCTTTTGCATTTAGTCTCTTTACCACAACATACAAAAACCTCTTAAAATTTTTCTCCCCCCAACTTACCTTGCAGTATTTTGGTAGCATGATACTAGCTTGCGCTGGACTTTCTCCCCTGGAGTCTGGTATCAGGGTCCAAATGAGGTCATTAATCTAAAAAAGTGTAGTGGTCTCACCCTAGTCTTTGTTACGGGCATCTGCGCGTTCACATCGCAGAAACAATGTCTCCCTCAGTCCAGTCCCAGTGTGCTCTGCAGGCTCTGCTGGAGAGAAAGGCTCAGGGCTTCGATAGCGGTACTGCTAATGGTCAGGACTGTATGGCTCGAGCACTGCTGTGTCAGTATCAGGAAGCTTTTACTGTGCCTGGGTTCCTGTCAGTGCTACTAATTCAATCACATATGCAATAAATTCACATGAAAAATTAACAAATAGCTAGCCAGCCGCAGTGCCCACTGTTCCTCCTTTTTTTTTTTTTTCCCCCTAAAAAACCCTATGTAGCTTTCTCTTAAAATGACTGTGTTTAATGGTTTCTGCATGTTTTCAGTATGTTCTGCTTTCACCGTTTGGTGCAAAAGAAATTTTTCTTTGATTGCTAAATAGCTTCTCAGTATTAATCCCTGACATTATGTTATTTGGCTGTTATTTCTATCTTGCATTAGGTTCTCTTCTAATTACATCTGTATCATCCCTTGAACTAAAAGGGTCTCTGCAGATGTCAGAGGTGGGGTAAGCTCAGCAACTTGCAGTGATCTGCTCTATTCAACTCAAGGTCTATCTAATTATATTCTATTTTCCATCTCCAAGATCCACTAAAGATAATTTTTAGTACAATCATTAGTAGTAATAGCTCTAAAGGCAGCACAACGTATAGAGGGAATAGGACTCAGGACTCCGTCCTCCCGCTAAACAAGAGTCCCTAAGGAATTGAGATCCAAGTATCTTAGTGACTTTTTTCAAGAGGTTGGTGATCTTCCCTGGAGAGCTGGTCTGGGATTCTACAAGCAGTAGCCTACAGCTCACGTAGTCTAATGACAAAGAAGTGCATTCAAAACTGAGAACTACATAAAGCAAAAGCTATGGCCCTTTATTGAAAGTCTCTCCTGGCCCGGCTTAAGAAATGCAGGTGGAACTGAATGCATATATCCTCCTCTACCCACGGGCCAGACTGAGATTTATACCAGTTAGGAAGTTGCAGTCTGTTTCTGTAGAGAAAGGTTGTTAGAGCAGCTGGTGATGACGGTGATATTTAGGACACCTTTGGCATGTTCCTTCTCCTGCAGAAGTGCTTGTAATGGCTGGCCCATTCTCACGGCTGCTTTTTCCCCGGTTCACTAAAATGTTTCATCTGAATTTAGTTATGGAGACTAAAACATCTTAATTGTCTAGTAAATCCTTGTTTCTGAAGCCTATAACTGTCCATTAGGTACCAGTCAGTCTTTGAGATCTTACCTCATGATGTTCTTCAAAAGGTTGATATACCTGCTAATTACCGTCTTAGGAATGCTTTCCTGCTCCAAGTGGTGTACTTTGTTTCTAAAAGTGCACCCATTTTCTGTACCGGATTATTCAAACTGGTTCTACTCCTTATATAAACTCTTTTACTTCATGCCTTTCCACAACTCTGCCACGAATTAAATTCTAATTTAATTGTTAGTTGAAGTGGGAATGATAGTCCAGCCATCATCTCAGTGGTTTCAAAATAAAACATAAACCAGAATCTGCTATACAAATGTCATAATGAAACAACTAACAGTGCTACGTTTCCACTTGTAGATGAGAGTAAATTTATTCCTTTTCCACTCCTTGCTCACCTCTGTCCAAAAGATTATGCAGTTGAATTAACTACTTTCTTGGCTGATGAAATGCTAGGTAGGATTTTTTGGAACTGACAGTTTAGCATGAAAGACTGGAAATCAAAGAACGTCTGCCAGCAGTGACGTACCAAAAGCACCATGCAGGCATTTAACTCATCATAGTTGAAAAAAAAAAAGCTGATTGTTTTTTGTGGATTAGTGTAAACTGAGCGCTCTATTTCCTTGTGAAGAGCTGTGCAAAGATCAGTAAAAAACTTATTACTCCCATATTTTCTATTTGCAATTCTTCAGCCAGTTGCAATTGTTCAGTCGCCACACTGTGCACGTACCTTTTAGTGACTGTTAAACTTTGTCTTGATACGTGTAATCTTTCTAGTCTGTGTCTATCTTGTCTGGTTGGCCGCTTCAGTAACCTAATCCTTCTGCTCCCTAATTCTGCAAATGACTTACAGGATGGAACTTGAGCAAGTTTGTGTGCAAGAAGGAGTAGTAAATACTTTTGTTTGTAAATTCACATAAAATTTCTTTGCTTGGTGCTTAAAAAATACACAAAATATATATGCAACAACCTAAATGTACCTCTTTTTCTGTGATGATTGAGTCTGAGTTAATTACTTGGAATTTTATTTGAAATTTTATTTCTGATACTTATCAGTGACTACTTGAGAAAAGGGCAGTGAAATTTTGTCACTCTGACAACTATAAAACACTTTGGAAATAGGTGTTTATTTTTTGTTTACTGTCAGGAAAAATTACTCATCAAATGACCATCCTGTTTCCCTGCTCAGTAAATTTGGCTATATGCTTTTGCATAGCTTTGACTAGCCGTTATCCAATGATCTCACCTATTTGGAAACTGCTGGCATGACTCCTGAAATTCTGAAATATGAGTAGCAGAGTGATGCTCAGTGAACTGCAGTGCAGCAACTGCTTGCAACCAAGAGCTGCAAGGCTCTAACGATGGTATGAAGTTGTGATGGAGTGTTCATGGACAATCTGTCTGCCTGATACACTGAGGGATGCAAATCAGAGCCATCCTGATCTGAAATGAGACAGGAACCCCAGCAATCAGACGCTGTGAGGTAGTTAATTCAGTGGGCCTGAATTAACCCAGAATTAATTTTCTGACTCAGTCTACTAGAAGGGACATGGGATTCACTGTAAGATGTGGTTTTATGATCCTTTCAAAGAAAACAGTCCAAAGTGAGTTCAGTAGTTTTTCCTGACTAGGACTGCAAAACAGAGCACTGAGTTCTCTTATTTAAGAACATGTGTTCTAAATAAATGACCATTGCGTTTAGTTTTGGAGCTCAGGAGAGAAAAGTGAGGTGGTGGTAGTATGGAGAAAAAGCTATCCTATGCTAGCTATGTATCCCAGCTCTGCTGAGATCAGGGAAGATATCCCTACTGGTTCTGATGGGTTCTAGTTTAGGTCCTCATGCACACACGCACACACACTTTGGCTGTTATTAAAATAAATCTAAGCTTACTGTTACACAATATTAACACAGTTGATTTCAAACCCTCAGTGCCTGCTTGCAGGAACATGAATACAACACAGGGAAAAGCTTTGGTGTTTCCAGCATGAACCGTTGAGTTTAGCTGTATGGGGAAAATGTGTTTCCTCTGATTATTAAGGTTTTATATGTAGCAAAACTATCAGTTCAGCTGAGTGGGAGACTCAATAAAGAAGCTGTCAGAGAGAGTATTCAAACGGTAGAGCTCAGCTCTATGAGTAGTGAAAATGATGTTTTGGGCTAGGCAAGGGGAGGAGAAGTGAGATTAATTAGTCAGTTCCTGTATTATTAGCAGGAGGTTACTAAAGCTGTGAAGACAACCAAACCCTCCACAGCCATAATAAGAAGACTTTTGACTTCTTGATGTTGAGGATTTTGGTTTTACTGAACAACTCGGGGTTTCTTTCTGCTGAAGTCAGAAGACAAGGAGGACGTTGCTACGTTATTGAGGTTCAGTCTTCTGCTCTCACAGGCAGCATATCATACAAAGTCCTTCATAAATTGATTGTGTTTCATCTTTAAAGTAATGAGGTTTTTTGCCTCCACTATTCCAGTTGGAAGGCTATTGGAAATCTTGATTGCTCTAATGACCAGAAACCTTCTTCTAATTTCCAACCTAAATTTATTCATGGCCGGTTAATATCCATTTGTTCCTGTGCCAGTTTTGTCCTTAGCTAATTTAGGTTTTTCCGTATCTGGTGTTTTATCTCCCTGATGCATTTACACGCTGTGATTATGCTTCTGCTGAGCTGTCATTTTGCTCAACAAAATAAGCCAAAATCTTTTGGTCTTTTCTCCTAAGATAGACTTTCCCTTCTCCTTGATCATCCTTTGGACCTGTTTGCACACCTCTCTTCTTGACCAGATCTGTACAAGATTCTCAACTGAAAATTTACTAGTGGTATTATAAACTGGCATTGATATTTTCCTGACTATTCTGGAAAAATCTTTTCTAAAACTAGAACTGCATCTGTGTTTTTATGGCTATATCATATTAATAGCTTATACTCATCCTGCATGTGCAAGTCTTTCTTCTTAATCATTTCTAAGTGATAGTTTACAGCTTAGGGTAGACATTTTTTGTTATTGATGCTCAACAGTGTATTGTGCTGTTAAATTTAACTGTGTTTGTATTGTTGAAGTTCACACAGTTCCCTCTGTATAGTGACCTGAAATTCATGAGCACTGATGATGTTTCCCAATACTGACGATGTTTCCCAGCACTGAGTAATCAACACTCGTAGTCAACATCTTCATGTTTCTAGCAGGTTTATGGATGAAACATTGGACATCAGTTCCAATGCTCATCCAAAAAGACCTTCCCTATTAAACTTTCCTCAGTCTGACAGTCCTTCCTTTAATGTTGCATTTTTTGCATTTCCCCATGAATGAGTTTCTTGCCCTCTTTACAGATTTTCTACTCTTCCTTACTTTTTCCACCTTCACTAATAATTTATTTTGTGGCACCATAACAAATGTTTACCAAAGACTATATAGATCAAGTCAGTTACACCTCCCTTGCCTAAAAACCCAGTTATGATAACAGAAAATGCTGTCAGGTTAGCCTGACATTATCTTCTCTTGATAAATTCAAATAGCATTTTTTTCATTTTTCTTTGTATACTTAATTTTCCTCAAAGTCTGTCCCCTAAAACCTTGCAGATTATTGATAGCCATATGGGTATCTGGGCTATTAGTTGTCTTACCTTTTTTCTCACCTTATCTTAAATCTTGACATATTTTCCATTGTCCTGTCATATGACACTATGTCTGGATTCATAACTGGACTATTAAGTATTTGCTACCAAGTCTTCAATTTCCTATACCAGTTCCATCAGCAGTTTGGGATAGAGATTATATAGTGTACCTCTGCATGAGCTTTTGCTTCACACGTTTGTAGTAATTGCAGGATTCATAGCCTCATAACCATTTTGGGTTTGCACCACAAATTAGGTTATCCACAATATGAACGCTACTTTGAGTATGTTTTGCTCCCCCCCTCCTTTTAACTTACTACTGCTGTTCATTCTTCCTTGGATTCTTTTTTCAAGGCTTTCTTAAAATGGTCCTAGTTCTTGGAAGGAATGTTAGATGACAAATAGCAAAAGGTGAAGATCTCATCTACATCTGAAGCCTGTAACTGGAAAATTACTTTCCTTGCTAAACTTCAGTGAATGACAGCGGAAATAACTTGTCACTTTGAGACATATGTCAAGCTACACTTGTTATTATTTTATTAATCACTTCTGTGACGTTCCTGTCATTATTTCTATGACAATAATGTCCAAGGCCTTAGTGAAGACTAAGGCCATCCTTCTACTTTATATAAATAATACTAATCTGTTCTTCTGCATAAAATACAAGATACTGATGTTTTTTTCAGATCTTCCTATTAGGGGATACTGCCTTGGATTTTAAAAAGCTGTGACAGTTTACCATCATATCAGAATGTGTTGGCTTTTCTCAGTTATAGTCCTTGCTTATTCCTACATTAATATTGGCAAACTTGACCTTAGTAAATTCCATGAACTTAAACTGTAATATTCAGTGTTACTTATGGAGGAACAGATCTCCATGTTCCAGGGTAGGCTTAAACACAAGTATTCTCTCTCAATTGACTTTCAATGAACAGTGAGTAAGAGTTTCTGAACTTTCTTCTTGATACACATACCAGTTAGAAAATGTTGAATTAGAAAATGCAATTTTCTGCCCCTCTTCAGGACACGCTGTATTCTTTACACCGTAACTTTGAAACCCAACTGGTAACATTAGGAAGACAGGGATTAACATGGAAAAGGCTTGTAAGCCAATTATTCTTTTATTTACATCATTAGAATTTCCACTTACATTCATTCATGTAAAGATAGATACAGCGGCCTCTAACGCTGGTAAGACAAATTTTAAAGTTTATTTCTTCAGCTTTTGAAAACTAGCCTATAAAGCCAAATGATTGATCTAAGAAAAAAATACAAAGAAAAATTTGACTGGTCCTAAAATGCATGTCAAAATCATTCTGAAGTTGTAATTTCTAAATGTCAGTGGATAAGCGTATTTGAATTTCTTTTATGTATGTCATAACAGAAAACAAAGTCTTAATGTAATCAAGAAAGATTGTTTGTCTGAATTCATTGCACAGTACTTTCCTTATCACATATGCTTTTGTTATACTGACAGATTCTAAATGCATAGCTGTTATTTTGTCTGTTAATTGAAAAATGCTGTCCAAAGACGTTTGTATTTATGTAACATGTATTATATTCAACATCCATATTAGAATAAAAGGCGTTTTAAGGGACTGAGATGAAATTAACAGTGTCGAGTTACTAGAAGATAGTACGCTGCTCTTAAGACCAGCCAATATAAGGTAGTAGAGCATTCCCATATTTTGGAGAGAAAGTCACAAAGACTGTAGTCTGGTTATTTTTCTCTAGGGATTGCCAGAATAGATAAGCATGTGAGAAAAAACAGTTCATGGACATTGGTCTACCCTACAAACACGCTGTACTGGCTGCTGGTGAAGAGTTGGGCTGCTGTATTACAGCCAGCTGCTTTCCTTTTCTTGGCGGTCCCCTATTGTCTTCTAATCTAGATTCAGTTTGTGAGCAGTGAGCTGTACTGTCGGAAAAGTCCCTGGCCATCAGTTTGCTTCTTTCTACTCATGGCAGTGAACTTCACTGTGGAACATTTTTGCCTTGTGACCAAGTGCTGCTGCGAGGTGACGCAGACCCCGCTGCACGTACCATGCAGTCGTGACATGGGTGAGCTTGGCTCCATAAATGAAACTGCACTGCGAATGTGGTAGGAGGCAAAACATTCTGAGAAAACCTTTGAACTCTGAAAAGGAGGAGAAAATGAACGAATGGAACAGAGTGAGAGAAGAAGTGCTGGCAAATCTGAGTGTCTTGATAGGCCATGGAGAAGTGGAGGAAGGAAGCTTGGGGCTTGCATCTATTATGCCAAGCCAATAGAAGTTTAATGAAAAAGTTTTTGGGAGGACCTGCATTAATACTGAGACATGCGACTATCATGCAAACTTTCGTTTGTGTTTTCTGTTCGTGGGGATACATAATCTGATGAGACATGTTTTTTCCTTTCAGTATAATATGTTTCAATTCCTTGATATTTTAGACTCTTACGTAATTTATTTATATGCAAATAAAGCACTGGAAGTGAAACTCATGTAATGATGACTCAGAATTTCAAAAGCTTGAGAAGAAAGCAATGAAATATCATACTGTTCATAATAATTGTAACCTGGTAGAAGAATTTGCTGAACGTGGTCTTTAAGCTCCTCAGGCATTTTGTTACTGGACAATGATGAAAATGCGTAAGTACAGAAAGTCACCTCCTAGTTTACATGTCATTACACCTGATTTAGAAGACAACTACTTCTCTCAGTTGTGCAGTATCAGCTATTTCTGAAATAGACTGTGCAAACTTAACATTCTGTGATACAGACAACTAGTAGATACTTTCTGTGCTGGGTAAGTAAGAAAAACAAGCTGGTCAGATTAATTTTAAGTCATATTCCAATGTTTTTGCCATTTTCATTTCTAACTATTGCAAAAAGCGTAGCAAATTAAACTAGATAGATGGTTTTAAACAGACATAGTTTAGACATAAGACCCCCTTTTTTTTAAAGTTTCTGGAGAATCGGCTTACTTAGAAACAAGATTTTTATAAATTAGGAATTATTTTCTACAGATGAATATTTATGAGACTGCATTTCCTAAAGAGAAAATCTAAATTTCTGTATGTGGTTATCTTATCTTCCCCATCCTTTTGTGTACCTTGTCCTACTCAGTTATTTCATCCTAATCTAGCTTGTGGACTTTTTCCCAGCTTTTTGGCCGCCTCCTTTGCTGTAGCAGTTTTGTGTACATTCTTCCATTCTAAGACTGCTGCCTGCCTTTTCGTCTCTCTGATGTATTAACTGTGGGTCCCATTAAACTAATTAGTTTTCAAACATGCGTAAGCCTAAACTTTCAAACAAGTGTATAAGCTGAGTAATCAAAACATACTCTCTCTCTGTAGGTCTTCATGCAGCCAAGTGTTTTGCTATTAATCATCAATCCTTGGGTTTAGTGGTTTTGCAGATGCACTTTCGGATATTTGAAAACATGATTTAAAAAAAAAAAAGTAACTGCTATTCAGGCTTGGAATACATGCTAGGTAATCAGAGTAGACAATGTAGGTGGGCAAAATGGATGCGTGGAAAGGTGACTGGGCTTGCTGAAGCCCTATGACGAAGCTAGAGGTAAAATCTAGATTTCTAGATCTGTAGTTTAAAGAACTAGCAACTGCATCATGCTGTCATAAATTGTGACAATATTGGTAGATTTAAAAAAAAAACAGCAAGGAAACAGTGCCTCTTTTGTGAAAGCTATATACCGGATTTTGACTGAATATAAATAAATGACAGTGCCTAGGGACTGTTGTTTTTCTATGTTTTGAATGAATTTAATTCCAGAATAGAGGGATGGATCCTTATTTAGGAAGAGTTCTTCTTAATTTGCATCCAGCAAAAATACACTGTGTGCCAAGAGTTTCTGAGCCTTTGCAAGATTTTCTGCTAGGTTCTTGTGAAACTGCTTAACAGCTTCAAGGAACGCTTCTCTATACCAGTGTTACAAATACTCACAATTTGTACAGTTTCAGTATACGTCTTAGCCAAAAGCAGTATATCACCTACTTTCTTTGAATGAACTTCTTTCCGTGAAAGTGAGCTCATTGTTTTTAGCTTGTTTAATTTATAAGCAGTTTGTAATCTGCTGTTCAGAACCTGAAAAGCTGCTAGTGAATGACTGGAAAATATCAAGACAAAATGGAAAGCATACTACCATAAACACTGCTGTAGTATTAAGTACTTTTAGAAAAGGCTTGTAATAATGAAAAACTAGCAGTTTATCATAATGGAATTTCAGCTAGACTAGGAGTTATGGTTCATAGACGTCACTAGGGATCAGTTAGCACTCCAGCGATGTGCCCACGTTTTTAGAATTTTGTAGCTTAAAGTTATTGAGTTTATGTTGATCTTAACAGCTGAACAAAGATTCAATTTAGCATTTAATTCAACTTTATGTTGTGCATATTCTTTGTGGGCACTTTTATTCATGTACAAAATGCATAGCTGAGAGATTACTTTTTTAAAAATAATTGATTATAAGGTTTGGTTTTATTTATTTTACATGGCAGTGTAACCAACACTATTACAGTATTTTTAATAGGCTGCCAAATAAGCAAAAATGGGACTTGCATCTGCAGCTAATCTTGAGGCAGTTCTGCTTCGCTTCTCCGAGTGAGTTAGCTGTGTCTCAAGTGCTGGGAAATCAGTGCAAAAATGTTTTTTATAACTTCTAAAATATTTAGCAACACTTTTCAGGCCCAGTAAAACATGTGAAGCCCTTGAGGTTTCATCTTGCAAGGATTTTCACGCGTACAGTTACCTTTCTGTAGACCCACTACGAATCATATAGGTATGTGTTTGACGACTGAAATCTTACTGAAATGCAAATGATTAATATGTATCGTTTCGTGTAAATATCAAATGCCAATGGCAGAATGCTAAATATCTTTAATAGTACAGAACACAACACAACAATTAAGGGCATGAAGTTGATTGCCTATGCAATTAAAAGGTTAGGAGACTAACTATCTGATCTGGAACTCGGCCAAGGCATCGTGACTAAAAAGCCTGTTCTTGTGAAAAAGTGCCGGAAGAACTCTGATGTGTGGTCAAGATTTCTGCTTTGTCTAAATTAAGCCATCTCAAAACATAACACTGCCATACATAAAATCCCATGCCAACATTTGGCAAAGCACTTCTTCTGTTCAAGCATTTGTGCTGGAGAAAGCTGACTATATACAGCATCAAGGCAAACAGCTTTGAAAGCATTTATTTTGTATTTCCTAGGAAGCCAAATGCTGCTGAAAATCCCATTCTATGATTGTAATTTACCCTCCGTCCATTTATAGAGCTCTCATAAAAGCCAATGGGAGGGACTGATACCAGGTATATAATGTACTGTAAAAACTTTAAAACATCTTCTTTTTGGTCGTTAAAATGATAGACATTTTAGAACAGTGACTGTGGGATGAACTCAGCTTATGTTCTGCTTCCATCTGGCCTGCTACTGCTTCCTCAAAGAAGATGGAAAACAGCACACACTGGGTTGTACACGTTGTCCTGAGAGAGAAATACTCTCTCTTTCACCTGTGCAGCTGAGTATTTACACTCAGTTCTTTTGCCGTCGCTGTGTAATCCCAGGGTGTGCTCCTGTAACCATCAGGTTTTATCCTGTCACAGCCTAAGTTTACCGAATTAAACAGCACTCCTTACATAACTGGAGTTGTGCGTTTGTAGGCAAATAGCCTGTGCATCTCATCTGAAGGTCTCTTTCTCATGTGAAAGCCCCACCTTAAAGGTCAGACTTCAGGGGGCAGCTACATGCCTTGGAACCTACGAACCTATGCCAGTGCCTGGCATGTTTTAGTCAGTTACTGTGTAAACCGAACAGGTTGGTAAATACGGCTAAATCAAATACTTATACTTGTTATGACAGTGAAATAGCTTTGAAAGAGCTCCCGTGGCACTCCTCTGCATCCTGTTTCTGTTTGCGGTGCTGGATCTGCCGAAGGCTACTTTACCTTTCTCCTCGTATTTTATATAAAAGCACGTGGTACACAAGTAACGCACAAGCTATCCCTGTAGAAAGGTACGTGGACATGTAAAGACAGTGGTTGAACCAGTAACATACCTGTTATTTTTGAGATTTTTTAAACTTTTTTTTTTATTACAGTCTTTGGAATTTTAGCTTAGGACCTTTCTAGTATTTCTGTATTGGGAGGATTCATTTATAAAACAGCAAGAGGGGAAATCTAACCCTACGTCTTTGGAATAAACTAAGTGATTTTCTGGGATTCAGAAAAAAATAAAAACCAATTTGTACTATAAGCTAAAAATTAAGGAGAGATACACATATTATGGCCTGATGTAGTAAAGTACTTTTAGGTGCTTACTGGACTTCAGCAGTGCTTAAATACAAAGTATATTTCATCTACACTTGCAGAATTTACTGAGCTCCATCAGAAATTCCCCACTGAAGCTGATACTGCTTGGTGCCTATTCAAGATAGGTAAATTCTCAGCGTCTGTAATGATACTTATTACATTGTTACAGTTGTTAATGTTCTCACCTTTCAGAAGCCTTCAAGAATTAGCTGAGTTACAGCAGGTTATTAGTAAAACACTGCCTCTCTAAATGTCTTTTAAAGTAATTGGACTCAGGAATTATTTCTGCAGATTGTACTTTTACATCTGAGAACAAAACACTAGGAAAAAGGGAAATGACGCCTGGCATTCTAAACCAGATGCTCCATTTGATCACAGTAACTTCAGGAGGGCTTTTGCCTTAAAGAGTGCAGGATCAGGCATTATATATTGGCACATCACTTTGGATTTGGATGTATAAAGTTAGACGCTTAAGTACCCAGACAGCGTCCGGCTAAACACTCCAGCTTCGCTTAAAGGAGTGGAAGCTCTGTGAGCACTCAGCATCTTTTAAAAACAAGATTGTTTTTCTTTAGTGGGAGTCCAGGTACTGACTGAGGTGCCTGCCTTATTCCACCCAAGTCTGGATGGTTTTATGGTTCACCTTATTTTAGATTGGCAGGTAATTGCAAATAGTTTTCCTTAAGTTAGTAGAAGCCTTACCAGAATTCTTGGAGATATTAAGAAAGGACCTGTAATGCTTAGGATGTTAGCATGTGGTTTGCATGTGATTTGATACTCTACATGTATGGTAATTTCGGTACTTTGTGTTCCAATATAGTTTAATAAACATTACACCAGATCATTTATTTGTGAAGAAATTAGCTCTTTATAGTCTTTGTCTGACTCCCTTAAAAGCTCTAATTATGGATATAGTAAACATGAAAAATCTCTCCTAATGCTTTAGGCTTTTTTTGGGTGTTATCTGAAAAACATTAATGCTTCCTGTAAGGATAGCAATATATTAAAAAGTTTGGTTGCAGAACTCAGGTGGGTTTTTATTTTTAAAAATTACAAGTGTACTCAATACAAATAGTATTTTTAATTCAGCAAACTTTTTAAGATAATTTGGTTAGAATTTAATTACATTAGGGCTAGAAAAATAAAAATATTTGGAAGAAAAAAATTTAAAGGACATCAGTCACAGTATATTTGTATGTTTTGACCTGACTTCTCTACTGCAAATTTGATTTTTACCTTTTAATGATTCAGAAAATTTACAATGCTGCCAGACACCTCAATATTCCAATACATTTCCTTTTAAAAGGTGTTGCATGTTTGTTGAAGCCTTGCAATATATTACTCACAGCAAAGAACTTCCTCTTTCTGAAGGATATAAATACCTATTTGGCAATGCCCAGTTCAGTATCATCAGTTACAGGATTGGTTTTGTGTTACCACGAAACAATGCACACTTTAACCTTACTATCAGAAATAAACAGTAACACGTATACTCCTCCCATTGATCACATTTCTTGCTAAAACCTGTTAAAACCTCCCATCACAAGCAATATTATGACACATTATTTATCATTGTTGGGATTAGATAACACAAACATGCAAGAGTAACTGCTGTCATTCAGCTCTAGAAAGCAGAGAGTGCTGAATCAGAGTCCTCACTTAACTCCCATCCATCATACACAACCCCGGGTTTGACATTGACTTAAGTTTAATGCTCTCCACGGCCATTCAGCAGATTTTTAGAGGCTGTGCAGCATCCCACCAGAGAGAAGTGGTCAGCTCACCCTTCCCAAGGCTGCAGCCTCTCTGTAAACAGCCTTAGTACTAATAACACTAGGTGCAAGGCTGGTGCCACTGTACGTGATAAAAGCACTTGAGCGTTCCTGGCAATGAACACAAAGCCAGATTGGGTCAAAAAGCAAAGAAATTAACGTGGGAGATCAGCATAAACCTTTCCTCCACTTTGGCATTTCCTCCTCCTTCAAAACAGACTTGGTTTTCCAAGGAAGAGCCATGTGAAGGAGAGCGGGAGTCAAGGTTAAAGTTATCACGTCTGAGGCACCGGTACGTTTTTATCGGGTGAGGTGTTTTCTGCTACAGTGATGTGGATCAATAGGATCACGAAACAAGATTTCTGCCTAAATGGTGAAGTCACTTAGACATGTGTTTGGATTCATTCTACAAAGTCATTCCAGGGCTTAGCAAAATCAATCCTCACCCCGTGTTGGGAGGGAAGAATAGAAATCCATCACCTTTAAACACAAGGCACTGTGCAAATCGGCGGCTTTAGTGTGGCATGAAATCTTTGCAGATTTTGCAAAGCAAGTGCTCTTGTCTTTTCCCTTATTGTTTGCCCTTCACTTGACATAGAGGAAGAGATGCATCAAGAGGATGGCAGGAGACATGTGTCACTGAAAGCATGCCATAACAGTGTTTGCCCTGGAATGCTCCCTTGAATCTCTTTGAACAAGCAGGCATAATACATGAATAAATATACCCAGAACTTCACCTAGTTGTAAAGTTGCTAGAACCCCTTTGCCATCCTCCCCCCTGAGCAGAGCCGCCCTGGGCGCGCTCTTCCCTTCAGCCCCGAGCTGGAGCGCCACGATCATACTGCACCAGCTCACTTGTTGCACGGTGCCAAGGTGGCATCTCCCCTCCGCTCAACCCACAGAAACTTCACGGAATTGCGTTTCGGCGGAGCCCGTTCCAAGGGCTTCTCCTCTCCAGCCTGCGCCCAGCCTCTTACCTGCATGTGTCCCTGGTACATTCTGCTCTGTCGGGTGCAGGTGCCCCTCAGGCCGACAGGTTGGGCGTGCGCTGGGGTGGGGGCACTTCTCCTGGGCGCCGGACTAAGAGAAAGGGGAAAAAAAAAAAAAAAAAAAAAAAAGGAGAAAAAAAGCCTAACCCTGAAAGAGCTATTTTTTTTGCAAAAGGTTCAGTTTGTCCTGGAAGCGCCTTTCCTGCTTTCCGTACCCCAGTGATCCGGGCTGCTTCCTTCCCTCCTCTC
Source organism: Chionis minor (assembly GCA_013398295.1). NCBI lineage: Eukaryota > Metazoa > Chordata > Aves > Charadriiformes > Chionidae > Chionis > Chionis minor. The sequence goes on from VZSF01007203.1 coordinate 109,301, forward strand.
TGTTCCTTTCTGCCTCCCTCTCCCTCGCTCTCCCTTTTCAATGCGGTGCTGCAAACCGCACAGGAGCTCTTCCTCGCGGGNGCACCTCGCCTCGTCCCGCTGCCAGCCGGCCCGGCCTGCTGGCCCTCCCCCGCCTCCCGGAGACAGCCCCGCCGTCCCTCCCTCCTTCACTCCTCCCGCCTTCCTTCCCTCCATCCCTCCGCAGAGGGAACGCGCGGCATCCGGGGAACGCGCGGAGCCCCGCGGAGCGCCGCGGCCGCCGGGCGGAGCCCTGACGGGATCCCGGGGGATCGGCGGTTCTCCCGGCCCCACCGCCCCGCCAGGGACTGGCGACTTCCACTGCAGCAATTAAAGGGAAAAAAAAAAAAAAAAAAAAATCCCAAAATTACTATAAGCGTAACGGCAGAAACACCGGAGCGTCCCAGAGCCAGAACGCGGCAAAACCCGGCTCTGGCCCACGGCGCCTCCTAGATGGCCGCACGGACGGCGGGGGGGCGCGCAGGGACAGGGCCGCGTGTCGGGGCGCATTCCCGGGAGTGGTGGCCCCCAGACCTGGGTGCGCTGCCCCGTGCCCCCTGTGTGCAGCCCTTCCGCACCGCTGCGCAGCTGGAGCAGGGCTGCTCGCTGCTCCCTGCAGCACCGAAAAAGTTTGGCGTCGCAGAAGGAGAGGCATGGTACGAGCTGCGGTTGTAATTAAACTGAATGTTAGTCATACGCTTGGGCTAGGCCCTGCTTTGTACTCTGCGTGCGAAGAGCAAACGTGATCTGTCGTGGGTCACAGAAAACATTGAAAGACCCTTCTTCTGGCTTGGTACTATTTCTTGGTAATGTTTTTCAATGCTTACCAAAGATAACGTCATGTAGAAAAAAATCTGTCAATAGCCCATATATGCAAAATTCTGATCTTGTAAACTGGCACATCAGGCCTGGCTAAATCCTATAAGCGAGACCTGCATCATCTTGGATCCAGCTTTTTTCTCTTCTTCCCCACCTCAAACCTTAAACTTCTGATCTGCTAAAAAGAGCAGCTGCTGCAGTTTCATTGCAAATTTCTGTCCCACCCAGTGTATCTATATTCAGTAGCACAGAAAACATCCAGTGCCTAGAGTTTGCTAGATTGTATAATTTCTTGGCTCTGAGCTCTTAAGTCTTACTATTAAACAGAACTTGATGACACTTTTGGTTGAACAGGGCAATCTAACGTTAAACATGTTCCAATACTACAGCAATGCAAAATAGATTTCTTAGTCCTGAAACCAGCACATTTGTATTATTGCAGCTCTTATTTCAGCTGACTAAATATGCCTTTTTGAAATGTTCCTATTCAGCTAAAAAAACGGGGCTTTGCAGAACACGAGTTCGTAAAGTTGTCAGTGATGGCACAAGCAAAATCTAGCCAATTAGTTTTTTCACTTAAGCTTGAGACTTTTATCTTTGAGATAGATAGCAAAAGTGACAGTTCTCTTACATCCAATGAATATGTATCCAGCTCACTGAGATTTTCAGAACAGCCTAGGAGTTGAGCCATGTATTGGTGATAAAAGGAAATAAGAAATGAATATTTTTTGTCTAAATCCCTTAAGCCGCTTTGAAAGCCCCAATTACGAGCTCATGAACTTAAAATACTTCTTTGGGATTGTCCATACATGTTAGACGTATCTTACTGTAAAACTTCACTATGTAATACAAAAGGTGACTGCACTTACATAAATGAAAACATCAGATTTGAATTATTTGGTTTTCACTTAAAATATAAAGTATGGAATACAGATTTTTCAGATACAAATATCTGACTTTGTGCTCCATTTAGAAGAAAGTTTAGGTCAAAGTGAAAAAAAGCAAGTCCTATTTAAACTTGAAGTCTTGGTTTCTTTGCCGTTTGTTGAACAGAGATGTATTAGATGCCAAAGCTTTTAGTAATCTTCAAGGTGCACTTTTTCACTCTGGCTACAGTAGATCCAGATTATCCTTTCCTCAGTTAGTTTGTGAGTTTTCTGTAGCAGCTGAATGTCTTTTAAGGCATGTAAAAATTTATTTTTTGTTGTTTTAAGTACAGGGCTCTTGTTTTTCTCAAGGGAGAAGCTGGGGTAAATTTGTCAATGCCAGTATGTAGCAGTATTTATTTTTTCTAAATCTAAGTATATACATTGTGATTTAAATTTTTTCTACACTGTAGGTACGGTTATAGTAGAAGAATTGTTAATTCAGGATTGATTATTTATGCCACATGGATGAGGGACAAGCATTGGTAGAATTTTGCAAGATCCAAATGCAAGACATGAGATTTTACCCTATAGTGTATGTTGGAATAAGCATTTTTCTTAATGCATCAGAAGCAGGTACATTCATTTTGCAATTTCTTGATGCGATGGCACACTGATGCCACAGTTTGGCAGGATCTGGCAGATCCGGGAAAGCCAGGTAGATCTAGCTTTTACCTTTTTCCGTAGCAGGGGGCTAAATCATTTGGCACAGGGCAGTGTGTAATAAGGCTGGAGAGAGAGATATGTTTGCATAGATAGAGGGATGGCAGTGGGTTCTTCTTAAGGGGCTGTTCTTTAAATATTTTTCAGTGCAAGCCACATGCACGTGCAGTGCTCTGCTTCCGCAAGTGTGAACTCTGCCTTTGCTCTCGCTCTTCACTAGAAGAAGCTTTGGCAAGATTGTTTCTCTCTTCATCTACTTCTGATCTGGAATCAATGCATGGTATTTATTGAATGGTTATAGTACAGTTTCAAAAACGTGTGATGATGGATGGGACAAAGAATTAATGTGAAATTCTGTAATGTAAATATAAATATAAAGGCAAGTTCTCTACAGCTTAGAAAAAGGTGACTGCCAGCACCCATGCTGTTTGTGACTCTGCTCTATTTGTGAATATGAAGGTCTATTTTGTTATGGGGCATGTTTAATCATGCAACGTTCATTTGCCTACAATGCTTTAAAAACATTTTTCCATTGTGGTCCTTTTGTGATCTGTCTGTGTGGCTGCATTAGTATTTGAACCAGTGATGTCTGTGTGCTATGAGCTCTCTAAGCTTGGTTGTTTGTTATGGAAAAAATGGGAAAAATCATGGTAGAAAATATGAAAGTCGTAATGTTTGTTAAGAAAAAGAAGAGTCACCATATGGCTCAACAGATTTTAATTAATATTAAAGTGCCAGGGGAAATTTTGCAAAAAGTCAAATAAAAATCCTTTATTTTACAAATAAGTGCTCAGAATTTGTTTCCAAATACATTTCTGGGGCAATTAGGACTATTAGAAAGCCTAGAGATAGTAATGGGACCGCAGGGTCATTTTCAGAAACACAGAAATGTACAGGGTGGTTTACAAAAGGTTTTGGAGAATCTGGCAGCTACCTAGTTACTGTCAAAAACCTGACATTTAACTCCCAGCAGGAGGACTGTTGATTTGCAATGGCGGTAGATACTTCTTTCCTTTAGACTCTACTGATGCTTATGTCGTCTTGGAAATTTAACAAATAGTTTTAAATCACTGAGTCTGAAACTGCACAAAACAACACATACTGACTCTGTGTTAATAACAGTTACTGTAGTATTCTTCATTAACAAAGTGACTGGAATGGCGAAGTCTGTGGTTTCCATGCCAAGAAACCACATGGCAAGGGCAAGTTATGATTTTTATTAGGGAAATCACACAATGATAAACAGACCTGCACATTCCAAGTTGGAAAAGTGAGTATGTGCTCAGGGTGAAACATGTAGTTAAGTGCCCTTCCTTGGGAGGGACGCTTTTCTGAAAGTGGGCAATAGGTAACTTGACGGAAAATGAGTTTCTGTTGCTGTAAGTTGTGCGCAACGAAGTGTTCAACGGAAGAGTTTTAAATGCAAATTGAGGGGGATGATTAGTGGCATCGGAGGCAGGCAGTGCCTGTGATGTACTGTATTCCTGCAGCTTCAGAAGCAGGACTTGGAGAGAGCACTTTGGGGAACTCGGCCCTCTGCGTGCGTGGCAGGTTGCGGCACGCATCGCTCCGCTGTGCTTCTCAGATCTCTCGGAATCTTTTGGTGTTTCTCATGTATGACAACAGATTGTGCTGCCAGCATCCAACGATAGCATATGTTTGGTCATAAAGACACAGATTTGCTGCTTTGTTCAATACTAGATTAATGTTCTGGTGCATATACATTATATAAAACATCAATCTATTAGCTCATGTAACCATGGAGATAATAAGTAATTTGCATACATGGAAACTCTTCGGGCTCGCTTAGGCCTAACGCCTGCATTTTATTAAGAAATAGATCTTTACAAACATTAATACTAATAAATATTTTCATGAATAATATTTTCTGCTAACTGAAAATAATTGGCCTAATTTGTGAAAACATTTAAAAAAATTAAAACTTTACTACCCAAAATAACCTAGCTTATTCTTAGACTCAACTGAGGTGCAAAAACTGTGAAAATCCAATTCAGTTGTTAATGTATTAATAGCCTTAAATCATATTAATAACATAGAATTAACGATTTATAATATTGTTAGTTCTGACAGTTCCTAATTAAGCTTTATACTTTGTTTTCTAGTTGTAAGGTACAAATGGTACAACCACACATCAATGAAAGCTCTAATTATGTGTATTTACACATCGCTTTTATGTGCTAACATGATTTATGTGTGTTTAGGGAATGCACGTAAAGGAGTTTTTAAGGTGCTTTACATACTTTAATGAAAAATAAATTTGAGCAACACGCAATCCTAAATTAATTTCAAAAAGCTAAAAGTTTTGCTAACGATGCATATAAAGCATTTAATTAACAAGACTCAACGTAGAAACCACAAGTCACAGTAACAAATAGCAATTAGATTTTAAATAGCCTGAGTAGAATACTAACAGGATAGTTCTTTGTTATGTTGCAGTCGCACCAGTTTTTTTCACCTGTACCTTTGAGCCTGTCAGTAAATACCAGCCTAGAACTTGTCAACAGAATGAAGAAAAATACCACATTATTCCAGATTATGACCCGCATAATTATAAACTCCGCAGTCCTATTTCAGTTGAAGCTTCTGTTGTCGTTACCCGACTTTATGTAGAGCGTGCCCGCTGTTGTTACCCCAATTTTATGTACAGGATAAATGCCGTGAGGGGGCAGAGGAGGGAGCAGTCCAGCTGCGTCCCTGTTAGCACCATCCTGCAATCTGCAGGGGTGGGGGCATGTGATGGGGCACGGTTACTGCTGCAACGTCGCCTCTGCCACTCCTGCCTGCACCTGAAACAAGCGCTGGGGAGAAATTGTAGCTTCCTTAGGAAAGGTGGGCTCTGAGTGGGCTTTTCATGTATCCTTGTATCGAGTTCAGCAGCAGCTAACGCTGCAAAATGTGGCCTAGTTGAGGGAGAACACAAGTGGTGGTTAGCCATCAACACACCACCTACATCAAATCGTAAGAACGGGAAGTTGCCTTCTGGTAGATCTGTCCTGCCTTCATCCTGAGTAGTTGTATTTGTTGGCACCGCAGTTACTGTTGTTTGTCCAGCCGTATATTCAGTCTTCTAGCAGAGTAGATTTTCTTTGCTTGCAAAGAGGCTGTTTTCCATGAGTAGTAACACTGTTCTCCACACAGAAATGCTTTATACAAAAAGGATCTTCTGGCTATTTAGACAAAGAAAGGAAGAAAAAGTATGTCCAGTTTCCCTATGCACCTGATTGCAGATTCCAAGAAAACTACATTTCAATAGTCAAATGGCCAACACTCTTAAGTTTTCCCAAATTTGGACCCTGGCATGCTTCTGCTGAAGTAAACAAACTTTCCACTGACTCCATTGAAACAGAGTGTATGGATAAGGGCCTTATCTATGTAAGTGTGGCAGGCTTGTAAACGGAACATTCCTCATTTATCAAATAGAAAAAAGTTTTATGAAAGATGTAGAATCTCTAAGTGTACAGCGGTGCTGAGGTTACTATGATTGCAGTGTACCATAAATGTATTAGGGTGGATTCTGCAATATCTTATTCAAAGTCTCAAAATGTGGAAAGTCCGCAGCGCCCAGGATAATCAGCTCCAGTGCTTAATGATCCTGCTGTTTGAAAGTTTTTTACTATTGACCTTACTTAAATACGCATTGCTGAACTTTATACCGTTTTTTCTTTTTGCCTTAGTCAAAATTGATGTGGAGAAGGATGTATTCCCTTTCCCTTTCTAACTGCTTTGTACACATGTTCAGAAAATTATTGCATCTCCCTCGATTTCCTCTTTTCTAGAGTAAGCAATCTCAGGTCCTTAAATCTTGTCACCAAGGTTTTTCCTAGATCTTGACCACCTTTCTTACTACTTTCCGTAGACTGGTTTAGTTCAGTAATATCCAAAACTGGACAAGTACTCTAGTCCACTGTTGTTCAGTAAACCAGAAAAATTGCGTCATGTGTATTACACGCAGTATTTCTGTTTGTATGTCCCCTCATATGGTGTTGCAACACCGTGATGCTGTTGAGTCACATTCAGCTTGTGACCTACTGTTACGTTTGGTGATATTCCTGAATCATGTACTCGCCTTACCCACTGTGGGGTTTTGTGGTTGATTAGTCGTACCTAACTATAGAATCTTGCCACTGTACTTATTGACTTGTATCCTATTTATTCAAGACCATTTTTAAATTCTGATCACATCCTCGTCTTGCTCTCATAAGCTTTTCCAGCTTCATGTTGCCTGCAAATTTAACAAATATGTTTTCTATTCCTTTAGCCAAATCATTAGTCAAAATACTGAATTATATGCCATTCTTTGGAATGCTGCTTGGGAAACCCCTCTGGTTTGACAATGAATCATCAATAACTGTTTTCTGAGTAGAGTTCAGCAGCCACCCAACAGTGATTTTTCTAGATTGTGTTTCGCCCAGCTGTTTATGGCAATATGATACAGTTCTTATTAAAAATACCTAGTCTTTTTTGCCTGTCTGTAAGACCTGTTGCACTGTTGTACAGAGAAAACATTCTGCATTGCTGGTTACTCATCCCCTGACCATCTTCCAGACACTTAGAATCATAGAATGGTTAGAGTCGAAAGGGACCTTAAAAATTATCTAGTTCCAGCCCCCCTGCAATGGGCAGGGACACCTTCCTCTAGACTAGGTTGCTCAAAACTTAAATTGTTTGATTAATTGTTATAGTATTTCTGCTGTAATTAGAAGTAATCTTTCTGGCCTTTCTTTCTCCTATTTTTAATGCTGAGCACTATGTACCTGTTTACAAGTTCTGTTTAATGCTTCTGTAATTGCTTCAGTCTATGCTCAAAGTATCCGAGGGTGAATGTGATCAGGTGTAGTTATTTTGAAAACAACTAATTTGCCTAAATCCTTTCAAGCCTGGTTTTTCCTGTCATTGGCCTTAGGTCTGTTAGACTGATGATCACCGCTGACCATCTAAGGTAATTTAAATCCAGGTTTTTTCAGATGCCAGTAATATTTTAACAGCAAGTAGCTTACTGGGGTTTCCAAAACATGTTTCAGAAGCTGTATAAATATGCAGGCATTTACCTACTCTAAGCCTCTGATGTCTTGGCCAGATGGGTGCCAGTATCCAAACTGGCTTTGGTTTACAGCCAGCTTTGGTACGTCTGTACTACGTTGCCATTACATCAGTGAGTGCAATGCAAACACATCCATTTACCTTCAAGTTAGGAAAAAATAAACATATAGAATACTTGCTATGGAGTTAATGAAAATCTGGTTTAAATGGTTTAATATTGCTAAAAGAGTTTACGTAGTACCGGTATACCAGATTTTATCCATTTGTGATTACTGATAATATAGATACACATATTCCACTTACCATATTAACCGCTTCACTATTTGTTGTACTTGGCAAACCTTGAGAATTTACTGGATTCAGTGAAGCATCCATTTAGAGTGACTCCACACACTTACATACGGGATTTTTTCACAGCCAAAGGTTTAATGTTGCTGTATAAATTCTGAGTAGCCAGCATGAAAAAGATACTTTGTACCTCAGATCCTATTCAACACAAAAGAAAGAAGGATTTTTGTTGAAGTATGAATATTCTTAATCACTGGAGAGGTACTGCAATACAGAAGAGTTAAAAAACTCAAATACCTAACTCATTTATTATTTTAAAGCTACTGATCTCAAAGCATTTTGGGAGTAAGTACTGTTATCTGTGTTTTGTACAGGTAGAGATAGGGATTGGGACATTATTTTAATTTCATCGCTAACTGTGGAGGTTGTTAAACAGCTACTGTTCAAGTTAAGACATTTTATGATCAGCAGTTCCAATAACGTTCATCAGGGAGTATTCAAGGAACGCTTAAGAATGTCTCTGAACTGTTAATGTTGTTTTTTATTAATTGATACAGCACTGGGAAGGCAAATAACTGTGCCAGAATTTTAAATGGGATGGCTTAGTAATTACAGGCCTTTCAGCCTGGTGCCGATCCCTGGCAAAATAATGGAAGACTGACATGGGACATTATTAGTAAAGTAATAATCAGGAATAATGTAATTTTATAGCAGTTCTCATTGGTTTATGGAAAATATATCTTGTCAGACTAACTCAATAGCTTTCTTATGATATATGAGGTTTGGTCGATGAATGTTATAGTGCTGATGTAATGGACTTTCTTAGGGCATTTGTCATGGTACCACACAAGCTTTGATTAACAAATGAAAATAATGCAAATTCAACTGGGCAACACATTAAAAGGACCTAAAACTGCTTATCTGGTAGTCTTAATATGCAAAGTGGGAATCATTATCTAATAGGATCCCTTAGGAATTGCTAGGCCATGCTCTGTTTCCCGTGTCTTTTAATGACCAAAAAAAAATTCAAAAAATCATTAATGGTAAATTTATGTAGATGGAATAAAGTTTGGGACTTAGGAAATAAAGTTAGCTTATGAAGTGATCCATAAATCATACATGCTTCAGTAAAACTGAAGGTAATACCATATACATATATATACATTTGTTTTATATATGTATTCTTTCATATACAAAACAAATAATTTATCTTACATTTACAAGTTGAATGGCTCTAACCTGAGAAATAATGACTGAAAAGTTTTTGGGAGATCATGATAGAGAATTGGTTGAATGTAGGATTTCGCTGTCACACAGTGGCCAGCGGCATAAAGGTGGACTAAAGAGAAACTTCAAACAGGAATTATGAAGTTATGCTACTTCTGGGTCAATAGTGATGTGACAACGTCCTAAACATCTGTGTACATATGAAGATTCAGATTCATCTTTCAAAAAGGAATAGAGTTGCTGAAGACTTAGAGAATGATTAATGGATTGGACATTCTGTGCAGTGAGATATTCAAAGATATATTGAACCTATTTAGTTTAAGCAAAGATAATTTGTCCCAGCCTGTATCTATATAAGGCACAGAATATGATACTGGAAAACTTTTCAATATAACAGTTATAAAACAATACAGTGGTGTAAAGTTGGAAGTTAGGCCACGGTACGTCTAGGCGCATATTTTTATAATAAAGGTAATAAACCGTTGAAATTGTTTTTGAAGGATCATTGTGGATTCTCTGGAGTTTTTGGAATCAAGGTTTCTTGTTTTTTTCTGAAGAATATATTCTGCTTCAAGTAGGAACTGATTTAAAGTGGACCTATAGTCGTGTTATAGGAATAAACAGTTAATAGCTGTAATTACTTGTTTTGTAATCTCTGAACTGATTTACTCAGGACTACCTAGGAGGACACCAACAGAAGTTAAGATAGCACCTGCTCCTACTGACTCACAAGCTGCAGTGTTATCCTTTATACCATACAAATTCTTACTAAATAAGAGAAAAGCTGGGATTTTTTAAACATATGTTTCTTCACACGGGCGCGTGTGTGTGGGAATCCTGCTTTCATGCTCAGTGTGGGAGGTTAAAGGAAGCTTTTTTTCCCATCCGTGCACCTTGGCCACAAACAGTTATAAAGCTGTACTTTTTGTTGGGCTAGTGCAGCAGCATGGAAACCCTGCACGTGGCCAACCTGAACCTCAGTCCCTTTCCTCTAGACAGCTGATGTCATTCTGGGAGGGCTCTTCTGGGAAGCTGGGGCCAATCTCCCACATAAACAGCCCATATCAGATGGAGAATGTGCTTTCCTCAGTGCCCCTGGAGACATCAAACCTGTTTTCATTACAGCTTTTGGCCTATGCTGGGTCCCAAAGTCATTACTTTTTTCTGCTGAGCAGGAAGTTCGTGTTTCAGATGTTGATTTTTCATAAGGTATGCTCTGTTTCAACCTGTAAGAATATTTTTTATTAATGATGATTCCTGTTTTTTTGTTGTTTTTTTTCCCCCTTCTGAAACAGCTGTGTGGGTTAAACAGTTCCTATCACACAGGTTAGGAATTGGCTGCTGATACACAGAAAATGTGTACCACTGAAAAGGGAGCACGTAAGGAAAGACTGTTCGGAGACCTGACTTTGTGGGATCCTGAACTCGTTCCTGTCCCGCCAGCTCAGCAGGCCAAACCCTTGCTCAGATGCCTGATTATGAGAGGTGCTCTTAAATTTTTCATTCCAACTGGGCCAGTCCTCGAGTGATTCAATGTCACTGCTTAAGTCATTTGGTATTCTTTATGCTTGATGTAGTGTCATGCGGAGAGCCAGCACAACAGCCTCTGTATTTTACAGCGTTTCACAGCAAGAAGGGTGACCATGCAGGGAAGGATGTACATCACCTAGTTGGTAAGAGAACAGATCCCCATTTGATTCCATCACAGGCTGGTGGGGGGAGCTGTGATGGACACCTGCCAAGGGAAACGCTGCAGGGTCACGAGTTATGTGAATGTGCCAGTTTCACTTCATCTTTACTCCAGCTCCCATAGAAATGGCTAGCCACGATTAATAGCAAGGAAGTAACTTTAAACGAATGAGGCTTTTTAAATGTGAGACTCGACATGTAAGACTAGTCTGCCACAAACAAATGCTGCTGAATCTCTCCTTTTGGCTTTTCTGTCATTCACAAGTATCCTGTGTTTCAGGCTCATGATTTAATGGTTCTAAGCATATTCTTAACAGAGCGATTCATTTTGACTGCACAGAGGGAAAAACGCATTTTATCTTTTCATCAGTTAGTAACAAAGTAGCTATCTGAAATTTTGGGGGTTTGTTGACAGCAACAGACAGAAGTGATTGAGGTCCTTTGACGTACACAGAATGAAAAGTTCAGTGTAAATTTTGAAGTTCTTTAAAGAATGCACATCCTATGATCTAGAATATCAGCAGCAATCATCAGTTTAACAGGCCGAGATAGGACAAGAATTATCAATTACGTCTTATGCCTATGTGAGAAAGGTCTCTGTTTTCACACCTGTGAAACAAATGATTAAAGTGCATGGCTGGGCCCGGAAGTCTGTCGTTTGATAAACTGGTTCTTTGAAAACTGGCTTCTAGTTTGTCAGTGTCAGGTAAACCTGGTTTGTTTAAGGGTTTCTTTCCTCTCCATATGATAATATAAGACTCTAATCCGGGAGGGGGAAAGGAATATTTTTACTTTGACTTTGGGCCAGTTTAACTAAATCTGTCCCTATTGCCAGAAACAGAATAAAAACCCCACTGAATTCAGAAGACGTGATTTTCAAAGCAAATATGAGTGATAAGATAACACAAGTCTCACAGAAAGACATGGGATTTGTCCTTAGAGATCTCTTGGTGCTTTTGCAAATCTCATCCCAAAAAATGAGCCTACTTATTAAAACCAACTATATGAAAGTGATTCTGTGAAGTTGTGCAACTGAATAAACATAAAAATGAAGCTTTAAAGGAGAACACTTCAAAAAGTCTTGTTCCTAACTGCTGTTACAAGTTTTTAATTTTTCACTTTTTGTTCACTTTTAAGGTGAATTGTTATTCTCTGTAATTATGTCTTTGCATCATTTTCAAAAATAAACACTTGCTCACATCATCAGCAAAAGTTATCTGGTAATGTAAACACAGGACTTAGACCAGGAACTTGTATCATCTAATCTTGTCCTAGTACTGTTTCTTTTTAAAGTTGTCACTAACACAGCCTCCCTCCTTCTCTTTTCTCAGTTGTAAACTGGGGCAGAGGTGTGTGTGTGTAATTACTTGCACGTGTCCCAGGGCCAGTAGAGAGTGATAAAGGCTGTTACTGACGATTCATCTTAATGAGGGATTTCGGGTTCAGAAAGTAGCAAGAGCAGGTGTGATTAGAAAAAAACCCCAAACACCGCAATGAGTAACAGTCAGATATAAAAATGCAGAGTTATAAATACAAACAAATCATTATGTTACGCTTACTCTCCTCATGATAGACAACCTTTCACTACTATAATACATGCACAGCAATAAAAGCTTCAAAATCCTGGAGCAGATCTTCAGCAGGGATAAATTCTCACAGCTCTGTGACAACTGAGTTGTGATAATTTATACCTGACAAAAGCCTGCTCTTTACTGAACAACTCCACCTCTCTCGAGATTGAATTCTTCTTTTTAATTCCTCTATTGTAGGCTTAGTAAGTAAATCCTACGTGAAGGACTTGGAAGGCAGATAGGTCTTGTGCTGCTCTGCTGCATTTCACCTGCTGTGTTGTGGCAACATTAAGATGAACGTTTTGGCCTCCAAAGAATCCCTAATAGGAAAGGCTTTGCTAACTAATGTGAAAGTCAGCTGGTGTCCCTTGAGATGCTATAATTAAGATACAGCAGATGCTGAAATTTTTCTCCAGAAAGTACCAGTGATTAAGATATCATGTGTAGCAGACATATGCATTTGCTTAGATAGGAGGGAGAATATACGTAGCTTGTGAGGTTCCTGTTGCAAAAGACAGGGAGGGAGTTGCAGTGCATGGTGGGAGATTTGATTAGACAAGTTCATGACAAAATAATTAACTTGGGAAGTATTGGGCTGATGAAGAGCAAAAACATTGCTGACGTTTGGAAGCTGGAGGGCATTTAGAGAATTTGTACTTTGGCAAAAAACCTACTTGATAGGTCCAAGCAGGAGGCGACAGCTTAATTTTTTAATGCATTCCCATTTACTCCCTTTATTTGGATTACTGCATATCATCCCTCCTTTGCTCTGTGACCAAACACATAGACGGAGACGCTTTGGAGAAAAGCTTGGGTCCTGTCTTTCTGTCTTGGAAGTTCTCAAAACTCTTGTCCTTCTCTGAAGTATGGGAGTGATTTCCAACTGAATTTGCATTATTGTTCATGTGCTGTTTCTGTCAGGGAAACCGTGCTTAGTGTGTGCCTGCTCCTTGTGACACACAGGGTGTCTCTTTCTGATGTGCTGTAAATCCTTCCAACACTTGATTCTGGGATGCTGATGTTCCAGTCTGGGTGCCTTTTCGTAAGTCAGAGCAAGCAAATTGCTGCTCAAGCACTGTTTATGCAAACTTCGGGTCAGCAACCGACTGGTGTTTCTCTTAAGGATTGAGAAGATGCACTTAGACTGTGTAATATTGAAGCGTTTGCTCCAGTGAAGGATAAAGAGACCTTAATATGTTCAATTAAAACTTCACAATTCTTTTCATGGTAACAGATTGTGCTATCACCCTACAAGAACTGTGAAGTGAGTTAATAATGATCAAAATATCTACTGTACCTGCGTCTCAGTTTTCTTACATTATTGGCATGTTAGCTTTGCTGTCTTGTCTAAATTCCAATTTAAACAATTACGTTCTACCCACCTTAATTCTAGCTCCTTCCCATGCACTCAGCACTCCCGTCGACTCCGCTACTTATGCTTTATTTCTTCTCTAACCTGTTGAGCAGTTATTGGGAGCTGTCAAGCTATGAAGCTCTAGTCATGATTCCTATGTATAATCTACGCGTTAATTTTCACAGTACTTCCTTAGGACAAAAATCAACATGTGAGTTACTCCTTCCCAGTACAGCTATATAATTTCAGATGTAAATGTGAAGAACTAAGGCCAGCTAAGCTAATTTTTTTGGGAGAGGTGTTGGCACCGTGTATTCAGTATGCTTTTATATGTGTTTCAGTTGCAGTAAATAAAATGTTCAGACTTAAATTTAAAAACACCTGTAATCCTTTGAAAGTGTGAGCTACAGTTCTGTAAGGTCTCACTCTTCAGCTAATTGGTATCACAAAAATGCTTTCAATTTCTGCAACATTTTTCTCCTAAGCACTGCAAAACATTTTATAAGTTTTAATGTATTTAGACTTGAAATATTATGATGATATGGGTTATCATCATCATCTTCATTTAACAGAGGAGTGTACTGAATCTCAGAGGAAAATTAAAGGAGTTGGAGAGGAAACTTTGAAGTACTTACAGCTCAAACTTTGAAGTTGTCTTCTCTCCAAAATGTGATATCATTTGTCATTTCTGTATAACAGCATTCTCAGAATATGATTTGCAATTTCCAAAGGGGGTCAGAAGAGTGTTTATATTAGCCCAGAAATACCTAAACATCTTAGGTAGGGCTGAAGCCATATCTTTAGGCCAGGAAAGTGAGTAATCACTTCCTGCAATCAGTAATTACTACCAATTCTCACTTGGCCATCCTGTAGGAACTGAGCTGTTATTAGAAATAAAAGATGATTAGCTGTTTCCTGGTTACTGTAAACACAGGAGCAGACATAGGCCGAATCTGGATTGTTACCTCCTGAGGCCTTTTTTCCCCCTTTGTTTTTTTGTAGTACCCATTAGTGTAATGGGTTTCTGATCTATAAGTAAGTCTCCTAAGCTCGAGGGAAATGTTTCTGGTTTTGTCCTGCCCACAATACAAAGCCTAAGGACTGGCAGAATAGATACGCCTTGCTTCAAACCAAAATTGTCTTGGTTCAGTCAGGAACCTAACAGAATTAACAGAGCTGAATTTACCTTCAAGTTGAAGTCAATTGCATTTGTTCCTCCACCAGCTTATATGTCCCGCACCATTTTAAATTTTCGCTGCAAAGGGAAGAATAGAATTGTTAAGAAGAGTATATCATGTATTTTCTGTTTTTCCAGAACAGGAATATTCCTCCAACCTTGCTGTGTGGACTTGAACTTCCAGCCAAAACAGTGTCACAAAGTTAATCTCTTTCCACAGCTGAACTCTTTCTGGTTTTTTGTCTGTATGTCAGCTTTACGCATTGTACTAACATGCTGCAAAACATTCCCATCTCCAAGTGATTCTGCTACAAGATGCCAGAAGGTACTGCTGCAGTCGCAGAGCAAAGCTGGCACTGAGATACATGTGGTCTTTGTTGGAGAATAATAAGGAAATTACAACAATGTGGTTATGTAAGTCAGTGATGTGGCCTTACGTAGTACTGTGGAACTAAACAACTGATATGAAGAGATGATGAGGAGCACGACTGGTTGTTTTAGAAGGAAGATTAATTCTTTCTTTAGAAAGAAAGAAAGAAGGGCACAGTTGCATAATACCTGGAAATTAATGGTTTACAGAGGGAGATCGGGAACTTTCCCTCACGCTAGTAACACTTGTGTGTTTAATAGACTAGAAACTCCCTCTCTCAGAAGGCCTTGTATGTGCCAAATTAGTTTTTTCATAACATGTATTTAGCTTTAGAGTTAACTGCTATTTCAGACCTGAAGAAAGGTTCACATGCCTGAAATCTCCTCTAGTTTTTAGAGCTATTCTAGTTGGTCCGATAAAAATATCCAGCTCTGCTTGTCATCCTAGATGGTCATGGCTTTAACGGTGTTTAACAAGAATCACTTACGTGTCTGTTTTAAAGTTGAGAACTTAAAGCACATTGTGTTTTCTCAGTAGTGTAACATCTCTGAGAAGTTACAAAACTCAAGCTTATTGAAAGCCTGAAATGCTTATGCAAAGGACAAGAGAGTTTAGAAACCTGGTAATGGTTTTAACTTCTGTTGTTACAGGATGAACTCTTCATCAACAGGTGTAAAAAGAATGATGAAAAAACAAAGTTCAATTCTGCATCTTAGTGACTTTTTCAGGCATTTCGTGGCGCATCAGAGAATAGCAAAATAGGCCATTGACTGGAATTTAATGAGGCATCTTTAGCACTCAGACACGGATTGAATGAACAAGTTGCATTTATAGATCTATAGGTTATATTTATAGCTCTTTTAAACCAGATATCCAGTGTGTGCTGGTGAATTTCCCCTTAAAGGAGCAAAAGAAATTAGATGTCATGCTCTGCAATACGACTTTGTGTTGTAGTCACTTTTCAAGTTCTTCATCTATTCAGATTTCACTGAACAGCTATAAAACCAGAGCAGCATCTAAACACACATTATAGATCTGTACCAAATTGTGATGTAAACATCAGCTCCACTGTGTTGCAATAATGAAGCAAAATCATGGAAAGGAATCGGATTAGGGCTTTATGGCAACAAACAAGGCTTGTGTTGTCTTGGGCATATTTGGCCAGCAGTGGACTGGGATCATCTGTTAACATTTCTACTGGTTGTTCTGTGATGTAACAGTCAAGAAGGTTTCAAAGCAGAAAAGTCCGCATCCTTTTGATCATAACTCATAAGCTTTTCTGGGCAGGGACCTGGAACATTTGCTGTTTGGTAAAGAATGGGGAACACATGGCACTTTGTAAATAATAAATGATAAAAATAAAGCATGAGTAACCATGCTGTAAAAAGAGAGCAGGAAATGCATTGAGAACTATCAACTGTCAGATCAGGATTACCTAACGAGCTGTAATTCATTACTTGTCACTCAACTTTAGAGTTTTAACTCCTAAAGGACGGGTTGCTACAAAATTAGTTTAAAAAAAAAAAGTAAAAATAGGTACAAACACTGAGGTGTGATTTGGCAAAAACTAGAAAAAACTAGAAAGAAGGGAATGAGAAAAATACAAAAACTGACAAAGGACGAAGTTTGAATTCTGTTTACTTACAGCGTATCAGTAAAATTAATGAATTTCTGTAGCACGTTAAAGTACCTGTGCTCTGTGATCATCTTCTGCGTAGTACTGTCACTGTGATAAAACTTTTTTTTCTTTGTACCATTGCCTGGATGAAATGCATTTCACTGATTCTATGCATTTAGTAAACATTTTTTCCAGAGAGTAAAATGTTGGTTTGAGCCACTGTTAATGAAAATTCCCTCAGGATTTTAGAGTTTGGTGATCCAAGGGTGGCACGAGGATGAGAAAGAGAAGTTAATTTGCTTAGATTAAAAGTTTTTTATAAATCTTATTTGTAATTTTGTTTTCTATTATTTTACAAACTAAGAAATGAACTTTATAAAATATTCTCTGACAGGGCAATCTTATGTGAGAGCAGAATCCTGAGAAATTTGTAAATGTTAAAGATGTTTTCAAAATGAAGTCGTACAATTCAGGAATTTACATTGAAATTTTTTTATCTCAAAAATGAAACCATTCTTGTGTTCTGAGGATTGACTCTTTTTTCTTCACAAAGACCAAAGTTCCCTGTGGAACTGTCATCTTTTATTGCCAAGTTCAAAATGAAATTCAGAGACTCCTATCCTGTAAATATTTCATATAATCTAAGGATGGACCTGATCCTGCCCATGTGTACCAAATACGCTACTTACTTCTTTGAGTAGTCACATTAACCACTTTGTTCTTCCCTTGCTGCTGTAGAATACTGTAGGTAATAAGTATTTTCAGGATCAGATTATAACACTGTTGTGAGAAATACATCATTGATTACTTGGATAATCTCTTCACTATAGGAAATCCAGCTTGTTCCTCCAAGACCAGTTCTGAGTTCCAGCCTGTGAGTGTTCCCGGGAGACACAGAGCTGCAGAGACACTGCTGTGATAGGCTTTCGTGTGCCACTCCTGGGTCTCCACTGCTTGTTTCTCTGTATTTTACAAAAATAACACACCAGCTCTTAACAGTATGAATTTGGCTGCCTACTCTGTCAGTAACATCTAATCTCTCTGTCTTAGTTACCTCAAGTGATCTCCACATGCATCCTTTTATTTATCATTTACTGCACCAGAAAGACACTTTTAGCAGTTCACATTTTATTATTCTGCTACATCCAGCTGGCAGTTCATGTATTTATCTTCAGAGACTGGTGACACATGTATTCTACGTGTAGCAGGATGTCCTCTCTGGGTATACAGCTACCTGTATTTACCTGTATAAAAAGAGGAGAGAAAGGGTGAAGGAAAGAAGAGAAAGAGAGACTTTGGCACTAGAAATAATTACATTTTTTTGTGACAAACTGTCCTGGTTTGAGGGTCACCTCTCTCTCTTCAATGGCCGATGTCTAAGGAGGACTCTGTTCATCTGCCTTTGATCGTAATCCATGCATTCCTGAATCCAGATGCAGAATCCAGTTCCCATCCATCACTGTCTGTGACTTTCCCAGTGCCTGGCGGTGATGTGATTGTCATCCCAGGACCTTGATACAGTTTTGTATATCTTGCATATGTTTTGTTATTTCCTTTTTATTATTTTATTAATATTTTGTTAAAGTAGTTTAGTTTCTTCCAAACTCCGAAGTCTCTTTCCCTCTTTCTGTCCTCTCCTTGGAAAGGGAGGTGGGGGAGAGCATCTGTCATTAATCTCAGTGGCTAGCCCGGCCCAAACCGTGACACAAACTGGCACGTTATTTATAGACAAAGCTACCCTATTAAGTCTTGACAGGGGGATGTCAGCAGCATTTCCCATAATTCTTTGGTACTCACAAGTGATCCATACTGCTGATACCCGGCAGCATCTGATGATTTTGAAAGCATGTAACAGTGGAGCAATGCTGGTTTTCCTGTAGAAGCTTTAGAAGTTTTTTATGCAAGTTTTAGAACAATAGCTTTAAGAATATTGCCAATGAACTCACTAAACCTCTTTCCTCATGCAAGACCGTACAGAGATCTGCTCTGTTCCATGAAAAGGACTTCCAGGTAATGGCTTTACTCATAGTGACAGGCAATTGCAATGATCCAGAAATAATTTTCAGGACCGAAAAATTTTTTGCAATAATTAGCAGGAGTCTGCAGAACTCTTCGCTGAGGGTTAGAATCAGAAAGAGCAGAGCTGGCTAATGGAGCAAAGCGTAAGAAGTAATAAAGAGGTCATCTACCTATAGAGAACTAGAAAATGGTGTTCCACATTCCTTTCGCCAAGCAGCATTTTAGAGACGAGTCAGGTATTTTTCCATCAGATTGTCTTCAATATTCCAGAGCAAAAGTTTTTCTTCTGTTCTTACTGCCTGTGAAATATTTGATTATGGGGGATATTTAGAGAGTTCGCTGTCTGCCACCTGAAATTGGGAACTCTCAGCTTCTTGAATGTGCAAGACCCTGGGCAGCTGCTGCCATCTGACAAGAGGGTGCTTGAGCAGAGTTTTCTGGAATATGTGATGGCTGCTGTTAGAGATGAGCGGTGTCGTACGGTGAAATGGGCCTGTAAAGTGATGCGATCGATTTGCAGACCGGTCCTCACCTACGACTGTGTGCTGTTTTATCTGAACCTTGTACACAGAGCCAGGGTACTGCTTTTCTCACTGATGGGGAAGCTGGCAGGAGACACCCTAAAAGCTTAAATAACAGGTCGCCTTGGACAGTCGGAAAGTTGCAGGGAGCAGCCTGGATGTCCTGGTGAATAGTAGAAGGCTTAATTAGCAGGAAGCACTATGACAGCCATTTCAGTCATAGGCAAGCTTGCTTTTTATACGTTACAGCCCTACAGCTGATACCTAAAATAGCTATTTGCGTCTTCCAGGCAGAAAGCGCATTTGAGTTTGGTGAGTAGGTGAGGGGCTGTCTCGTTTGTCTGTTTCTCCGATTTTGTGCTGTGCAGGGGTGAGTCCTGGGAGGCACATGGCAACAGCTCAGTGGTCCGGTCCCCAGCTTGCCATGGTAGAGGGTGGTAAGTGGCCTGCTAAGGAAATGAGTAATAAAAAATAGGGGGGGAGCAGTTTAAATTGAAATAGTAAGTGACTTTGGTACAGTTCTAGCCAAAATGCCAAATATTAATTATATGGGAGCTTACTGGACTTCTTATATTGCTCTCTTTTTTACAGTGCAGAGGCACAGAAATCAGATATGAAGTTGATGTTAAATTAATGAAGATAAAATCTGGTAGTTTTAGTTGATCTCGCTTTCCGTTGCATAGAACAGCAAATCTTTCTTTTGGGGATTTCTTTTGAGGGTGAGCAAGGGAAATGGAATGAGATGTGTCTCTAAGGTTTCTGAAATGTCAACCTTAAAGGCTTCATATACAATCTTCTAAGATGTACAATGATATAAAGGTGCTTTCTAAAAGCAAATACCAGGCGATGTTTGTGAACGTAAAGTAAAAGGGGTGTTGTTAAGTAACTAAAATTTAGACAGTTGTTCAAACCAAGACAAAGACTAAAATTGCAGGAGACTTAATTAATGGGAAGATCCTGCTCTGTGATATGATAAGTACAAAGCCAAGTTTAAGTGCTAGACCTGTTATTTCAAGCACGTAGAAAAATGAGAGATAAAAGAAGAGCTCAACCATGAAAGCCAGGAAAAAGAATGGGAGATGAACTAGAGTGAAAAACAGGATCATGTAAGGAAACACTGGAAAGCATAGCTGAAAACTCATCATAAGTAAATACAGCTAATAGTATAATGGCTCTGAATGAAACAAAATCTGGAAAGAGTCTAAGTCTGGATTACATTTGTATGAAAATGCCAGTAGGTTTCATGGTCCTTTGCTTTGTAAAGGATGCAAGTAAAGCCATAATAAAGATGTTATTTTAAATGATTAACTTCCTAAGTGCAAGTCTGTTTTCTAGTCTGCCTCAGTGTTTACTTGTTCCTGCAGAAGCACACAAATTGAAACCAGCCTGTGTGGTGAGCAGGACGCTAAAGCAAGAGCAAGTGTTACTGTTATCAATATTAATCCACTGTTGTGACTCTGAAAATGCTGTAGTAGATGCTTTAGGAAAGGGGCCAAGGAACATTGCAGGGGCTAATTATGGAATAACTTGATCAAGGCAAGTCCCCTCCTAATCAACTCTGTTATTGGATTGACTAAGGCCCTGAGTTATATGAGTTTATAGAATTAGCTTTTCAAGCCAGGAGGCATAAGAAATCCAACATCCTGTTTAACACAAGCTAGAGAACCTCATTTAATAATTTGCGCATGAAGCCTACAACTATTTTAATATAAACAGATGTGATTAAAGCCAGACAGTTATTATTTGGAAATGGCAGGAGGAGGAAGAAGCCAACTGCAATTTTTGACTTACAGGATTACTGTGAGCCATCAGACTCATCTAGTCATGAAACAAAGTAAACAACTTGAGATGTATGTCAGGCAAGAAATTTCCAGTGGAACTGTGAAAGAAAGTTTCAATGTCATTTTATAAGGCATTAGGGAGGTTTAATTTGGAAAATTGTGAATAATTCTCATCACTCAGGGCAAAAAAAGATGACTTCAAAGCAATAGACATATTTTTTTTTAAGAGAAGGCCATAAGAATAGAGCTTGCAATATGAAAATAAAGTTAACTACGGCTGTGGTTATAACTGAAGCTGCTCATCTTGGTGTTGCAGTATTAAAGTGCCGTGAAAGAAGTGCCCTCTACTAAACTCAGTGGTGTTGCCAGCCAAGCCATAAAACAGCATATAGAGAGGTGAGCTACATACAAATACATTTTGCTAGTATGTTTTCAAGTTTATAATGGATATGTATGGCACAGGTTATAATTCATGTTCTCTTTTAAATTTCTGATTTACCTTCAACCCTTTATTTGATGTATTCATCCCTTAAATCGTCCTTCATTATTTTTTCACACAAGTGAATGCGCAGAAAATAGGTTCACAAGTAATCCAGAACATGCAACATCATGAGACTCAGCATTGGCCGGACTTTAAAGCTGCTCGATACTCGGTAGCTCCTTTTTGTGACCAAAGGAATATGGTATGTGGGTTTGAGGACTTCTAAAAAGCCTAGATTTTTCTGAATGCAGACAACGTTTGAAAAACTGTAGCAAGTCTTTTAAACTTTCAAATTCTTAGTTTTCTTGTCAGTTAAATGGAGTTAAAATTTATGACATATTTTCTGGCTCCAATGGGTCTTCACTTATACTCAGCATTAGACAGGTTCTGAACAAGCCCCAATTATGAACGTTTCAAGAGAAGAAATAATTGCCAAGTATTATTAATTTAATTTCTCTACAGTATTTATAGATGTTATTTTTCATAATTCTGAATCAGAATCGCTTTTCGTATAGGAAAGCTATGCAGAAGACAGAAGTAATGACATACTGCACATGCATACCTTCTTAATGTATGCAAATTATTGTGTTTTTAGAAATTACAGCAACTGCAATCTTACAAAAACCTGTAAATTAAAATGAAAGAAAATTACTTTAAGACTGCCTTGTTCATTGAGCATTTATCTTTCTACCAGACAAGAAAATAAAGTAAAAAGAAACCTAGAAAAGCCTGAGGCATCAGCAGAACTTCTTATCATAACGAATGATCCAACTACTTATGAGATGCTAGTTCTGGAAATCAATGAATAGTGACAATATCTTTTAAGAAGATTGCAACACTTAATATTAAGTTTTCTTATCTTCCTAAGGACCAAATCCTGGCTCTTGGTAAAATCACTGAGAGTTTCGTTAATGCCTCTAATGAGAGCATGATCAAACCTCAAGAGCCTAATTTGAAAATGAATTAGCTTTCTGTGCGTTACCAAGAACACGTTCAAATTAACTGCATCACACTATGGAATAAAAATCTGTACTTGTGTTTTTCTCTTTGTGCCTGTGCATGCTATATGTATAAAGGAATATGCAATTCCTATAAAAAAAAATAAAAATGATGTTTACAATAAGTACTAATGCAAAAAGGTAACGGATCTTGAAGAGCAAGGGGAACTGGTTAGGCAGTCAGTTAAGCTCTCTGTTGGCATCCCATAGCTTTTTGTCATTTTTAGTAGGCAGATGTGCCACAGTGCAGTTTATTGTTTCTTTTATACAAAATTACCATTTTTAGAAGCCATGCTTTTGATGTGATGCATCTCGAGCTTACGGCAGGAGGATGTGTGCCTGGATTCTGTTCTTGTGGCTTCTGTATTTATGCATGGATAAAATAATCTGAAATGCTACCAAATTCAAAGAGTTAATTTCATGTCGCTGTGTATATATGACAATAGACTCATTGCTTTGTATTCGGGGGGCTTCTTGAATTCTCTTTGATGGGAAACCTCACCTGGCTTGGACACAGACAGGCTTGACAGAGTGAGAACTCAATTGCGCGGGTGTTGGTGCATAGCTGTTCTTTCTCAGTGGAGGAGTTTGTCTGTTTAATTCCTGTGATCCTACAAGGACACTACAAGCCAGTGCTATACAGTGCTCAGAATCGAGCTAAGAATTGATTTTCTTCCAGCAAATTGTGAGGAGCTAATCAAGGAAGCAGTTCTCGGTGATTTCTAGATATTTAGTCTTGATATCATGTCAAGAACATCAAAATGTTCTACATTTAGCTAGTGTTTCCTGCTCTCACGGCCTTTCAGCATGTTACGGGCTGTCACCAATGTGGTCAGGAGAATAGTACTACGGTCTTAGTGCTGTACTTTTCTCATTTGACGTTGGAATTTCAGTCCACAGGGATTCTGTCTTTTTGACAGGGTTAACTTTTTACTCCTGTCTGAAACTGAGTTTTCTTTAACGTACATTAACAATTCTTTCTTCTACTTGGTTTTCCTTTATAGTTTACTGAGCTTACAGTATCCCACTAATTCTCTTCCACAAGTTTCTCCTCTGCCTTTTATATCACTATTTTCATTTAAAGCTAGGCATTCTAGTCTGTAATTTTCTGTGAAACTTTTGCTGATTCTTTTCTATGCCATATTTCTATGCCATCTATGAAAGATGTAGTGTTCCCGTGACTTCATCCCAGAAGATGGAACAACCCCCCAAACTGTGTGTTCTTTTGCTCCAGCTTTCTGTAATACCCCAGCTTAAAAAGTTTTCTGTTACCGGTAGCCTGGTTCCCATTTGTTTAGATGATGCCAAATTTATCCTGTGTAAACTCCCCCATTAAATCTGAAATGCCCTTACCACACCATTTTCTCATCTCTACATAGCGACTTTGCTTCCGTGTTTGTCCCCACATGAGGTACTGGGAGCATTTCAGGGACTCCTACAGTAGAGATTCCTTATCTTCAGTTTCCTGTCTAACACCCTACATTTTGCCACTGGAGCCTATCTATTCGTCTTCCTTATAAAACTGACATCCTTGGGGACTGCGACGCTTGCAGCCTCTCCAGCGTTTCCCAGGATCTGGTCCTGATGCCTGCTGAGGTGTCACACCCCAGCTCAGGCCTCCACCTTGTGAGGGTTTCCAGTGCATGTTCACTATGCCTAGTTCAGTGACATAAGCCTAAAGAATGTATGCAATTGTTTGCATAAAAGTAAGCATTTTTGGGTCTCATAATGAAGAACCAGTTCAAGTGAGCTGTGGAATTACGATCTTAAGAGATGAGCTTTTTGCTGACAGTATTCCAGGCTATGGTATGTGATGACTCCTTTGGAGCAGAGCATTATGCACTTTTACTGAGATTAAATATACTGAACTTTGAGAATGAAGTGGAAAAAAAACTTTTCAGTGAAGAAGACAATGTTGCTTGCAGCCATGGAGGAGTTGCAGAGGTATTTCTTTGTGTGAACTGCTGTAGAGTCATTTCATCTTCACTTCACTCACGCCTGGTGTTATATAAGCCAGATCTATTTTAAAAAGCCTACAATGTTTTAATATGCGGTACGACATAGGAGAAATACAGAATGATTAAAGAGGGATCACTATTTTGTAAACAAGTTGTGAGTATCATTACAGCTTTTGCAGCAATTAAAAGGTTATAGTGCTATACAGACTTGTAGGAAGGATGCTGTTATATAAGGAGAAACTGCTTGGTGTTTTCACTCTCTTTGTCAGTCTGTGTATTTCCTCTGTTACTGGATCTGTACAGAACTGATTGGAATATGAGCTGATGTTTCATGCTTTTACTCTGTTTTATAGCTATTGCAGGATCTCCATGGATGAGGGCACGCTGCAGTTCAGGGGTCTAGGCAAAAAGATTACTCCTCCTGTTGTGGCTTAAGGACCGCAAAATGGGCATGGATACCCATTTCCTTAGTTTGCATGTATAAAAGTGCAAGTCAAAATCTACTCTATTTTATGCATTTTCCTTTGTCCTCAGAGAGGCTTTTTGTCTTTTGTAACTTCCTCCTGAGGAATGTCCCACCTGCCTTTCCTTACACTTAACCACGTACCCTGAAGCAAAGAGAGATGTTGAAGAAAGGATGGGAATCTTAAGAAATGCTGAACAGCTTGAAGCTTTTCTGTGTGGGGAAATCCTGCAGATTTTTAGGACTGATTTTTCAGCAGAGCAACATCCCCATGCTATTGTTCATTTCTGAAGCTGAATACCAGACCATCTAAGTAAGGCTGAACTGCTGCAGCCAGTAGATGTGTATGTAGAGGAACACAGTGTGCATTATTGCTAATGGCAGGTTGCGTTACGATCTGGGTAGTGACCCAGATGTGTACAATAACTGTTTACCCATGTACAATATGCTGGGTTCTAGTAGCTTAGTAACCAGTGGAAATCAGAGATCGGAAACTGTCACTTTGAACGAGCAGAGAGTAATTTAAATCCACCTGGGGCTGGTTCCAGGGACTCTGTGCTCCCACTCCTTCAGCAATGTAATAACCAGTACACCGGACTGAAATGCCACATTACTGTTCATGTCAGTGGGAATTATGTGTGCAGTAATAAGAAGGCAGTGTTACAAACATGACTTTTCACTGTGGAGTTTTTTTTTTTTAAACTTTTGCTTTATTTTGTGTCCGTGGACAAAGTTAAAATTTGTTCTGCATGAGTTTCCAAAGCGAGGAAGTAATATCCAGCACGAAAGGTATCATACCAAGAGTCAGGAAATGGAAGTTCCGTTCCTAGTCCTGCCACTGATTTGCTGCTGTGTGATCTTGGAGAAGACGTTCAGCGTGAGATTCAAGTGAGGGCGTTCACCTGAAACAGTGATCCTGACTCCCAGCAGCAACTGAACTAC
The DNA here is from genome assembly GCA_013398295.1 of Chionis minor. Taxonomy (NCBI): domain Eukaryota; kingdom Metazoa; phylum Chordata; class Aves; order Charadriiformes; family Chionidae; genus Chionis; species Chionis minor. The sequence continues at coordinate 135,245 of VZSF01007203.1, forward strand.
TTACAGGCATTGGAGTTTAGGGCATAATTAATTTCACCCTAAAGTACCTGTCTGAATCCTGCTTATTTCTCACAGCGCTAAAAGGGTAGTTTAGCATTAGTCTAAAGCTGTTTAAAGCTATGTGAGAGGATCGTATCTCTCAGCTCACACATAGTATAGGACATTCACACAACATGTATGATCAGTGTCAGATACAGGTGTTGATCTGCTGAGTTAGATAGTTCACACATTTTGAACCTGATGTATTCATAGCTCTGGCTGTCTGCGTTCAAACACATCCATGTGTGTGGCAAAATTGCTGCAAATTATTAACAATATTCATGAATACCTGATAAATGTTGTTAGGAAACATCTAGCTCTGATCTCAGCACTTCAGTTAATGAGAAGTGGCACAAATAAGGGGATGGGTAGGCTGCAACAGGGAGGGAAAAGCAGCACTGACTGGCTCAGGGCAGGAATATTTTGTTGCTGTTGCTGCCAAAGACATTGTGTCATCAAATCCAGACTTTTAGACTTAGGCTAGCCTTAGATTTCCATGCTTCCATTTGTCACGTTTAAGTGGAGATGATTTTACTTCCCTGCATGGGCGAGTAGCTGGAATGATGAATAAAGACTGTAAGGTGTTGTCTGATGGCAGATGATTACCGTATTTAACACATATACTGTAGTTCATGGCTACAGTTCCGTTCAACAGCTGAGCTTGTGTGTGTGTGTGATAGCTGTTTTCTTATGCTTTTACCCCAACAGAATCTGTATGGCCTTAGTGATGAACACTATTTACCTTATGACATAATTACAAATAATGATTTTTTCCCTATGAAAGAGTGAACAGCAACTTCTAAAGCACATAAGCAGCTACATGACTAAGATTCTGATGTTCTGCAATTACTGGCAAGTTACAGAGATGGGATGGGTGGGAATATGCATGGAAGCACAGCAGGAATGGTTATTTCAACTTGCTGAGGTTGTACTGCTGCCTAAAGCATAACTAAAACCTCACAGCCAGTTCTGAGAAAACAGCGACTCCTTTCAGGAGTTTAAGTGAAAAAAGAAGCTCTGAAAAATCTTTTCATTAGAGAAAGTATCTTTTATGGGGCTGAGCTTTTTAAATGCAACTTGGAAACCCTGAACCCTTGTTTTCTATTAACATTCACAGGTGCCTTGACTTTTAGGGCAGTTTTGATTGTCTCAACTATAAACCTCATCCATACACTTAGTCACTTTAACTTGCTCTCTTGTTGCTTTGCATTAGTGAAACCCATCATGGGGAACAGTCTCCTGAAAATAACTGTTTGCAACGACCATCAATTAACATCAGTTTTATTCTTCGTGTCATTTAATCTCACCCAAGTCATTTATAAAGGGGTGCCTGCTATCAGCTATTTAGCTCAATAGTCCTTAGTGCTCTTCTGGCACTGTATGCCAAGAGGCACTGGACTGTCAAAGCTAATATATGCTTCATTACACATCATGGGGGGAAAAAACCGAATAATATTTCAGTGGGGAAATTAAAGTATAATTAAGTGGAGGCAGAGTCTGGGCACTTTTCATACTATTGGTTACTATTTAAGTATTAATAGCAGAGGTTTTGTCATTCCTAGGTACCTGAGACAAGAACAGGACATATTTGGGTGAAGTGTTGTAAGTCAGTCTATGTCTTAATTGTTTAGAATTCAGGATAGATGGACAGAAGACAGGGAAAGGAAGTATTGACTGTTTTAGAGGGGAACTGAGGCACAAGATTTAAAGTAGATGCCCACAATCACACAGGAGCTTCATGGGAGAGCCAAGAAGACCGTTATTTTTCTATACAGCATATGTAGAGTGTTATAACCATACCATAGACAACACATCCTCATTCAGGTATTTTATTCCCTAAGGCTTTTCTGCCCCTCCTATCCACTGACACTTGGAAGAACAGGATTTCTAAAGAACGTGTGGAGCAAACTGGGCCCTCTAAACCCTGTGTCCATTTTGATTTTTATTCTTCTAGCTGTGTCAAAACTGGTTTGGGGTCAACTTGTCTCCTGAAAATGAACACAAAAGCACACTGTGTCTGCATTTTGGATATATCCTGAATACTTATGTCCAGACCATAGAAGTATGTGTCAGGCAGATTAAAAGCTGCTAATCAGCTTTTGCTGATTGTATAGAAAGGGCATGGAAAAGGCAAGGGAAGCGACAGAGGACTTTTTTCTAGTCTTGGACATCAAACTTGAGGGCATAAGCGTATATACAACATCCGTCCAGAACACGTCTGTGACAAGAACCTATTTGTGACAAGAAAACTAATTGGTTAAATCAAATGATTTTTCAAAAAGAAAAAGAACACTGCAGTCTTGATTTCCCACTGCCTGGCCAGTGCTCTAATATAATTTGTCTGTAAAAATTTTTACTGATGTTACAGAAATAGTTATTTTGTTTTATTGAGATGTAATCGTTGGACAACGTACATTCTTTAACATGAAAGGCACTAAGTAGTCAATTTTATTAATGCACAATACTTGGAACCTGCCACCAAATTTGAATAGTTATGCTTTGCTGTCATTTTGTGTAGTTATAAATGGCTAAAGAAGATCGATGGCAATGGAGAATCACAGATAAGATGTTTAAGTTATTGACTATGGACACAGTGTGAAAACTTCTAAACTGATAAGCAAATAAGCGAACATGATTGGTAATCTTTTATGAGAGTCTGTGATTTCAGAATACAGTTCTCAAATTGCTGGCATCCCCAGTTGTTCTGGGGAAAATTGCTTCAGAAAATAGGAACTCTTATTCAAGCCTCAAGTCTTCCACAGATTCATCTGTTCTGATTGCTTGTCTTGTATCAGTGAAATCCACTGTGGCACAGCTTGTCCCATAAGGCCTGTGTAATGAAAATAAGGGAAGTTTCCACAGTCTCATCATTTCCCAAGTTTATAGGGACTTTACAAGTTGTGTGACATATGAATATTCAGGCCTCTTCCCCAATGTGTCAGAATATGCTATGAATAATTTATCGCTTTAGACTGAAGTCTTGTCCTTTCAGCTTTGGAAATGTATGCATCAACACTGACTTCTCTATTTCCTGATATTGAAACTGTATTCTAAATATTCTTTGTTCTAAATTGCCAGCTTACCTGAAGAGGCCCAGGATACCACAGTATATGTGGTACTTGGTGATGTTATAACAGTGGGTGTTAAAAGGAAATTTAATACCACACGTAAATTCTTGCTTTCAAAACCAGAATCCTTCCTGTGCTTGGTCTCTGCAGCAAAGAGTAGCAAAGCTGTAATTTATCCAACACAGTTAAACTTGGCTCTAAAGCACATTAAGCTACATGTGAAATGTTGTTGCTTTCTAGATGAAATTCCAGCATTTGATTCTCTCCCATCAGACATGAACTGGACTGTTTTATTACGTCTTTTTTTATTTCTAGAAAACCATTTCTGTTTCATACATGGAAATTCCTGTCTCAAGACTGGCCAGTACTGATTTTTTAAGAAGGCTATTAATTTGTGAGATATTTGTACACTTGTATGTGTGAAAATAGATTTGTGCTATACTTTATGACTTTATAACTTTTAATTAATGGGCAACTGGAAGAGTAAGATTCTAGTAAGGTGCTGCTCAGATTAATCTTGGCCTTTCTTGTTGCTCCTAGAGAATATGTGGGTTGTGCCATATTTTACTCTTTATTTAATTTTGAAGTTAATGAAGTTTCATTTCAAAACCATTTATTTTTTACAAGGAAAAATAGTTTTTAGGAGAGAACTACTAGAATGGCAGGGGGGTTGGAACTCGATGATCTGCAAGATCCCTTCCAACGTAAACCATTCTACGATTCTATGATAAATTTCTAAGTTTTCTTCCTTTAATAATTGTAAAGTAAGCGTTGTTACAATAATTTCTACTATACATAAATTACCTCAGCATCTGTTGACCTCTTTTATGTGGTTAGCCCACCTGCACTTTCAGTTGCAATATCGTATTGAACAGCACAGCTCTTTATTTGCCATTCACAGAGAAACCTGCTAGGCATTGCTGGGATCACAGGTCTATTCTGATACTAGAAAAGCTTCTTGAGATCCTAGGGAATGTTTGTTTTGTGGAAGTCCTGAACACTGATGTCGAGGGATTTGGAGAGAGTCTATTTTCATTTAAAAAAGAAATAAGTTGAATAAGGATCGAGCCTTCATGGTATCATTCAAAACACTGGGAGTGTGAACATAGTCTAACCTGAAGGCTCAGAACCACAAGTTAATTGATTAAGATTATAACCATAATTTTTTATCTTGACATTCTTGGGATGTGGCTCATTTTACGTGGCTAAGGATTTTGGAACTGTTGCAGCATTAGATGGCTCTGCAGTATATGTAGATGCTACTTGAGGACTGACTTGATGTGAGTTGGTACATGGAAGGAGGAGGCATTGTAGCGATGGCCAGGCCACCCCATCTGGACTTCACATGTAGAAATCAAGCTTAACAAAGCTTCTCACAGGGAGTGCATTGAATCCCAGATCAGAGTACATGAAGAAAAAAGCCGCACGCAGTGAGGACATGCCAGGCTTTTACAGAAGGGTTTTTCCCCGGGGCACGTTATAGAAACTGGGAGAGACCGTGATGCAGCTGGAGCCTTCAGGAGGGATTTCTGTTGATGTTGCTGGACTTTATCCCTTTGAGCATGGGGCAGCAGTGGGGAGCGTTCCCTAAGCAACTGGCTGTGGTTCTTGGAGGAGGTGCCAGATGCGGCCGTGGAAGCTAAGGATTGAACCTGGTCAAGTTTTGTGGCCTCTATGTCCTTCTCTATCCCACTGAGCAGCTCATTCGGATGGAGAAGCCAGGAAGGGCAGAGTAGATGTGCCTCAGCTGCACATCTTGGCTTGGGCAAAAGAACTGAGGAAGTTGCAAGAGAAGGGAGATACATAATCTTGGAGGTTTTGGAACAATTTTACCAGAACTGAGAAAGGAGTACAAGGCTTGTGTGGGAAAGCTCTGACACATATCCAAATGGAGATGTTTGGAGGATCACAGCAGTTTCCTTTGGATTTACCCACGGAATCTGAAGGTTGGCTTTCTGTTTTCTGCTATGTGCATGTTCTATTTTTGTCTTTCTGCTCTCTACTTAGGAACTTTTTTTTACTATATACTCCCCCCCTCTCCCTGATTCTCCTCAGGTTTGCAGTTTATCTTTTTTGAAGTGCTAAATTAGGATGAAAATGCTATAGTATAATTTATATTTATGAAACAGCTGCAGATATGAGGGGCTTGGTGGTCTGCATGAGGATAAATAACAATTTGGTGAAAAGGAGGAAACCAGTGTTTATTCTCTGGCATGAAGAAATTATTGCAGTTTGACTTTTGTATTATCCAATCTGAAGCCCTACAAAAATATAGAGGAAACAATATAAATGAGAATTATGTACATACTGGATTTGTTCATTATTGTTTCCAAATTGATTATTGGTCCCCAGTTAAGATCAACTGTATTTCATTCACTGGAATAACATACGTCTGACAAAGAAAGAAAATTGAGAACAAAGACTTTGAGACATGAGAACGCCTGCACAGATAAGTTTTCTCTATACTGCTACACAAGAATATCTTGCTCCACTTCCTATAAGATCATTCTGAGGCAGGTGTCATCTATCTACCTGAGTGAGGAAAGAAAAATTAAACACTTACTGCATGCCTGAATGTTCACTTTCCTTCCATTTTATGCACTGAATGAGGTAATTTAGGTTAAAAACTCTCAGTAAATGAGAGGGCGCATCCAATGAGCAAAGGTTGCCCTGTGTGAGATTTTCTGTAGGCTGAGGATTGGTTTGCCAGTTCTCAGCTGCGTGTTTTATGAGGAGGATCAGAACTGCCATCTTTTGCAACCCATAACATTTACAGTGGCTGCGCTTGCCTGCCTCGTGGCTGGGGGAGGCACGCCGTTGGCAGCACTAACCGACAGCAGGGGCTGAGAGCATCTGCAGGAGGGTAGGCAAAACTGGCATGCAACAGCCTGCTTCAAGCCAACTCCTACCAGCAGGGAAAGATTGTTCTGTGTCGGATTCAAACCACGGGAGGCAGTGCCTTTCCTTAGGACCCTTCCGTACTAACCTACTTAGATGACGCTTGAATGCAGAGCTTCTACCCTCAGACTATTTCTTTTTCCAGAACGGTATGTTTCATAGATATTTTATTAACTAATATCTAGTCTCACGTTCTAGTCTCTGTAGTTATCAAATCAAACCCATTTTGAGACAAATTTGTTTACTTAAATCTTTATAATATTGTGTATGAATAAAAATGACAAAATTTCTAAATAAGTTATTTATCTGCAGAATTTTAGTTTCAAATTCCAATATCTTAGAGATACTGGCATTTTCTGAAACAATTATATTTATGCTTTTAATATAGACTAGGTGGTCTGTGTAATCTAAACCTCATCCAGGACCCAGTAGATTCTGTTATGAAGAAGAATCTGTTTGCTTCCCTTGAGTCAGGGCATCAAATATTTTCTCCTGTGATGGATCACAATAGCAGAACAGTTTCTGTCTTTTTGCTTCATCTGCTGCAAGACCCATGTGAGAGAGAGAAAGCGGAGAAAGGAGACAACATATAAAGTGAACAAACACAATTGGTTCAGAAAGTAGATTTGAAACTTCAGCAACAGTGTGACCAGGCCAAAAGCTGTTGAATGAAGCGGATGAGTGGGTAGATCTGCAACTGGAGCAAATTGTCATAGATCAATTTTCATTTCAGTGGGCCTGTGACAAATTATCCTTGTTGAGGTGGTAGCCCTAGAAACTTCACTTCCCTTAAGTTTCTACACCAGCAGGTTTCTCTGCATTGGTCCAATGTGATCTGAAACTGACAGAACTCATTTATACTCGTACGTCATATAAAAAGAATGTTTATTTCCCTTATGTCTCCCAAAGGCATATATCTGTCTCAAACCCTCTAGATTTTTCTGCACCCAATGAGTAAAATTTTACTTTTCGTTGAACACTAGTACAACTGAATGGAGTCATTCAGTGATCTGCTGGTGTAGCTTGAAAGCAAGATGCATCAGACTTGTTGGTTCCCTACGGGTCTCCTTGTGCTAGCAGGAAATCAGATCAATATGGTGAGATGAAGGCAAATAAGCCTGTCTGTCAAATTAATCATAGATGCCATCCATACTTGAGAACCAAACCTAAAGCTCTCATTCTCTTCACTGCTGTTGTCTTTAATTATGGTAGTTAGACAGATGGAAAGATCACTGTGCAGGTTTTATTTAAGAGGTTCATGCCATGGTAGCTTTTCTGCCAAGGGTAATCAGTTGCATTAAGGAATCTGCCAGAAAGAACAAATCTGTCTTATTTATAGTTAGCTAAGTTCTAATTATTTCTCCTAAATGGGCAGTCAGATAATAATGTGTAAACATAAAGCAAGCATAGAACTGCAATTACTACACAGTGGATAGCTTCCCCCGAGCTGTATAATATTTTCAAGCTTTACCATGTCACAGAACAAAACCACTCAAATTGGGCAGACCGCAAACCTGTCTACATTTTTAATCATTCTTTTCTCCCTGACATGCAAAGAAATGGTGGGTTCTTTTTCCACACTAATAATTACCTCAGTCACCTTGTGTCATGGGAAGATCACCGGTGCACAGATCTGGTAGTAACAAATGCGAAAACAAACCCTAAATTGTACCTTCAGCTCTTGATAGTAATGTACCAGAGAACAAGCAAATCATAGTTAGTACCAGAAAAGATATTTCTGGTTAAAGCAAGCTGGCTATGACATCTCATGTACTTAGTGTGCCAAGCTCTTAATGGAGTTTTGTAAAAAATATTACATTGGAAGATTGCTGAACACTTAGTTAGGCTGTGGTTACTGGGGCTGCCCAATAAAAGCGTGTATGGATACAGCAGAGGTACCTTTACATGGGCCTGCTACCACAGCAAATCTTTCTCTTCTAATGTGCAAAGGACCGAGGAAGGTGGCAGCAACTGGGGCAGACCTCAGGCTGCATAATGGTCAGACAAATGAAGGAAGCGGAAACTCGTTGTGTGAGTTGTGTGGGAGACCCACCATCGGTGTTCCCTCAGCAGCTGTTTATATCGTGCTGCTCCCAGACCCTCAGGTAGAAATAAACCTACAGGTGGAGCTGAGAATCCCTTTTTATAGCTCATCAGCTTTCAGTTACTTTTTAAGTATGCTTTCAGGTATTTTTAAGAGATTCTAGGAAGTTCCCTGAATTGGTCAGGCAGTTGGACTAGATGATTATTGTAGGTCCCTTCCAACTGAAATGCTCTGGTGTGGTCTATCCTGTCCTGTCCTGTCCTGTCCTGTCCTGTCCATCTCAATGCCATCCTCGCTAAATGCAGACTCACAAAACAGATTTCTAAATGCATTCCCAGTGCAGTGAAATTTCCATTATGAAGGTTCTTGAAAGTAACCTTCTTTTAGCTCTTGGAACTGAGGAAAAGTGACAGTTGCATGCATTTAAATTCCTGTCATAAGAGGTGGAAAGGATGCAAATGGTAAAACCTTATTAATATCAATACAATCATTTATACTGTAATAATGACATAAATAAGCCTCTTCAAAGGATTTAGGGCAGGTATCTGGAAAAACATTGTGTCGTCTACCTTTGATGAGAGCTTCAAGGCAAATAATAAATGAGCAGATGAAACTTGCTGTAGAAAGTCATGCTTTCAAACATGTCCAAATAACATCTTCAGTTCCTGATAGCAGTGTGCTAAAAGCAAAAGCAGATCATTAAAAATAGAGAAGGTACTTCCAGATTAATAGGTCTGGCTACAAAAATCCTAAAGTTTCTCTTGAGAATTGCCAATGAATAAATTGAACTAGCTTCATTTCCAGTGAATTAACATCAAACTATTTTCCAAAACAGTGAAAACTAAAAACAAAAAACCAGAAGAATGTAATTCCTTGTACTCTGATTCTTGCAAATTCTGTCCCCAAGTGTTTTTGCAAATTAAATTAAATTAAATTAAATGATTGAGTAGTTAGAGGCACAAAGAAAGAGAACTAGAATATGTAAGTAAGGCAAAATAAATACAGTGAATTTGATGAAGCCATGACTGTACACAAAATATTTAAGTACAATTCGAAAAAAAAATCCTGAATTAGGTATACAGGAAAGATGTCTTATATGTCCTGAGTTACAGAAAGGAGAAACAACTCTCTTGTTAATGATAGCCAGATTCTGTGGTGATTTAAGACAAGATATCCCCAGTAGGTAACGCAGAGTACAGTGTTGCAGTGATTCAAGCTATACTGCACAAAGTATTTACTGTAGCTTTAGGCAGACTCTCAGACACGTCCAAACAATAATAGCCAGAGGACAGCCCAGGAATAGCCGTAAAAGGACTCTCATTTTCTCCCTGTTGAGCTCTGAGATGCTGCACAGTTTTGATTTCTGAAACCTAAGAAGGGATTCAGGAAGTAGTAGGCCAGGGAATTTTTTCAGTAGGGGATATTTCAATCACTAGCTGGAGGGCTCTAACATACTACTGGCCCAGAAGCATTTATTGAAAAAACTAGTTATGAATGTAGAAGATGGTATTTACAAGAGATGAAGGGATGTCATGGTTTGAGCCATCGCTGCTTTAAAAATATATCCAATTCAGACTGAAGCAGCCCATGAACTAATTAATTTGGTAACAATGTTGTAAAAATGAACGAGAAATTACTTATGGAGACAGTCAAATTCAAAGGGGTCAGAATAAAGGACCAGATGAAAATGTAAATCCATTTACACTGAAAAATCAACTAAGGAAATAAAATTTCCTTTTTTCCTAAAATTTTCCTATTTTAAGTACATGAGGAACTTGATTGCAAGGGAATTACCCCAGCACATAAAATCACATATGCAGCTAAGTATCTTCCTGAGTCACGTCTTGTAGAAATACAATGCAGTAAGATAATCTTCAAAGCATTTAGACTTCAGCTGGTAGAGCAAAAGTTGTTTAGTGGAGTTAACTGTGCTAACAGAAGGTGAAATGTTTTCAGAAGAGGAATATTCCAAAGGGACAATTTTGTTGAGTTGGCATTGCAAAACTTAATCCTGAGCCTTTTATTTGTATCCCAGAAATCTTTCATTGGAGGTAAAGGATGTGGCTGCTGTAGTAGAACAGTAGAATCAAGCTTTTGGTTTGAGCTGATCATGAGAGAGACTGTGAGAGAAAATGTTCCCTGTATGACTTCTTAGCTCTGTCTCCAGTCAACAGATATTATTTTTCTGCTTTAGAAATCGTTACTATTATATGTTATTATATATAATAGAACAGGTTCTCATCTTAGTTCTGCTTCTGTGGTTTCAGACTCATTCTGCTGGAATCACAGGGGTAAATTAGACCTGTATTTGCAACAGTATATTTTTAATCTATATATACACACATTTAAAAAAAAAATGTTGATATGCTGAGTAAAATCCTTGCTCTATTAAAATTACACAGAATTTTGCCAGTACTTTTAATTGGATCAGGTTTCTGTCGTGTTACTTCTGCAGAGTTGTATGGAATACCTAGATGATCCAAGGTTCTTTACAGTCTGCAACTGAAAACCAAACACTTTATCCATTTCAAGACTAAGAAAATGTGTTCTCCTTACTAAAAAACAATTTCCCATTCTATGAGCTTTGATTTATTTCCATATGTAAGATGGGTTTGTTTGCAACTTGGGTTCATGTAGGGTTGCCCTGGGCCCCTGAGCATCCCTGTGAATGATTGCATTCATTAGCATGGGAGCTATATATTTCCTAGAAGCAACTTTTGCAAGAACAATTAACCAGTAAGGAAGAGTTTTGTTATTTTCTGCCTTTTTAAGAACTTTCATTTTATGAACAAGACATCAGATATTCCTGAAAAATTACAAACAATCTACCCCTTAAGATACCAAATGTCAATTAATTCAGTTCAGTTAAAACACTGATTTATGTTCTGAAAGTGAGTCATTTCTCATTTAGCTACAGAATACTTCACTTTTCACTTCAAAGGGGAAGAAATAGTTCACAGTAAATATTATCTCCTCTTTAAACTTTTTTACTGATAGCACGCCTTGAACGCTAGTAGTGTGCAGTTATTGAATCCATTTTCTAAATGATGTCTATCTTGTAGACATATCTGTACAATGTACATCGTAAAAATATTAAGCTCAGTGAAAGATTATGTAGCATATATAATACAGTAGCCTTTTTATGGTTGACTTCAAATTTGCAATCAGCCAAAACGTCATTAATTATCTAAAAGTCTTGGACATATTGCTGATGAAAAGCTAATGAAAGGAATGAAATTTGAAGAATGATTTGCTTATCTTGTATCACTTTTGATAGATCATTTTCTTGTAGAGTTTAAAATTTAGGAAAAAAATCCTAAATCTGAGCCATGAAATAGTCCTTTCCTTCACCCTCTAACATTTTTTCTTATAATTAGTAAGAAAGAGGTTTGGGTTAAACCCCAAAATGCTTACTTTTAATTTGTAATCCTGTCATACATTCCTCCTCTTTCATCCCTAGCTATTTTATCACTCTCTGCTGTGTGTTGGTTTGTTGGGTTTTTCCTCACCAGGCTGTTCTTAATTCATTTTGTTTGTTTATTAAAATCCCTGCTTAAGGCAGGGAATACTGTTTAGCATCACTGTGTACTAACCCAGCCTCCTCAAGTACTGTCTGCTGAAATCTGACGTTACACAGGAGGAACTGAAATGATGACATTACAAAGGAGTGGGTCATTTTGAGTAGCTGTTTTTCCCTTTCCAGAGGTTCCTCTGATCTTTTTTTCTGTGGGACATAAGAGCATCCCATTCTGTATTATTTCTTTCCACACCCCTGCTGCCATAGGGAATGCCATCCTCGCTTATAGAGGGCTGAATGCAAAGCCATCTGTTTAGTCTGGGGAAACAACACTTACCGGGGACCTATTTGTTTCTATTGGTTTTGGTTTCTCTGAGCTGGGATTTTCTGGTACGTGTGAGAAAGCTCTGATTGCTGGATTTGTTCATGGAGAAATATGAAGAGAGCTTGTTTTTCTCAGGTGCTCTAATATTTACAAGTGTCATGTACATATATCATAGAATCATAGAGTATCTTGAGTTGGAAGGGACCCATAAGGATCAGTATATCATAAGGATATATTGTTGTTCATTTATTTCCTGTGGATGCTTTCTTGAGCAATGCACTTAAATGTATGACTTCAAAAATGTATTGTAGATTCTTGATGCGAAATTGAAGGTTGTGAATATAAATTTCTAAGTGGATTTAAAAACATAGACATATTTCATCACTCATTTGAATTCTACTGAGGCAATCAGTGGATAAAAGCTGCTCAGAGTCCCTTGTAACATGAACTTCGGGAATTTGGCCCAGCTTTCAAAAAAACCTCATTCAGAGAACTTCACTGATTGTAGATCCTCCTGCTCGTTGACTCAGCAGGGAGGTCAGATGGGCACTCAGCACCTCTCACGTGCTGCATCCGGACACACACTTTGCAAAGGCAGTAACTGACTGAGCTTGACACTGCTGTGAGTAGAGAGCCCAGCGCCCTCTTTACTGTCTGTTTTTCCTTTTTCTCTAAATCATATTGAAGCTAGATTTGCATGCTGATGAGTAAGATAACTGAAAACTTCATTAACTTATAAGAACAGAAAATCACACCAGATTGTTTAACTCAATTAATCAGAAGCAACTCTCACAACAGATTGAAGAGCATTGGAACAAAAAAGGGTGTCCTCCCTGCGTGTATCTTCCTGCAGTGCAGCATGCAGATGGTCATCTCTAAATCTCAAGTCTTCAACTGTCAGAGAATCCAGAATGACTTTGGAAAAGCCACGTTTACCAGTCACTGTCATCAGTGCGTGGCAGCTGCCAAGATCAAGCCCAGGAGTACAGCAGCTCTTCCCAAGCCCTGAAAGAAGGAGCTAAGAACTGAGTGACAGCCATCCTCAATACTGTGTTCTGGATTTTACAGTATTTGCAAAAAGTTTATGCAATAACCAAGGTTTTCTGCATTTCTGAAAGAATTAATTTCACCCAGCTGTATCCCTGGGGATTTCTCTTACTCTCTTCTTTTCTCCTCCCTCAGCTCTCAGAATGCAAAACCATCTCCAAAGAGGGAAAGCAGACCTCTGTATGACATAGCGGGGTATTTGCCCTTTCTTTCAGACTTTCAGCGTCATCAATTATAAAAATATTATGTATCTTTAGTTACAGCTATGTATCAAAGGACTTAATCAGTAACTGCAGCCCTGTGCACATTGGTGGATGTTGTCATATTCCAGCATACAAGGAAGTTGAGTGTGAAATGTTTTCAGCAAAGAGATGAAGGTGTTCTGTGCATTGGGAACACTTACCTCTTCTGTACCTGTGTCAGGTGCTATGAGGATATTTCACAAAAGAAAAAGGGATACATAGCAGGGAAAAACCTTGTGCTGCTTAGATATGACAGTTCAGACACACCAAGTGAGATCTCATTTCTCGTCTTCCCTGGCATTTATGGCAGCAGCTCTGAATGGGAGTTCCTGCAATCTGATGCAGAGACACTTTGCTGGGGAAATGGGTGCTGTAATCTGTTTAAATTTAGTATTAGGGCTGCATGCCCTTGGTTGCTCCTCTGGCAGTTGTTGAGGCTTAGCTGATTGATTTCTCAACTGGTGAGCAAGCATCTGTAGAGAAGACATTGATCTCTGTAAAGCTGGTCACGTTATGTCCTAGGACAATAAGCAGCTTAATTCAGGTTTCCAGAGGTATCTATGAATGAAGCTGGGGTCTGTGTCACTACAGCCCCCTGCTATCAGTTATGATGTACAGAGGGTGAATTTCTCACCTCCTTTTTATCTCCAAGATTTTGAATTATCTTGGAAAAACAGGCATTGTAATCTGGATTCATGGAGAATTTTTATTTTTAGCTTAGCTATCTATGCAGTCCCTCCTTTTTTTCTTCTCCCCACCCCCCTTCTTCCCTAAGTGCTGTTTGTGTATGCGAAAGTGGATGCCTGAATGAGAGGGCATAACAGAGATGACAGATAATGAAATAACTGCTCTCTCTCCCCTTCCCTCCTCTCTCTTCTCAAGAAAAATTCTAAAACAGCATTAACATGTGATAACAGTTGTTTATTCTCTCATCCTGCCTGTTCAGTGGACCCTTTGGGGTGTGTAGGGGGGGATTTTCTTGTTTTGATGTACAGATTTTCTTGTATTCTGTATATTAATGCTACAGAAGGCAGCACTAGACCAATACATCATTCCTCTGAGCAGAGAGGAGTAGGGTCGATCACTGCCCTGACACTGACATACTGTGCTTTTAAGGGCAGACCTATGAGTCTTTGTGTATATTAAACTAACTGGCCTCTAGTATAATTTCTGTCTCCGTTTCTTTTTTATAATATGTGTCTGTGATCAGTGACCATCAGAGCAGGGAAGAAATTAAAAACCCTTGGAATGAAGCAGCATTTTCTTTGAATTTATCACAGGGAACTTCTTTCAAAAGAAAGCAAAAGAGAAGGGAAATACAGCTGCAAATGATGACAGAGGAAATCAGATTTGTTTAAACACAGCTGGAAACAATGCTGTAGATGAAGACAGTGCTTTGAATAATTTTTATGGTCAAAGTCGGTGGCTGCATAAGAACTTCTCAAACAAATTAAATTTTCTGTCAGGCTGACATGCTTTGTGCACTAACTTTGGGAACATTTGCAACATGACTGGATGCTGATGCAATTGTTAATAGTGTTGTTGCTTTCTACTTCTTGTGCTGCCAAAAAAAAAGTATGTTGTTCTCATAGTAGTCTGATAAAGATTCTCCACTTGTCCTCAAAGTTCCTTTTGCAACCAGTCATATCAAATTCTTCTCTTAGAATTGATACTGCATTTTTCTTTCTGCATGGATCTTCATAGTCCCGATCTTACAACGACTATAAACAAGTAAGCCTTGGCTACTCCCTTTACAGTGCAAGCGATAGAGAGCCATGTTCTTACATGGGCCGAAATTTTCTTTACACACTATGGTAGTGTTTTGTCTTGGTGAAAAAATAAAAAAAAGGTTCTAATTTTGTTTGCTTTTTATTTAAATTGCCAATACTGACGGTCAAAAATTTCTATAAACTTTGTAGCTGACTGGGAAATACGGAAAAAGCAAAGGTAGAGTTGTATATTTTATTTTAAATCTAAAGATACTGTGACTCCAAATAAGTTTATGTGCTAGTAACATAACCAGTCTTCAGTACAAACCTGGGTCAGGAGAGTGTGGAAGTATCTCATATCCCACAGCACTAAACTGTGTTTGCAAAAGGACTCCCAGGACTCGGTTCCTGATTTTGTAGGTCTTTCCTGTTTCTTGGAAGGGAATGGACCAGAAGTGGATGCCACCCAGATCAATGGAGGAGGATCTGTGTGACTGTGGTCATTTCTGTACCACACGTTAAGGAGCTTATTCCTCACTGGGTAATCCTGATGCAAAAGAGTAAAACACCATTAAGGCTTCCAATAAATGTTTTTGTAGAATAAACACTGACATACCATTTGGATGATAGTAGAAGGGACGTAGCTTGATGAACCAGTAATGGGTTGGAATCTGTGGATTCCCAGTTTCTAGTGCCACCTGTGACACTAAGAGACAGCATAATCTTGGTCGAATACCTTGGTTTCCTTTATCTCAGTCTCCCTGTTTGTAAATGATAAAGTTTTTGCATTTACCCTAATGGAGTCTTTACGCAAAGGGAAATAAGTGGAGTGAGGAGGAGGGAAGAAGCCCTGTTGCTTATATTGAAATGTATTACAGATGAGGCTAGACAGTAATGTGTTACCTGAAAGGCTTTTATTCCTTGCTGCCTTAGAGACGATTCAGCTTTAACACATGCATAGCTGATCTTGACAGCATGTCTCTTTATCTATTAAGTATCATTTACACTGCAGGCTGGCTGAGAAGAACTGCATGCAGGGGAGTGCAATTTCATTGCCAGAGCATTGATCAAAAGAATTTTATTTTAATACAAACAGACAAGATACAGAGTATATATGAATGTAAAATGTAGATCTAGAACACTGAAGGACTTCTATTAGAAGATAAATTTATTTCATTAATGAAGTGGCAAAGGATGTTTGAATTCTACTTTGTACAACTTCCAATGACACAGCATATTAACCAGGCAACTCTAATACGTACGGGATCTGGATGTGTCACTGAATCATTAAATAATCATAGAAATTTGGCACTGAATTATTTGACTACAGCGACAAGTCATTAAGCTCCAGTCCTGCAAAGCTGCAAAGTATCACTTGTATATTTTTCCCCAAAAAGACAGTGTGTGATGAGCCCCTTAGAGGGAAAAGGTGCTTTTCCCAGTCCTAGTACTAGAGTTAGTTCTAGGGAGAGCTGGGCTTGGCTTCCATCTCTGCCATGATCTGTGTATGATTTAAGCAAATCCCTTATATCCCTTGTACTTCAGCTTATTATTAAATGAGAAGAATAGTATGACCTTCTCACTCCTTTTTGCATTTTGGGGAAGTAACTGTCTTTATGTGTTTGCATGGTGTCTAGCACAATAGGGTCCTAGGTTTGGGTGGTGCCTACAGGCACTGCAGTAAAAAAAAAAAAGTAGCAATAGTAATAAAATGCAAAATTTCATAATTTGCATCATGAGGTTTCCTGAAATAAGAAAATGTTATTTAGGGGAGGCCTTATCACTATGTCCCAGTATTTAAAGGGTGGCTACAAAGAAGATGGAGACTTCATTTTTACAAGGAATCATATGGAAAAGAAAAGGGGTAATGATTACAATTTAGTCTTGGGGAGATTCTGATTGGAAACAAGAGGAAAATTTTTCACAATGAGAACAATCAGCCATTGGAATAATCTCCCTGGGGAGTGGTGGATTCCCCATTGTTGGACACTTTGGAAGATTCCTCTGGACAAGGTGCTGGGCCATCTTGTCTAGACAGTGCTTTTGCCAAGAAAGGTTGGATCAAGTGATCCTTGAGGTCCCTTCCAACCTGCTATTCTATGATTCTGTGATTTTGTCTGAGAAAGTTCTTTGTAATTGGATGTAATTGCCTGCAAGGACTATTAGCTCACATGCTTTCTAGAACATTAAAATCTGAACTGCTTTTTCTGCTCGTTAGGGTGAGAGCATTTCAGTGCTTTATTACTCATCATAAAGGAGAATATACTTTAGTCTGTATTAGAGTCACAGTCTGTATTGCTGTTGTAATCATGAGATTTTTAATCACTGTCTTCCTAATTTATTTTTTTTATAAGAATATTAGTTTACATTACTGTTAAACATCCTTAATTACTTATTATAATCATTATAGGAAATACTGCCAGCTTGTGCTACTCACTAGGAACAAAGAGTTCCTATTCAACGTAAACCAGGGTGATGCTTTCACTAGACCCTTGTTTCCATGTTAAAATTGTGAGATATATGGGCCTTAAATGCTCAGGTGGAGAAGACTCCACAGCAGGGGTAGTGCAAAGGTAGCAGGAGGGTACGGCAGGATGCTTTGAGGAGTTTGAGGTGCACAAGGATGCAGCTTATGCCAGTAGTGACTTGTAATGACAGAGCCAAGGTTCTGTGGCAATCTGAGAAATACTGTGGTCCTTAAAGCAGCAAGAAGACTGACATTACATGACTTACATTTATCATAACTGTTCTCCAATTCCATTTATTTGGCTTGTGAGACTGGTTGCCTCTATGCTTCAGCAAGAAGTGCTTGCAGAGATAGTCTTGACAATAGATGCACAGGAGCAGCACACCATTTGAACTTATCTAATCTCCTCCTGAGTAAGGATAACTAGCCAAGGGATCGCTCTGCACACAGAGCTGTACTGCTTTCCAGGGCTAGAACAAATTTGTTCAGAGCTGTGTTGCATCGAAGAGTGTGAGCGTGTCTTTGGAAAACCAGCACAGAATCTTTCCATGTCATTTAACAAAATAGTGTTCTTGCTATTTAAAGGTACCAGATATGGTCTCCATAAGTTTCAAACTTTTTTTTTTTCAACAGCAGAAAATTTTTCTGCCACTTCTATATAAGGACAGGATGTTGTAGTTCCCACTAGTATTCGTTCCTCATCTGAGGCTGCTGGAGAGTGTCAGTGGGTAAGACAAGGACATCAGTTGACTGAGAACTGAATGGAAGCCACCAGCTCACATCAAATACACCACGAGATGGCTTTGAAATTTGGCATCTTGTCAAGACAGGACATAGCTGATCTTGCACTCTATGTCATATCACAGTACCAAGTCCCTGAGCTACTTAGACTCCGTTTAAAAAATTCTATGGGTAACTGTCCTTGTTCATTCTTTGATGCTGATCCTCTGCCTAATATCTTGTCACTGATACTAAAGCAATGTTTTGCATATTTAATTACTATTTAAATTAATGTAGCTTATAAATCTATGTCATCTTTTTCTGTTTTCCAGACATCTTCCAAATAGCTGAGGGATGTTGCCTTCACATATACCTTTCTGAAATACAGGTTTAAAAGGCAGAAGCCATGACAGAGAAATTAGCGTATCTATCCGAACGGTAAGAGGCTTCATTTCTTGTGGCGTTTTTCTTATGCTGGGAAATCAAGTCCTTAAATCAGAACACCTCATTTATCTCCCAAAATTAGGTTGGTTTCAGCACAACCCAGTAAAGAACATCTGTGGCTACACACAGTATGCCATTAGTGTATCAACCAAATGAAGGGACTGTACGTGGTATTTAATTTGAGAGAAGTCTGTGGTGCAGTTCTATTTTTTCTAGTGCTAAATATAATAAAGAAAAAGTATGTGATTGTTTCAAGTACGTGATGTACTTAACTATTCTTTTTTGCTGTAGCATCTGTAAAGCCCAAATAAGAGAAACTATTCTGTCAAGGTAAGAGAGATTCTTGTATTTGTTACCTGTGTACATCTGAGCGTTCCTTCCTTGGGAATATTAGAATCTATTTTAAAAATAAAATTATTTGAATTTGAGATGTTTCAAGTCCTCCACAAAAGCCCAGTAGTAAATCTATTTTAGATCTCTTCTTGCTGAAGTACAGATGATCTTACTTGAGATGCTGAGGCAGTGAGAGAAATTTCATCTGTTTCTTTTTCATCTGGTAAGAAATACAAGAGAGGACAGTATCGTGGGTTGACTGTGATTATTTAATTAATAATTAAAGTATTAAAGTATTAATTAGAGTATTAAAGGGGCATTGTTAGGACTTATATCTAGTGATTCCTGAAGGGTATCATCAGAGAATGCTCTTCAATATTTCATGGTTGGGGGAGTAATCTGAAACCCGAGGGACTCAAACACTTGCACCAATTAAAGTCCTTGGACTTGTGTGACTGTTTTCAGAGGCAATGCAGGACAAAAGCAGACAGAGAATTTAGGGATGGGCTATGACTGTATTAAATGACTACACAAGGGTTTCGAGTTTTATGGGACACAATAATCAGTTAAAAGAAACATGGAAAGAAGAAAAGAGGAAAAACTGAAGAATGCTTTATTCATTATAGGGTGGGTGGCTGTCTTACATACTTTGTGGGACAACCAGGAGTACTTAACTGGAGATGAAAAATAGACATTCTGATGCCATTAAAAATTACTGGAAGTGGTTCTCCCAGGAGCCAAGTGGAAAAGATGGGAATGTAGGCAGAAATGCATTTAACTATGCTCACTTTAAAGTGACAGTGGAATTAAATGCACTGGGTTGAACTTTGGTGGCAGTTTCTGGCAAGAATACTGAAGCCAGTTTGTAAAAAATGAGGTCAAGGAGCTTTGGTTATGTCTTACACATGAATGAATAGACAGTATGATTCGGTATCCTGCTAAACCAAGTGGATTAGGTAATATATATCTATAAACTGGGCGTAATTGGTGGCTTGGAAAAGATGAATGGTGTTTTAGGAAATTCAGTTGAAAGGGCACCTACAATTGAAACTAAGCAGTAAAGTACAGAACAAGAGGGGATAATAATGTTGTAAACTATGCTATTGAAAATTCACTGTGATTGTTGGGAACTGGACCATAAAATGACTGAAAATAGGCACCATATTCTTTCAGCTTCAGACATCAGTAGGTCTACTGACCTTCCTAGGCAAAGAATATTGTCAGGAATCTGTGATTAAAATCAATTACCGCATAGCCAGCTTACCATCTGGAGGGAGGGAAAAATCTTTCATTCTCTCAACTTGTGAATTTCATTTTTGAGTTGTGAAAAACTCAGCTGGTTCCATAGAGTTCTGTTTTCAAATTTAAAACTAGATACAGTTTTATCATTAATACATTTATCTAAATTTTAAACCAATTCATTTTAGGGAGTGGTAGAGAAATTTCGGGCAGGGGGTGGAAATGTACGTTATTTTTCTTTTTTAACCTAACAAGGTAATAATTTTTGATGTGTCCTGGTTTGAGGTAAAACAGGACCAATTTTGTTCAGTAACTCTGCTTTCTAGCTATGTCTCTTCTAACTGCTGAAATGAGCAGCAAGTTGTGCAGAAAACTGTTTGCTCTCAGAGCGATAAGACCCATGTTTATAGTGGATGCCAAGGCATGGGATGCAGAGAGGCTCTTGCTTGCACGTATTGCTGTAACAGCCAAGGGCAGCCCTGTTGGAGGGTTGGAAGCGGAAAAGTGTAGAGGGGTCGCACCTGTGGGGAGGAGGGGACGGGACAGGTGACCCAAAACTGACAAACAGGGTATTCCATCCCATCTGCCTCATGGTCAGTGTAAAAGAAAGCCCTCTTTCTTCAATGGCCGGTGTCCAGGGAGGGCTCTGTTTGTCTGCCATTGATCCCGATCTGTGCTTTCCTGAATCCAGATCTGGAATCCAGTTCCTGTCCATCACTAAGTCCAGTCTGGGACTTCCCCAGTGCCTGCTGGTGCTGTGATTGTCATCCTGGGAACTTGATACAGTTTTGTATATATTTTTCATTATTTTCTTTTTATTATTTTCTTGATAATATTTCATTTAAGTAGTTTAGTTCCTTCTAAACTCTTAAGTTCCTCTTTTTCTCTCTCTCCTGCCTCCCTTTAAAGCAGAGCGGGAGAGAGGGAACATGTCACTCTGCCTGCTTGGGTCAATCTGGCGCAAACCACAAGGTGAGGTTTCTGATAGGTTGGTCCTGAAAACTTAAAAAGCGCCGCCCTTCTGGCTGGCAACGTGGATTGTTTCAGCTGTTCTGATGGTGACAATGCACAGAGCCAAATCCAGCACTGTCATCCCTGCGCTGACGTTGGTGGAGTGACAATGTGGAGGATTCCAACCAAGGCTCTTGCTGTTGTGGTGTAGACACTCACAACCCTTTTAAGGGTAATTTGAAATAAGCCTTTTGGGATACTGAATTTCAGTCAAGAATATCCCCTATCCTTACGTTTCTAAAAGGGCTATGTGAAATACATATGTGCAGTCTGACTGTTTACCCTCTCTTTTAGTTTCTGTTTAAATGTTTATAGTAAGATTCCACATAGTATTGCAGTGGATATTAGTAGCTATTCATAACCTGCAGAGAAGAAAATACTGGGATAAGCAGTTTGAGGATAGATGGATCCAACAGGAAGGAAGGGTTTGACAGGTATTTATATATAAATTTTCATGAGTTGCCACAAAATCTATTTCTGCTTTTGAAATGCAGCAAACAACATATAAAATATCTGCTTCGTGATGACTGTTACATATTTAGAGGGGTCTATTAGTCTGT
This sequence comes from Chionis minor, assembly GCA_013398295.1. NCBI lineage: Eukaryota > Metazoa > Chordata > Aves > Charadriiformes > Chionidae > Chionis > Chionis minor. The sequence goes on from VZSF01007203.1 coordinate 156,908, forward strand.
TTCTGATAGCTATTTTGCTTAGTTTTTATATACATTTGCCCACATTTGATTCCTTTGCTTTGTTGCATTTGCATTATTTTTATTAAATATATTTATTAGAATAAATACAAAAGCCACAGCTGAGACTGGAGCCGCAAGCACAAATACAGGCTGGGTGGACAATGGATTGAGAGCAGCCCTGAGAAGAGGGGCTTGGGGGTGTTGGCTGATGAGAAGCTGGACGTGAGCTGGCACTGTGCGCTTGCAGCCCGGAAAGCCAACCGTATCCTGGGCTGCATCCAAAGAAGCGTGTAGTGCCGTGATAGGATGAGGAGTAATGGTTTTAAACTGAAAGAGGGTTTAGAATAGATTTAGAATAGATATGAGGAACAAATTTTTTACTCTGAGGGAGGTGAGGCACTGGCACAAGTTGCCCGGAGAAGTTGTGGATGCGCCGTCCCTGCAAGTGTTCAAGGCCAGGCTGGTTGCCCTGGACAGGTTTTAGTAGCCTGGTCTAGTGGGAGGTGTCCCTGCCTATGGCAGGGGGGTTGGAACTAGATGATCTTTAAGGTCCCTTCCAACCCAAACCATTCTCTAATTCTGTGATTCTGTATACAAACATATAGAGAAATCTGTGTGAGAAAAAATGAAGATGGGAATGGACAAATAACCGATTATGGTCAGGTACTGAGTGGGGCAGCTGAGCCTGGGGGCCTCCTCCATTCCAGTCCAGTGAGGGCCTCCAAATCCCCCAGTGTTCCTTTAAGATCCCAGTTGTCAGAAGTAAAAGTTGTCATAGTTCTGAGGACTGAAATGAATTCAGTCAAATACCCACTATGTATTTCAAGTGTGTTCTGATATGTTGTCAAAGCCTTTCTTTCACATTCTTCTGAAGTATCATTAAATTGTCTTAACTTTGGTAGCCAATTCCATCTGCACTTTTTTGAAAGCTTTTTGATGAAGAATAAGCAAGTTTTCATTGGTAATTGTGCAAAATCTTTGACTTACAACACCTGCCCTGTTTTATTTTCTATAGATCAGTCAGTTAAGCCTTTCATTTTTAGAAGGTTCAATCTGTATGAAAGTGGAGAGGACATCCAGAACGTGTAAAAAAAAAAAATAGTATCGCACATATATGTCACCCTGATGAATAGCTTTAAAATAATGCCCAGTACGATTTCCACAAAATGTATTTTCCAAAAGTTTTCTTTAAATGCAGCTATCTTCTCAAGTCTGAGAAGATAACTAATATCATACCTGTTATTTATTGTCAATTTTCTCTTCCTTGACTTCTTTATGAATTGAATTCAGACCAACTAAACTAGCTTTGGGGATTTCAGGTGTTCATAAGTACTGGTGACCACACTGCTTATTAATTGCATAAGTTACATATATTTTCTGAAATTGGAGAGTGCCACTTCCTGACATCCGAATAGTTGAGTTAATATGTATGTATCTGTTTATAGAAAAGCTGAATTTAAGTTACAATCCTAAATCCAATTCTCTCACTGTTTTTTATGTTAAACTTTCCTTGTGAGTGATTTGAAGCTGATAGTTGGTCTTCTCCGGTACTGTATCTGCTAGGGATATTGTTTAAATCATCCTACATGGCATGAATTGATTTTAGTTGATTGAACACGAAACCATAGAACTATGGGCTGAATATCCATCTCTCTGTTTTCAGCATTTAAAGTTGAAACCCACTGTATACTTCCTAGTTCCTACCGTCTTCAGGTCTATCAGGGCTGAGACCTTGACATCGGTTCTAGTAAGCCTTTTTCCCAGTTTGCTGAGTGTGAAGTAGTTCACCTCTTTTCTAATGGCTTTTAAAGGCAGTGTCTAAATTGTCTGTGGGATAAAATTCTCTGGGCTTTTTTCCCCCCCTTTCCTAAAAGCACCTGGGGATTTGGGACCACATTCCCAAATAGAAAACTGTAAGGCTGCTGCCTGAAGTTTGGCTTCAACCCCATCTCTGCTGATCTTTGAAGCTCAGTGCTAGTGAAGCTGGAGGTGGATTGTCACCAGCAAAGGTACTCCCTGGGTAGTATTGTGGAGCTTGGTGATCACTGACGTGGATTTTATTCGTTGAGCTCGCTAAGAAACAAGCAGGGTTATGAGCAGAGCAGAGAGGAATAGCTCAGATGAACAGAGAAGGTGCTTTGTCATGTAAGAGCTGTACTCGGCCATGAGCCTTTATACTTCCCTTCCATGTAAGTGACTGAGAAACAGTAGGGAGCCCCATTACTTCCCTGTATGTGGGCTACTTTATCTTCATAAATGGGAAAGGGGCCAATACCAGATTGCTGTTCTCCTGCTATGCAGGAGGGCAAGAGGTGGGCAAGTAAGCATGTGAAAAATACTGAGCCTTGATATTATTTTTCATCCTTGTATGCAGATTTATTTGCCGATGTTTCTGTATTTGTTCGACTGAGCCACAGCAAAAAAAGGAAAGCAAGCTGCTAGGGAAAGAGCCAAAAGTGTTTTCTGCTAAAAGCAGGGGATAACTGAGAGAGATAATGAGATCATACTTTGATTCTTTATTTGCTCAAGCTGTATTACACCAAGCTGTTAATATTTATTTATAATATTTATCTGTTAGTAAAACTGCTGATGTGCTAATCAGAGTAGCTTTATGGACAGAAGTTTCAGTTTACAGTCTGCACGGGCAGCTGTCTTGAAAGTACAGAGGTTGCCTTACAGCAATTGTTCCTGAAAAATATTTCCAATTTTTTTACCAAAAGCAAACGTGCTCTTATGGACTGATGGTATAATATGAACTAGCCTGACTTATGAGCACCTGTCAAGAAAAAAGCAGATTCTGATAGCACTATATTTTAATAAAGATACTTTCCTTCCACTGTCAAAATGAATTCCCTCTAGTTTTATATTTTTTATTGCACATTCTTTACCAGCTGAGAGTATCAGTGTTCTGCCCAATTCGGCTTTAGCAAGGTCATCACTTCCAAACTTGTTATATTCTATTGTATCCCGTATTAATAAATGCTGGTAATAAGAGATATCTGGATTGAGTGAACAAGCTGTTTATAAACCTTGAGAAATTTTCAATTAAAACATTTAATCTTCAGGATGCACAACCAGATACCTTTCAAAAGATATAGACATGAGAAATACGGGTTTAATATTTTAAAATTCTTCTATCTTTTCCTGAGTGGTTACTTGTTCTTAGTGGCTACAAAGGCTCTTCCTTATGAAAAAAAATGTGGAGCTTTCTGTCAGCAGAAGATATTTCCAATGTAAAGAATGGTAGTGAAATGAAAGAAAAAGAAAACAAGTTGACTGTAGGGAGATAATGGCGCTGGTTTAGTCTATAGGTCAGCTATTTGTGGCTGTTAATCAGATATATTTACTTTATTGACCAAATTACATATTCCCATTTTTTTGTGTGTGTGGCATAATGATAATGATGGTGCATCTGCAGGTGAGTAAGTTGGGCTCTATTCAGAATCCCTAGCATCCAGCATGAAATAATCCACCTGGATTATTAACACATCGTTTGAGTTTACAATGTAGGGGGTTATATTTTTGTTGGCATGTTAATAGTAAATTCATTTAGCCTCTGAGATACCATAAATGTGTTACTCATTAAGGATGACGATGGTTTGTTATATAACACAGACCTTTGCTCAGTGTGAATTTCATGTGAATTTCAAATAGTAAAGCTGAACACTGCAGTTCAGCGGGACGCGTTTCAGAGTTGGAGCACAGCCACATAAAGGTGTCCAAGTTATTAAGACCAAGTTTGTCTGATAAAGCCATTAGACTTGTTCTGCCTTGCACCATCCTAACACAAGAGTTCCTGTCATAGGCTTTCAGTTTGGGGGCTGATTTTGCGCACCTTGCAGTGCACCATCTTTCACAAATGAGCAGGGTTCTCATATATTTTCATTTTTTGCATTTCATTATTGTTTGCATTCATCGGAGTAATGAGCAGCACAAGCCTGTATTATGAAGGCTCTGGGGAGACCTTATAGCAGTCTTCCAGTATCTGAAGGGGGCCTGCAAGAAATCTGGAGAGGAACTTTTTACAAGGGCATGTAGTGATAGGATGAGGAGTAATGGTTTTAAACTGGAAGAGGGGAGATTTAGAATAGATACAAGGAACAAATTTTTCACCATGAGGGTGGTGAGGCACTGGAACAGGTTGTCCAGGGAAGCTGTGGATGCCCCGTCCCTGGAAGTGTTCAAGGCCAGGCTGGATGAGGCTTTGAGCAACCTGGTCTAGTGGGAAGTGTCCTTGCCCATAGCAGGGGGGTTGGAAGTAGATGATCTTTAGGGTCACTTCCAACCTAAACTATTCTGTGATTCTATGATCCCATGTGGCTAAGTTGCCCAGAGAAGTTGTGGATGCCCCACACATTTGTATAGCTTCTCAAATGGCTGTTTGTGTAATTTTGTGTGTCCTTTTAGCTGCGTCAGCTCCAGCTATTGCAAATTTATAGGACACACAAGCAAGGTGAAGTGTCAGTTTAGAGATGGAGTGTTGGCTTAGTAACTTTATTTTAAAATACAGAGATTTTTCAAGCTTTCCTTACAAAAGCAAATTGGGGTCTAAGTGAATTTCTCTACTTTTCTGGGAGCTTGAGGCTACTGTGGGTGACTTCTATGTTTAAACTGCCCTAGTCAGCACAGCAGCAGGTTACTGAGATTAAAAACTGGGCAATTATCAGTTTCCCCAAGCAAGAAATACTATATACCTAGCAAATCTGTCTAACTTGATTTGGAAAGCTGGAGTGAAGGCATTTTGCCTTATTGTACCTGGGGGAGATGCTTCTAAATGTTCTTTCTAAATTTTGCTTAAAATGTCTTTCACCTCAACCTGCCTATTTCTTCCTTTCTTGATCAAGCACTGTTACCCTCTCCCTTCTGCCTCCTCACAGTAAGTACACCTAAAGTGTACTGAGTATGCAAAAAAATTTTTAAAATTATCTCGCGAAGGCTTTTCTTGCTGATCTGTACTTCCCTGTTTGTTGGGTGCTTTTTTGGGTGTGATGTATAGAATGTAATGCCCTAATACTGCAACTGATTCGATGTAGGAGTAAACCTGTGCCCATTTACAGCCCCAGTGACTCCAAGGGATGGGATGCCAAGGGAAGGGTGGATGACAGGGCCTTGAGTTAATCACAGCCTCGAGATTATATAAAAATATACAGATGCCAAATTACCTAAATATTATATTAGAAGGTAATAAGCCAGTTATTAATTCTGTAAACAGAGAGGGATTAGACATCCTGGGTGAGACAGATTTAATATAGAGCTTGAAAATGAATCAGACTCCCTGACCTCTGTCCTTGCAGTTTTGCTCTGAAGGTCAAAACCTTTTAGCAGCAGAAGTTAAAAATCCTGTGTTGGACAGCCTTTGAGCATCTCAGAGTACATCATGCGTTCTGCCCACCATTTTGGGATTACATTGTGGCCAGACCCTTCCTCAGCCATTTCCAGAGTGTATGGGATGTATTGTACTCTGCTGTGCTTGGGGATGGATGGCTTCCTCAGTCACCAGCAGGTTCAGCCTGGCCCAGGGTGCAACAGCACAGACAAGGTTACAGGTCTCGTCTTCTCTGCTCACCTGCACCTTCTTGATGGTGTGGGTGCTCTCCATTTTTGGTCAAACTATGAACAAAGAGATGATGCGATTATGCCCTTTGTCAAAAGGGTTCCCTGGAGCCAGTGAGGGGAAGTGATGTCATTCTCAAGCGCTGATCTTACTGTGCTGCTAAAAAGGAGGGAATAAGTACAACTTGCTCCTAGGTGAGGTGTGGGACCTCATAACTTGTTTGGATCCGGCAGTGCATTGCTCCTACAGAATAATGATTTCCGCCTTTCAAGGTCTGGCTATTACTTCCATTGTTTGTATTTTGTAGTGTAAATTCTTCTGGCTCAGGCAAGTTTTAGCCTACTTCACAGAAAATGGTAAGGGATCAAGCATTCATATCTGAGTGCTGATTCTGGAGATTTTCCTGAGTACATTAACTTATCTTTTTTCATGGAGGATACTAAAAAACATTGAGTTATGAAGATATTGTTAACAAGGATTGCTGGTTTACAATTAATTGTAAAAACTGTTGAGAATTCATTGATGTTAGTTTGGAAGTTTGTTCTGCTGCGCACCCTAACACAGTACTGGGCAGCTCACTTCCAGCTAGTTAAAATCTGTAGTAGTAGCAGGAAGGTACCGTGTGTTTGTGTAAAGCAGATGCTGTTTGGGCAGTATTTTTTTGTGATGTTTGGGTTACATTTTGAGCCTTACAGTGTCAAAACCCCTGGACAGTTAAAGTGCTTTTGCACTACCTTAAAGAATAATTGACTTTAGTCATAAGACAACTACAAGAAACCTGATGCTGAGTTTCCACGTGTGCAAAGAACAGAAATTGACTTTTGGGGGTTTTTAAGACACGTGAAAAGTAAACAGTTGAAATAAAATTAAATTGCAACTCAGCCTGCAAGCTCACAGTAACTTTTAGTGGTTACAGTTAATGTGAATGTACTTTTTTTTTTGTTCAGTCATTATTTTTAACAGTTGAGCCTATCTAATCATTAGCTGGATCGTGAAGTCAATTCCTTTCATGTATTCAGTAACTCATCTTGTCTAAATTGTTTCAGTTCCTCCGAGATAGTTTGAATATGCATGAAATGTTTCAGCATAATAACTAGGAAGTCATTTTATGTTGCATCTCATTAGCAAAATAAAGTATCAAAACAGGTTTCCTTTCCTTTAGAGGAAGCTCTTCAATTAGCTCTGGAAGAGAATTCACCTTCAGTTCCCTCACACATGTTAATACCTATTCCTGAATATTTGATCTTAAATACTAGACTAGATTCACTTTAATTGCATTGCATATAATTTACTTTTCCTCCTCAAGGATCCTAAAAGACTAGACCAATTTGGGGCTGAGTTCTAAGTAGGGTATAAGCCAAAGCTTGAATCAAATAATTTGTTCCGTAATTTGGCACAATGTTTATGGGACGGACTTCTCAGGTGTGTCTTTCAGTAAGTAGTGTGAAGCAAGGCCACCGAGAGCAGCTGGCTGCTCAGGTTGCTCTTTCCCCTAGAGCAGGATTTAGAGGTACAATATGTGTCAGTGGTAGAAACCTCAATCTGGTGCTACTTCTACAACCCACGTAAGCGAGCGCAGAACTTGCTTCACAATTGTTTGATGTACCACATCAATATATAGCCTATAAAAAAAAATCATATTTATGTGGTTCCAGAATATGAGTCACATTATAAACAAGTATATCCTTGCATACCATCTGGGATGACTTCATTCTCTGCTGCAGCAGAACACAGCAATTGCTGAAGTGTGCACTGTGATACCACGCAGCACTTTAGGACAGGAAACAACTCAGCTGTACATTCAAAGCTCGAGGGAAAAGCTGTAGAGGTTGTATGTGGCTTTGGTCAGGACATAGTTACTTTGTCTTTTGAGATCTTAGGACTATAGAGTCCTATGTGTAAATGGACATTATAAAAGCTAGCTTTTTTGTTTGATTGGGTTTTTTTAATGCTTTCCCAGATGGCTGTATTTTCATATGGATAGAGATTCTCAGTAGAATCCGTGGACTCAGGGGATGTGTCCCAGGAATGACTGAAACAGAAGTGTGAATAGCTCTCTGCTAGAGCCCAGCACTTGTGCTTACAGTACCTGGTCTGTCTTTGAAATGCCCTGAGTAAATACTGGTTTCATATGAGGTGTACACTGAGTTTTCGTCATGGAGGTCACAGGAACCAGGAATTTGAAGAAACCTCAGGATTTTTGTAGTACACCCCACTGCTTACCTAGAGGCAGGCCATTCTGGATATAGAAATAAAGTGCATGTAGGATTCCTGGCCTGGAGGACGAATGGTTGCCTTATCACTCCAACCAATAATAGTCATGAAGCAATCTTGTAGATAGGGGAATCTGCTCAGTAAAGCTGTTGTTTCGTAGTTATAATCATATTTAGCATGCTTTCCCTTCATTTGCCCTCATGTAATTTATTAGAAAAGTTCATATTGAAATCAAAGCCTTCCTGCAAAAAGAATCTGATGGAAACACAAGAGATGCTACTGTGTCTACAGTATACTCAGTCATTCAGGGGAAAAGAAGGATTATCTTTCGGGCTTAAAATTCTGACCTGACTTATAGTAAAAGATGCATGTTTACAACCCTCAGTTGTGATAATATCTTTAAATACACCTCACAAACATTTTTACTGCAGTTTGTACACATCTTGCAGAGAACAAATGTGGAGTTCACTGAGCCTTATGTACTGAGGGTTGTTATGAAAAGTCAGTAAAATAAAGGAGCGGTGATGTAGCAAGAAAGATGTGAGCTGATGTAAAAGAAAACAAATTGCATCTCGGTGGGACATGGCCTGGATGCAGCAATCATTCTTACTCTTCATGTAATTTCCATTTCTCTAGGGAGATGATTTATAATTAATGCTCCTTGTTTATGGTATATTTATGCCTGGGATAAAAAAAAAAAAAGTTGCCATGCCCTTCATCAAGTATCCCAGCATGCAGGCCAGTAATTATTCTTATGTAACTTGTATTGTATGTAGTATAAAGCTCCCATGCAGTGCTGAACACTGCGAAGGGCTGCTAATACATTCAGCAAGCACAAGTTAGGAAAAAATAATTCTTTTGAGTGGAGCTAGAGAAATAAAAAATCCTTTTGACTCTCCAACCCATCTGTACTGATGGGTGGGCTTGAGGTTTGATGTTGTCATACTTGCAGAAGATGTAGATGTAGCAGAAAGGAGGTCTTCGTTCCATCCTTCCACCCCTCCGTTGCCTGAGGAAAAGCTCAGGTCCTGTGCTGGAGGGCTGGGAAAGATCCCTGGGGGAATGTTCCTCTGAAGGTTTGGATCAATACTCATCATTTGTATGAGTAAACCTGTAGGAGCTGCTTCCCTTCCAGGCACTTTGGACCAAGTGTCAGAGTTTAATCCTGATCCCTAGAATCCCTTCTTTATCCAGGCCCTACAAGCGCTGCACAGCTCTAGCTCTGAGCTTAGCTCCTGTGAACAGACATTTCTGCCGTGCTACTAAGCTTTAACTACGGGATCTGTCAATTCACAGAGTCAACTAACATCTCTTGAATGAAGCAGAGTACAAGTTAGAAGTATTCCCTCTTTGCACTGACTTGTTTTAAAGTTTTGTTTTGATTACAATCCCCCAGCTTTAAGCAGCAGTTGTTACTTTTTTTCACAAGTTGCTTTTGGGAATTTCTGGTGTGGTTGATCCAGCTGCAGAACACTTGAGACTGTGAAGTTTCTATTACTAAAAGAAGTTAAGATCACCACGACTAATATTGTCTGTAACTTAAAGGATGAACATGTATTTCTGAACTGGTTTTAAGAAATAGAAGCTTCCAAGTCAACACTTGATCAAAACACTTCTTTATTATAGGTATTTTGGAGCAAATCTAGATACCAGTCAGACATACAAGTTTGATATGTGCGAGTTACTTGATCAGTAAAAACCCCTGAAATTGCATTTCATTTTACATTCTCTTCTAGCAAGCAGAACTTCAACTTCATGCAAGCATTAAGGAGAAAATGTGCCGGTTTTGTACCGGGATCTGAATTAAACAAATGCCAGGTTCAAACTCAGCAGTCTCTGCCTTGCCTGTCTCCTACTGAACAGGCTCATTTTAATTGACCCATAACATTAACAGTTATAGTACTGACATGGCTCCTCACTTTTAGAATTTAAATTCTCGGGACTCTGTATCTCTCCTGATATTTCCTAGTTTTATTAAACCTGTGGCCTTTGCAGCCCAGTGGTTATGTAGGCAAGCCAGCTTTTCCTGTATTGCAGTTTGAAAATGGGGCTGGTGCACATCTAAAATATCAGAGACACACTGAAAAATGTAAATACATTATTTGTGTGGGAAAGATTCACACTTTTAAATAAATCTCATGATTTTTTAAGGCCTGACTCACAATTTTAATGCTAGTGTTGGCAATATTGATGGTTTTCTCCAGATGGTTCTTTTTGAAAGGAAAAAAAAACAGTGTCCTGTGGGACATTTATCTTGAAATTCAAATAGCAATGGTAGATATGTAAAAGAAAGAAAATGAAAAAGAAGAGAATGCACAAATCCAACAATCCCAGGACAGATGTTTAAAGCTGGATTATATCTTGTCTTATCTACTCAGGGATGTTCAGTAAAATTAACCCAAATGAATTTGGATTTGAAATGTATTAGTGAGACCACATTAAATCGTTTTATGTACATGCAGTCAGAATTTAAATGGCCTCAATTTGCTTTAGTTTGATTCACTATGAAATGAATTAATGAAACCAAGTTATGCCACCTTTATTTCTGAGTGAAAGTCCATCCATTTAGTAGAGCTGATCTACATAATTTGCCTTAAATTGACACCTTTTGGCTTATGCAGCTTCTTTTCCTGAGTGTCCTTGACATATCTGGGAGATAGCAAAGGGGCAGCAAAGGAAGGAATGACTGTCAGATTCAGTGAGATTCTTTTTTCGTTATGCTTACCTTTAGATTTTTCAGACTTCTGATGTAGCCTGTGGAACATGTTGTCTTCCTTCCCTGATGAAGGCTGTGAAAACTCAGCTGCAAATGGTCTGAATTATGTATGTTGCAGATGATGTACTTGTGCTTCTTTAGGCAGATGTACGTAAAGACCCAGCTGAGGTTGTTGTGTTGTTCTACCTTGAGAGCGTGGAGCTGCCAGCAAAGGGCACCCTCCATTCTCAAGCTCCCTGCATTGCATCACCATGGGAAGAGAAGATGGACAGAGAGTGCATCAGCCAGTACCTGTGTCCATTTTCTGCATCTGAAATCGAGGTGGCAATTATTACTACAAGCAACAGGGCAAACTGGGTAGGAACCATATGTAGGCTTTTTTCTCTCAAATTAATACTAGCACACACCTTTGAGCTAATGTGGGCTTTCTGCTTTCATGCTGCCTGCTGGGAGACAGGTGGTACGTGATCCGCATGAAGTTGGAGCATCACACACAGGTAATACCAGATCCAACACAGACCTTGCCAATGCAACAGTAGCTAGACAAAATTTTTCACATAATTTTTCAAGGCAATAATTGATTATACCATATCCTATGTTTCTCATGTGCTGACAGTGTGTTCTGATTCAGTGCTAGGGGGTCTAAAGGTGGATTTATGTATCACCTAACCTGAAAAACGTCTGAGTGAAACGCCACAATGATCCTTGCTTGGTGTTGTCGAAATGGAAAGGCTGCAAAATCAGTCTCTGTCTTTAAAACAGCATGTGGTTATGCGATGTTTGGATTTAATGATCCAGGATATCCTTTTCAAACCTGCCACACATTTTAGGTTTCGTTTTTTTCATTCTCTGTGCCGCATTGTTTCACTTTGAAGTCTTGGTGAGTTATGGATAGAAGATGTTGATGATAACTTTAATTATTTGCTCTAACTACTGTGCTGTCTTTCAATTTTAAGAAGCACACATTTCATATCACAAATATCATTTTCTAAATCAGTAACTAGCATTTCAGTGATACAGGTCTTTAAAACAGAAATTTCATTTTAATAAAAATGTTGGTAAAAGGAAGCAGGTTTTGAGAGTCCGTGATGGGTTTGAACTGAAAAACGTTGCTGAAAATCTGGAGAATCATGCAGATCTTACTAGCGCTTAGATCCACCTTTAAATTGCACTGTAAAAATGCAGTAGACTCTTGGAAATGTTTTAGGAATATAAACTGTTTTATAACAAAAGCAGATCCCTATATGTGTGTATCCAAGCAAAAACGTAGGTCAATTTAATTATGCTCCCTCTGGTAACATATGGAACATTTCAAATCAGACAATTTTCACTGTAAAACCTTTTCTATCTTCCTCGGCATGTAACTGGAAAGCAGCAAGCTACATGGAACCTTCAAATCTGTTTGTGGAAAGGTCTGAAGTTTAATACTGATTAGTCCTTGGGATACAAGTCTTCCTGTCCTTAATACCAAGGTAGATTTTTCTTATAGCTGCCTTCCCGTTTGCCACATATCTTGCCAAGAAGTGTGACAGAGATCAAAAGTGTCATTTGATCCTCATTGGAAAGTACTTAGGCAAAATATATTATATGTAGAAAGCACCAATACCATTTACCTCCCCTTTGAAATAATTATGTATGTTTTTTCACTGTAAGTTGTGTTTTGGACTAGCAGTTCTCACTACATATTCCTTTGCTCTCATTCACTATGGAGAATATATGGAACACTTGAACGGTTCCCAACAAGCCCAGATGAATAGCTGTGAGCTATATATACTTCTGCAAGAGTGGGGTTGGGGTTGTGGCATTTTCACTAGTGATTAAATGTCTTCCAAACCTATTCATGCTGCAGAGCTATAAATGATGGATTTTTCACATTAATGAAAGGAGCCCTTGGAGCCCTCCAGAGTGCACAGTTCTATTTTTACATTTCACTATTGGAGAATGAAGAAAGATAGGCCAATGTGTTTCTTTTTTTAAAATGGCAGGAACAGAAATTCAGCCTGTTCTAGCCGTCATTCAAGCGCCAACATTATTAACCATTGTTGGGCACAAATTCAGAGCTCATACTTGTGACATCATTTCACCAGGGGGATTTTTTTTCATTTACTTTGAGCTCATTAGCAGACCTGACCTAAAAATAAACAAACACAGGAAATCCAAAATTGCTCCACTATGGAAGCGATGTAGTATATGATCTTAGAACGGGGTTATAATTTGGAGATCAAGCTTGAAAGTCCCCAAGAAATGGTGCTGCGGCTTATCACGTTGCTGTTTGTTCTGTATTGCTACCGGTATCTTGGTGTTTGTGAGTACAGAAAGGGGAGAAGGTTTAGTCCCCTGTGTTTGCTTTTCAGGGAGGATTCTGCCATCCTGATGTCCTGAAAAAAAAAAAGCTTTTGATTAAAGCAGAATAGAAAAAAAGCTGCCATCATTAGAGTGGCTATGATAAAAGAAAAAAAAAAAATTAAGAGCAAAATGGAACATACAATTTCATCTTCATCTAATCTGTTTGTAAAAGTGTGTGTAGCTGTATTTGCATAAATAGTAATTTCTCATCCAGAACTGTTAAGGCAACAGAAATAATGGATCCTAGACAACAAAACTGAAGTAATTTATTCTTTTAGCCTAGTATTGCAACAGGTTTGTTCGTATTCTGTTTTTGTGAATAGCAAATCTAGAATTGCATAAAAGTAAAAGTTAGCTTCGTGCCACTGAGACAACCTTGACTTTCAACAGCTGGCATTTAGGATAAACAGCGCGAGAGTTCATCAAGTTTCAGCTCTCTGTAAGCAGGAAGAAATTGCATTGAAATTGGAATCCTGAAAGGGTTTGATAATTTGCAGCTTCCTTGAGAAAAGAGAATGGGGTCTCTGAGTGAAGCTACCTATGTGTTCCTGTAAGCTCAGACATATAATCTTCCAGGCATCTCAGCATGAGGCTTCTTCTCAGAATACAATATTCAGTTGTTGTTGGACTGGTTCTTCTAAAATGCTTTCAGGCATGTATAAGTGAGTCAGAAGTGAACAACGGTAATAAATAACTGCATGCAGGAAAGAGATTGCATCTTTGAAGCCTTTGGGAATTGTTTAAAATGTGTTGATTTCTTTAATTTTCTGGCTTTGGTGAAAAGATTTTAAACTGGGGGGGGGAGGAAAAAAAGGTGCAGTAAATAAAAACCCAAGGAAAGAAATCAAGACATTAAAGTTGCAAAAAGCCTGTGGCCTGGTGCTATCGGAGGCTTCGCATTATTCTCAGCAAGTGGCCAAGTCCCATCCCTTGGAAAGAACAGAGGTCAGGCTCTCTGGAGGAATCATTATGTTAATCACCAATACAAGGCAGTTTAAGAAATTGAAGAGATTCCTCTCTGAAGCCTATTTAAAGATTTAATATATCATCTATAGTACCTTATATCAGCACCAGGGAAAAAGAGAGAGAATGGAGGAGCGGAGCTGTTACAAAGCAGTTTTCGTCTTGATAGAGCTCATTACATTTGCTTAAAATGTGATGTTCTACAGTGCCATAACTTGGGTAGGTGATAGACTGAACTACAAACAGTATTTTTGATAACTGTGCTAAATCTAAATTGCTATTTTATTCAACTGTAACAGATTTTCAGCTGATAAAAATGTGTGCATAAGACACGTTGCTGGTGTAAGTGCAGTGGTATTTGAAATCAATATAATCTGAGCAAAATTATGTTCCTCTGCTTTTTTCTTAGGTTTCTATGGAAACCTTCTTGGAGGTGGTCTGAGGAAAAGAAATGTTAAAATAGAACAATAAAATGTGTTATTTATACATGCAAAGTAAATATCCTTCCTGCATTTTTTAAGGAGGTGAAAATGCGATTCCATCATTTAATATTCTCCCTTGACATACAAATTAACTATGACCCAGTCTCCTTAGGGTTTATTTTTCTGCATTTGGCCAGCATGTTTGAGAGAGGAAAAGCAGTCATCTTCTATGCTAAGCATCTATTATTTATTTGCTGTATCTTACTAAACTGTCTTTATTTTTTTATCCAGCAGCCTTTACAACTTGTACCATGAAAAGAACGTCTAAAAAGTTATTTTGAAATTACAGCTCTGTTAAGCTCTTTAAGAGCATAATGTTCCTTCAGAGTTTTAGCCAGAAGAATGTAAAATTCAAACTCATATTCATAACATCACTATAAATATATATTAATAACAAGTGGTTAGGAGATACTGTGCACATGTATTCTTTTAATGAATCATTGCTGCATAGAATGAATTTTCACTTACCCTAAAACAACTGTGTATACCAGGTGTGACCACTTTGATATGGGGCACTGTTCTACTATGTGTATCAGGTTTGCATCTTCATATTTTGGTGTAGAATCTTGTTGGTTGTGTTCTCCTCAGTCTGGTTGCCTGCCTTTGAAGGCTAGCCATTAAATGGGAACATACACTCTCGTCTGTTCGGTAGGTATGCAGTGACTGTCACGAACAGTATTACTCTGAGGAAACATTTTGGGGGGGCTACTGAACCCTGTACTGGGTTTAATCCCATAGTGAAAACTAGCTTTCCAAAAAATAGGTGTTCGGACATGCCATAGCTGCTGCACGCTTAATGTGTACACAGCTCCTGCTTTGTTTCTCCTCCTTCCAGGTTTGGAAAATCTCTCTCGGGGTCTGCTAATAGGGCTCTCCATTCAGTATTAGGTTATCTTCCTTTTCTCTCATGTGTTCTTCTCCTGTCTGGGCCCATTAATAAGCCTCTGTAATCAGGGGGAGTTTTAACCCTCACTTTGGTGGAAGTGTGCGTGTTTTTTCAGGCTCTTCTCAGAATTCCAATACAGAAAATAAAAGAGAGTCTCTTCTAGATTTCTCTTCTTCGCATGACAACAATTTAAGGTTATAGGTTTTTTTATTCCTACAAACCTGAGGAACTGTGTTACAAATCTTTGAGCCCCATCTAACAGATCTTCTCTGTTTAGTATTTGCTGGTATATACTGACATCTCATTTCTTGAGCAGTACTGTAACATGTACCAGATGCAGCTGGATGACATTAAGCTAATAGTTCGCTCATCAAAAAATATATTTTTAGTATAGTTAATGTTATGATGTAATATAATTCCTGATAACAGAAGAAGGGGATTGTTTTCTGGAGAATAATTGAAATGTTTTGTTCTGCTATTTTCAAAATACAGTATTTCAGCTTCTTTCACGTCTTTTGATTTGAAGCTTAGCTTGCTTCGCTTTTCCAGGAAAGACTGCTTACAGAGCACAGGAGCCCTTTCATGTGCAGGGGCTCTAAAATGATGCAGCCCCTGTCTTAACCCTTTACACACTCAGCCTTGCCACAGTACAGGAACAGCATGCAAGGGAGAGGGGAGAGCCACAACTCCAAGCCCGGAGGAGTCCAGGCACAGCTTTTCTCATCCAGTTCCATACCTCTGTGTACAGACATCTTCCTGCCAAGTCTGCCTCTTTCATCTCCCTGCTCCCTACTGTCTGTGTTGCCTTCATCTATTCTGTAAGACAGATGAAACACTTGTTCTGTGCTGGCTAGCATAGCGGTAGCTGCATTTCCCAAACTCTTGTCCTCTTTCCTTTCTGTTTCCCGTCTCTCTGTTACCATTTTGACACTTTCCTTAGTTTAAGCTAAGTCCTGTGGATTCATTTCTATCTGCAGTCCTTGCCCCTTTCAAAAAAAAAACTTGTCAGTGCTCTCTATTATTTATGATAATACTCTTCAAGAAAGATGGGATTAATTTTTTCTCATGGAAAAGCACTAAAACCGAGGTCTCTAATGTGCTGCCTGTGGCCATGCTCAAGGCTGAAGCCATTTTGAATTTGTGGTATTATAGCACTGGATAGGTAAGCAGAATCCAGCCCCTTACTTTCCATTTGCGAAAAAGTAATCCCACAGAGCTGTGATAACTAGTGACAGGAGGTATAAAAGCTTTAATGCTGCATTTGCAAAATTCTCTAAGAGTTCCAGAGGTCTTTGCCAATGAATGTCAGAGGGGCTGAAGCAGAAATTGGTCTCAAAATCATTGGTAATCATTTCCATAAACTGTTTCTAAATGAAAATGGCATAACTATACCGTAGAATGGTAAGCATTTCTTGTAACCAGGAGCCTAGAAGAGCATGGTGCTATGATTTGGAATCTGCGTAAAGAAGAAATCAGATTTCTTGAGTCTCACACACTGCAGAGCAGTTGTCCCTTGTCCCTCTGCTGCCCACTTCATGGTTGCCATCTCCTGTAGCTCCCTCATTGACTGACCAGTGCTTCAGTCTCCATCCTCTTCCCTGACCCTGCAGCTGGTCATCTGATTGATGGGTATTGGCCTAGAAATGCCGTGGCCTATGGCCTATGCCAACGTGTCCTTTACCCTCTATGATAGCCCAGTGGTTTTAGAGTTAAATGGCTTGGATGATGTTTCTGATACCTCAAGCATGAAAAAGTGGTCTGCATGAAGGCTGCATACAAATGTGCTCTGTGCTATGGAAGGGTTTCTTTTACAAAACAGCTCCTGATCAAACTGCCAAATCGCACTGACACGGTGATGTCCTCCCCATGGGTGTATATGCATGGTGAATAGACAGGGCATTGCTGCTTATATTTTTACAGACCCTAGGACATATCTATTCACAAACTGGAAATGCTGTGACTGATAGGTTTTGATGTTCAAAAATGTAGTCTAAAATAAATGAAACACAAGCAAGTACTTTAAGAACATTTTGAAGAAACTGGAGGAAACAGAGATCCTATCTGGACATAGGAAAGGGAGAAGAAGGGAAGAAAAGAACAAGGACCCAAGTGCTGAAAATGGGTAAGGAAAAGGAATTAATGGCTCTGAAGTAGCAAAGCAATGGATGGAAAGACATTTTACTGGTACAGAGCCTGGACTGAAGATGAGCTAGAGGTGGTATCGGTCAGTTGCTTTGGAAACAGGACCCACCAGAGAGGCGTGGTATAGCTATGCCTCCTTAGAGCAGTATTCCTTGCTACTCAACCCGACTTACAGAAGTACCTAAAAGGCTGAGTGCTGTAGCCCTCTCATTCCAGCACCCAATGAAGTCTGCGTTGAGTTGTACTGGTAGGGGTGTGCACAATCCCTCCATCAGCCCCACCTCTCTGATGCTTCTTAAATAAGTGTGGTTTCTCCCACCCTTACCCTATGATCTCGTTTTCTGTCTGTCTCTCAAGTCTCTCTGCTGTGATGCTGAGGTTGAAACTGGTCAGAAAAAATGGTCTTGGACTACCTCTGGACTTCATCTTCCCTGTCACCATGGATCCTCCATTTGTACTTCTAATGTAGAATATTACTCTGTCTTGAAGATTCTCCTTTTCAGTTATCCTATGGTATCTTTTTTTAATCATCATATAACCTGGTTGTAAGATTGCCTAGGGAATTTGTTCAGGTACCAGATAAACATATTGAAACTAAAACCAACTGATAAAGGCACTAAATGCGAAAAAGCTACCAAATATACAAATCTTTGCCAACTTAGGATGCCTTGTCAGTGAAAAATGGAAGCTGTATGGAAATCCAGCAAGTGCATTTATTAGTGGTTTCAAAATGCTTGAAAACCTTTTCATGATAATTAAAAATCCCCATCACACAGCTTATTCAGTTGCTACTTGAACGCTAATGGCTTTAGTCCTTAGCCAAGGCTTAATTTTTCTTGGATGCCTTTCTGTATCCAGGTCTCCAGGTGCAGAGATGACCTGCCACATAAGGCCTCCCTTGCAACCTGCAGAACATGGAAAAGTTCCCTGCACTCAAAATCTTGAAACTGTGTAATCCTTTCCTGGGATCCACATCCAGAGCCTGCCTGCCTATAGGGTTGTGACGAGCAGAACACCTAGTCAGCATAGAAGAGCATAGGTTTTAAATTTAATGTAGTTTATATGTCTGAGTTTGAATATTGGAATATTTAAGATTAGACAGAAGTCGAATGAGAAAATTTGCGAGCAGAAGTAGGTAAGGAGACGCTGTTTTTTAATAATGCCAAGGGTACCCTGGAAAGAGAATGCACTTTTAGGGTATCTCTTCTTTCCTGACATTCTGGGTAGTATGTCCCCAAGAAAGACGTGGGATACTACTTATCAGACCCGTGGCAGAAGATCTCAGCAGAGGGGTGGCAAGGAAAGCTTTACCTTTTATTATTAGGTGGTAAAACCTTTTTATGTGGAAGAAACAGCTGTGATCTTGGAGAGCATGTTGGATTGGGAAGATGAATCCAGGAGAAGGACAGGTTTTTGTCATGGAACTTGATTTGTACACATCCTACTCCCTTGGATCATCCCTGGAGCTAAGACAGACCCATTTACTGAGCCTTGTGCTTCAGTAGACATCCACTAGAGGCATGTCAGGACTTTTCTGAAAATTAGGAAGGACTCCAGCCTGGCTCATTGACTTCAGAAAGGGGTTTGCTGTGAAAGGACTTCACAGCCAGATGCATATTGTCTGTATGCCTGTTGTGTTTGGTTTATATAAGCACAAGTAATTTATATTTTTTTAAAAAATCAAGAGGCCTTGATAGAGTCAAGTTACAGCAAGAATAAATAGATTATGAGAGAGGAAAATGGTTCAAATGTAGCCACAAATGCCAGTCGCATCACATGCCCCGAAACTGAATCCAGTGTCTAGTTCTTAATAAGTCCATGCCCTGGAGCATTTCCAAAAGGTACATTCCTTTGCTAGACCTGAGGCAGTGCAGAGGTGGAGGTGGCACAAGTAATCATTAAAAAAATGGTGAGAAGCATTCAGCACTAACATAATACTTCTGTCATCACAGCACTGAGCAATCAATGAATTGTCGGCTCTTTAAACAGTCCTGCAAGGTAAGCCCTTGCTGTGCTCTGCCCTAGGGAAATACTGCAAATGCCATGTGATGCCCTTTCAGGCAAACTAGTTCTGTGCTTTAGAATGATTTCTGAGGCACGATAAAAGTCAAGTTTGGCAGTGTCTATACAAAAAGATGACTTCCTCCAAGGACAGGGCAATCCATCTGTGCCTCCCAGCACTGCAAACACCGATTTTTATCTGTCTGATATTGTGTGTATGTCCTCTTGTATCTTCTTTTCTTAAAGTCTGTGCTTTCTGAGAACCTGTGAACATTTTTGTACAATAATAAATAAACTGATAATATTCTAGGTTCTGCATAAAGAAATAACTTAGGAGAACTCTCATATTTGTGCCATATTAGTAGAATTTGCCCTAAATTAAATGAACATTGTAAAACCGCAACCATAAGTATGAACTTAAATTGTTAATCTACTTTTTTGAACAATGCTTATATTTCTTATGCTCCATTTCCATAGATATTCTAAGAAATTATTTCCCTAACAAAAGCAGCAAGTATAAAACAAGTATTGAAAGGGACTCTGCAGAATGGAAGTTTTAAATTGAAAAAATATGGCACCAAAAGCCTAGTTTAGAATTTCATTTATTAGAATACAAAGATCTGTTTTGTATGACTGGAATTTCCAATCAATTCACATCAGACTTTGAATATTGAACATCTCCCAAGAAAGTGCAGTTGCAAATCAAGAATTATTTGTGAAAGTTGTCTGGGGAATGTTCAAGAAGCTAACAATCTCTTCCAAAATGATTCGCAATTATAAATAAGCATAATACATCATTTAAACCACCACAGTAAATTATTTGTATAGTTCTATTTTAATGTAGACTTTATCCATGAATCCATTTCTGGAAAAGTCATTCTAATCTAATGCATATGCACATTTGCAACAGTTAGGTGAAAATAGTCACTAGTATTCTTACCCACAGGGGTCTAAGCTTGCAGACAAATTATAGTAGTACAATGGCGGCAGTTATTTTTGAAAGTGTAAGGGACTGTAAGATGCTGGTATAGCAACTGGAGAGACATGAAACACAGAAACATGAAAGCAATGATAATTTCCCCCGTGCCCTCTTTTTTTTGGCTAGGTCCTTTGACTAACTGCAAAACTATTTGTGGCTATTGAGTTGCTATGGGTTCACTCCACCTGACGAATGGCTCTGCTGCAGATGGCTAACCTGGCTACAGGGCACCTCTGCATGCCCAAAACCAGGGAGCCGAGCAGTCTGCGTGGTGTGCTTAATCCCCATATATCATCTGTGTGAAGGAGTTGTGAAAACTTATAAAAGAATGGCTAGGTTCATTCTTTTTCTGCTGGTTTCAGCTCTACAGCTCTTTGACACTGACTAACCAATATTGGATTGCGTGACATTATGACATTGCAATATGTCTAAAACTTGCATTTTGCCCCATGCATCAAGCAAACCAAGCAATAGTATAGATAAAGAAAGAAGGCTTTTGCTGTGAATTATCTGTTGTTTCCATATAAAAGCTTCTGCTTAGAGCCAGAGGAACTCTGCGAAATCATATTGAGGGGAGCTGGAGAGAGTCTTTCAGTCTATTATAAAAACTGCTGAAATATATTTTTGCTTATTTTAAAAATAGTGGGAATATTGCAGCATGCCATGACTGACTCCTCTTTTAGCACAAAAAGGCAGTAATGGAACATTGCAGCATTATTCTAACATGCCAACTATCTCATTTGCTGCAGTCGAAAGCTGGTTTTGAAAGTAATTAGAATGAATATAGAGCCAAGTTTTTAAGTGCTAAGTAATACAGCATTTTAAATTCAAGTATCTTGGTGTATAGGGAAAGACATCAGCCTATAACGATTGGACAAATTTCTGGTCTTGGGAGCTCATAAAGATTCTTCCATTTAGACAGAAATGTTTAGAATCAATGATAGGAACTATTGAAGAGATATTTAATTTTTAACTGCCCATTTTTTATATTTTGTAATATGTCTAAATGATCCATTCTCCTGCTTAACATTCCTTTGCCACAAGAAGTAACAGTCAAACTAGACCAGTCATCCATCCGTTGGAACACTTTCCCCTAGCTGTTCTCCCATTGAATTCCCTTTCCTTCCAAATATTAAGTCTTGGTAAGTTGCTCTCACTTTCAAAGCCAATTAAAATAAGGTGGTTAGCTTTGGCCTGGTTGGGAAGACTGTCTTTTATCAGGGAAGTCATGCAAGTTGATCTCTACGTGAACACTTTCCTGGATACGCCTTGAAATCAGCTTCCTTTAAATTGAGAAGGATCCAGCTCATGTGGGCTCAGCTATAGCAATATGCAGTGTTGCCAACACCAGATGTTGAAAATGTCTGCCAGCCGTTTGGGAAACCCGAAAATGGCGTAAGAATTACGAAATGTAAAAATAACAGATTTGAGCGTTTAGCCTTCCCTTCTGTGAGCTTTGAGTTGTTGTTCGCTCACATCACAAAAACTGGCAGCGGCGGGCGCAGTGCTGGGAGAGGAGAGAGGTATTTTTCCAAGTACGTTTTCAAACCTTCTTTGTGGATGGAGCTTCAGCCAATTTGAACAAAAGAAGCAGCTAGGAACGAGCTGATGTACAGTAAAAGACATAGTAAGTAATTTGTCAGTCATCAAGATTTTACTTTTTAATATATGTGTTTTGAACAAGTAGGACAGATTGGCATGTACTTTGCTTGCCCCTTGAGGCGATGCGGGCACAGTCTTTGAACTGAAGTGGGTGGTAAAATTCCCAGTTTGAACAGCCGAATTTAGCTGCTGAAGTATGTGATGCGCTAAGATATTGGCCAGCTCGAATTTGACGCTTACATTTGAGGCTCAAATAGGCCACAGTACCTTGGTCAAGGCTGGCCCAGGCCAGTAGCCATGACTACACTTTTGGGTAGCACATTTGTCTCTCAATGCAAGCTCTGGCATTGCTCCAGTTCCTGTAATGCAGGTTTCTTTCATCTCTAGCCCAGCAGCTGTCTGAGCAGTTTTGTGGAAGAGCAGGGGTTTCTGTGCTCATGTAAACTGACGGATACAACAGAGGAAATAAATGCTGAGTGAGAAGGAAAAAGCCCAAAGGACTGAGACAGATGGGGCTGTTCGGAGCTCCGAAGGGAGTCTCTGCTCCTTGAATTATCTTTAGTATGTCAGACTTGGGATTCTGTGTGTGGGTGCCATCCAGCTTTTAGGATTATTATCCACTGAGACACAGACTATGACTAAAAGCAAAACCTAAAAAAGTGGTGGGAGAAATGATCTCTAAAAAACACCTGTTCTCGTTCACTATTGCTTGCTTTTCCCAAATTCACTCTATATCCTTTTCAGAAAAAGGTATAATGTTTTCTTTGCTCTCTAAGGAAAAAAGGAACACTAGATCCAGTGAACTGAGAATAGAATAGGATGGTTTTCAGGTTTTGCCAATAAAACCCACCATGTGTGGTTTGGTGAGGGTCATGGAGTTGAATAACTTGTTGTTCATTCATAGTTGGCCAACCAAGGACCGTTCACTGAACCTGTCCTCAGACGCTGAATGTTCTAGCCATTATTTATCTAGGTGTCTATCTTCCCCACCATGTCAGACTGCCTCCTGGGCATGCCGCACGTTGTTTGGTCTGTAAACAATTGGCTAAGAGTGAGCCAGTAAACTAACAAATGTTCTCAGTTTGCACATACAGATGGTAGTTCCTGAATTGTATATAACTCATCCTGCACTGCAGATTTCCTTTCTGTGGCTACTTATGTGTATTCTTAAAAGCTGATTCAGAGTTTTCTTCCAGATTCATATAGTGCTGGAGACTCGGTGGTTTTGGCTAGGCTCTGCCAATGATCCTGGGAAGGGCAAGACTTCTGTTGTGGAGTCTGAGATACCTACTGCAGTCTTGAGTGTGAGGTGTGAAAGCCACCTTTACCTCAAACGCTACATCAGTCCTCAGTTCAGCTTAGCAATGGGGTTGCTGTTCAGTGACTTGCTTCCTTTCTGTGCATTTTTACTGTCTTTCCAGGCCTGCCGTCCTTCCTTCTCTCCTATGCATGCCCCTGAGTTCGCAGACAATGGGTTTTTTAGATTCAGGGGGCCATCGATTCAAACTTCCAGATTAAAGGACAAACTTTAATAACGGCCTGGAGGCATTAATAAGCTCTAATTCGTTAAATGCTGGAAGATAGCAGGAGCAGAAAAATTCTTGATTCAGAGATAAAGCGACTTAATGCTAATTAGATCTGTTGAGCAATCCAAGAATATGTCACAAATTGGAAAGGACCTTTTGCAATTAGTGAAGTTCATTAAAAAAAGACTAAAAACTAGCAGGAGATAGGAAAGAGCTTGAAGTACACATATTTTTTAACTAGACTTGAAAAGAGAACTGTTCTTGTATCTTAAGGAGTTCGCTGATTCTAAAATCTTCTGTATCTAATTCTGAACAGCTGAGACAACTACTAAGGGGCTTCATTTAGTATCCAGAAAGGCCCCAAACTAGGAACACATTTTTCCAGGTTCATAGCTCACCCACTGTCAATAAAGTATTCAAAATGTGTACGTAGGTTCCATTGATTAAAATAATTATTTATTGCTGGTTCTATTAACAGTTGCAAGAATTAATTGTGTCTGATCATTTCAGTAAGAATTATGAACCCATCTGTTATTCTTTATCCATTTTATATTCCTAGTTAGGGATACATTTCTTCTTGAAGAAGGCCTCTCGTCCTTTGCTTGGTAATGAAGAATACCTAAAAAAGTTGGTCAGGCATATGACTTAAAAACTGAATGTGCATGCCAGTTAATGTTTCTAATAGAACAACCCTCTTCTGCAAAATGCTGTCCAAACCATGAATAAAAAGACAGAATGGGCCTGGGGGGTTTAAACATTTGTTACAGAGGAAAGATTTATCAATACAGGACACACAAGTATTTTGTGAATCCCTTTGGGAGAAGCTCTCCCTTTGGAAACTTCATTCTGTCTAGCTGCTGAGAAAGCTTACACAAGGATGGTTCAAAGATTTTCAAGAAGACTGTTTAGCTCATGAATGTTGATGTAACTCTTGCCTCCTGTGTCTCTAGCAAGTGTCTTTTGTATACTACCCACTGACCAGCTGACTGGCTTAAATTGCCTTTAGCGCTGAGTAACTGTACCACCAGCGAGCTAGACCATGCTGCCAGCAACTAAAGGGAGTTAGTTGTTTTTTGGATAGCGTCAATAACCTTGATGTTTTTCTGAACACCCAAAGTTTGGGATCTACAGTGAGAGAAATGCTTTTCTATGCTCTGTTTTCACATGAAAGTTGCGTTCACAATGCTAACAAATAAGAAAGAGACAAATTTGCACGCACTTACTGTGCATATCAACAGCCACAGAACACGCAGGCATGACGGAAGTCAGGGTGTGTGTACAGGCAGTGGGGCTTCAATACAGGGGTCCTGAGTGTTGCCGTAGTGTAAATCAATGGAAATGATCATGGTTGACTAACAGGTGAAAGGACTGTTCCAGCTCTTTGCATATTACTGTGTGCCTGTGATTAAAAAAGAAATTACATGCTACAGCTACATGTTAATATATGGCATAATTCTGCAATCTTTTGCTTCCCTGGTCAGATTCAGACATGAATTCCAAGTTGCTAAGCATCCTTAGTTTTCTATAATGGGACACCTTAAAAAAGACCTAGATAATCTTGTGACATTTTCTGATGTGTAGGGTCAGCTTACAGATAGTCTCTATGCTATTAATATATCTGTACGTGTTTCATATTTTGGAGCCTTTCAAATTATAGCTTTTGGACTTAGTAAAATTCTTACGGACTTCTAAACTAATAATGTATGTGAAAGTATGGCTGTCAGCTGGCCTTGTAAGTATATTTCTTCCTATTATGTCAAAATCAAATATAGAAAGGTTATGCAGCTTACCCAGTATCTAAGGCGAAAATGGAGCTCTGGGACTTCTGCGTCTTGCTTTCATATTAAAGCTGCGAGTCTAAAGGTCTTTGTAGCAAACCGTCTGCTCCTGCTGCTGGTGATATAAAACAGTAGCAGTCTCCTGTGTAGGCATAATCATCCTCAAAATACAGGTATTTCATTTTTTGATTGCACTTACACAGAAATCAGAGATCAAAATAATAAATTTTGGTCAAGCAACATTTTACCTTCAAACATGACTGTTCCAAAATTAAATTAATTCAATTTTAGACAAATCAGTTCATGCTTAGCATAAGGAGAGCTCTTGAGTTCAGATTCTCAAAAATCAACTGGAAAGGATAAAGGTTGAGCAATTATTTTTACGATTGGCTGCCCATTCAATTTCTGTTTCTCTAATGGGATTGTTCACTGAGTATTCTACCAAAAGCGCGGAAATTGGTTAAGCTAATTCCACTCTGCAAAAAAGATGAAAACCCATAACATGGTATTTAGCTGCTTCCTTTCTTTCCAGGTTCTGCCTAAGCTCTTGTACTGCATTTTAATTTGTATAACTTACTTCAGATAGTTTTGACAGAGGAAGCTCAGCTCTGACTTTCCATTGAGGCATGCTTCAGCAAAAACACCTACACATGTTCTTCAGTCCTGTTGCCTTTAGCGAATAAGCATGCAGCTAAAGATAAGCTGTTGCTTAAATCTCTCCTTGCCTTTGACATTAAGGGGGACATTTATTAACTTGTTGCATATTGTTATTGCTTCATTGATATGCAGTGAGTGACAAGGATTTATAACAAGCAGGGATCTGGATAAATATAATTCATAGAGAAAAGCACGATGATTTTATCTGGAAACAAAAACCTGCCAAGGAACTCTGACAATCTATAAAATCACATTTAGCTATAAGAACCTGGTTAAAAACCAACCAAACAAAAAAAATCAAACAAGTAGGGAAGTTCCCAACATCAGAGACTGTCTTCCCACGTGCACTTCTTCAGTGGATGTGACACTAGGGTCACTGTGTGTTTGGCTACATGGTGAAAAACAGGAGGGAAATGAAAAATCACCTCCCCACGCGCACATTCCCCGAGGATTATTGTACAACTGCCAAAATACCTGTGCTGGCACAAGCAGATGCAGACCGGGGTTAAAGATGGGGTAAATCCTGTCAAGCAGCCTTTAGCGGTTCTGCTCATTAATGTGAAATGATAGCTTCAGGCTGTAGAAGTACTACAGACGTGTCCCTGCAGCCCTCAGCTGAGGCTCACCTACCCTTCTAGCCTTAGAGGGTATAGACATGCAAATCTTAGTCCAGGAACAGGAAAGCTAATAGTCAGGCAGACAACAGAAAATATAAAGACCAATTCATTTTAAACGTATTCAAGTTTACCCAATACACAGTCTCAGTTTATTAGTTGATCTGATGTAAAATTTTAGTGGAGTTTGAATTACAAAACTCTATGAAATATTTATGACTTTTTAATGACAGTCTACAGGGCTGAATATTAGCTACATAATGGCTAATCCTCTAACAGTGCCTCTGCTCATGTGAAGCTGCTTTGGGAATGAATTTCGTCATGCTGGGACATTTCTTAGACTGGGTATTTTTAAGTAAATAAACAACCAAAGAGTTAATGACCTGGAAAAATCCAAGATATTAAATGAATTTCATAAACATACAAAGCTCTGCCCCTGTTCAGTAGTACTTCATCTTTCAAAAGATCAGGAAAGATGGAAATGGCTGGGACGTACGTCAAGAGTACAAGAGAAGAGTATGCTGCGGCAGACTGACTGTAGACCACATAGGGCAATAAACAAAGGATGTCTGAATAAAAACCTTCTCCCAGACATTACCCTGAGAAGGAAAAATAGTGGAAATTAATGAGTACTAGAAGTAGAAGGGGAAACAGTGAAGCAGCTCTGAGATGACGATGGGTCTACAGAGCAGCTGAGCCAAGCAGAAGTGGCTCTCCTCTCTAGAAAGAAGTTGTCTCATTTGCAGCCTTACTCCCCACCTGGGACCTGTTGATCATGGAAACATAGCACCACGCCTCATTTCCAACCTAGATTAATATTATTTTAGTTCATTTATTACTAGGAAGTACGCTGTGGGGCAGATTTATAAAGATACAGAAGTGCTTAACTCCTGTTGTTAACAAAAAGCCTTTGAAAATCAACTGTTGTGTTCTAACCATTTGATTTCTCTTGATTATTGAAATAAGTTACTTGCTACTTAAAATAACTAGTCAAGTCATGAAAAGGGAAATTATTTCCGTACTGAATTTTAATTCCTGCTTAAGAATAGGCTCTCACTGGCTTTTGAATGTAGGATCAGTGGAGGGTTCAGTGCTTTTTAAGATCTATCTCCCTAACAAAAAGAGGAGCAAAACATGTCCTATCAGAACAATAACAAATAAGTCCTAAACTTGAAATCTGAGTCCTGGTTCAGTCTTTATCACATCACACCTACTTCAGAGGCCTAAATTCTGCTGTGACTGGAGTAGATAAATTGTCCATCAATGAGGAGACGAATTAGAGAGGATGCTCTTAATCCATGAAAAAAACAGAACCTACAAACTCCAGGGAGTGTCACATTCTACAGAAATTATGAGAATCCTTGGGAAATGCAGAGCTACCTCCCTGAAAAGTTGAACCCTGTGTAGACTCTGATATCCCCTGTGGTTTATCCTGCCAGCAGGGTCCGTTGCAGCTGTAGTGACAGGGTTTTGCGAACCACGGATACTTTTTTCATACCAGGAAAGTCTGCAGGGCCTGGGCTGTAAGAAATTGTATATTCTTTGCCTGCAAGGAAATACAAGAAAGAGCAAGTGCTAGAACTGCTATTTCCTTAATTACCAGCTACATTCAGTTGGACTAAATCCTCTAAAAATAGAATTGATTTTATTTAAATTATCACAACAGCTTTATTTAATCTAGAGCAAGTATGAGCAAAGCTTATTTAAAAGCTGACCAATCTTTTTAATTATTCATTGTTCTTCAGTTACTTTGTAATGTAATGTGGGAGGAAAAACACTTAAAGTTTTTTTTCTTAAAGTGGCTAAATCCATATTCATCTTTAGCTTGGTTTTCCCATTGCTTTTGAGGGAGGTAGAGAGCCAGTTTAAACTGTGTCAGCATTTGGCTATGAGTGAATTGTAGAAAATTATTTTAATTGATTTTTATGTTTTGAATAATATATTAACAGGCAATTATTGAATTTTGCTTATGCATATAAACAAATAAAACTCATGGGAATGTGTAATGTTAAATCAGATGTTTTACATTTAGGCTCAAATCTAACTAATAACTTCTAAATCCGCTTCTGTATGCATGTGCAGATTTCCCTCAAAAGCAGTGCCAGGGACTGCAGGGTTGGCCTACTAGAATATTTTAGGATGCTTTTCTATCAAATCTGAGTTCTTAGACCAAATTTTCATTTGAAGGCAGAAATGAATCCATAGAAGTCAATGGAATTACACAGTTACAAAATTGATCTCACCCCTGAGATCTTATGCAAGTGAAGGGCAGAAGGCAAGCCTGGACTCCAGACATCCTTTACATGCCCTTGCTCTGGAAAGAACCAGGAATCTGCTTGGTCTCTGGCATGTCGTGATCTGATCTGGAGGTGCAGAAATTTAGTTCTCTACCCCATGATCCTTGTGGGTTTCAGGAGATGGAGGAAACATGCAGCGCAGTGGGGTTTGGCCATAGCCTATGTCACTGCCAACAGTCTGTTCCAGTTCTCTGCGCGGAACGGAGTCCGTGTGCTGACACTTCAGCATATTCATCTCCCCTTCTTTATGGCCCTTTTGTTGCCGGAGTACTATTAAGAGACATTAGCGTAAGGAGAGTTCAGTACTTTGGATTGCAGGCTTCGCTTGTAATCTCTGCTAGTATCGCGTACAATGTAAATACTACAGGAAAATTCATGGAAAGATGAAGTCTCTGCAGGAAAGAAACATTTAAAGGCTATTAATTGAAAGAATCACCAGGGAGGAAGGAAAGGAGAAGGAGATCAGCATTGCTGGAAGTGAAAGATCTAAAAGATAAACTCTTTCCCTCACTGCAGTTCAGCAGCGTGCAGGAATTGAAGGCAGATGCTGTGTGATTTATTATTTTTCTGTGCGGGTAGTTCATATATGGTCTTGTTATATACTGTAACTCTGCAAAACAGATCAGTGCCTTCCCTTCCCTTTTCTTTCTGTTTGACCTCCAATATATATAACTTCTCTATGCATTTGGTGATTAGGACATTAAAAACTCTTTTGTCAGTTACAGACAGGTATTATGAAATAATCCTCAACTATATTTGGAGTCTCTATTAAACAGTCTCTATTTGGTGTCTGTTAAACAAGGAATACCAGTAATATCATAATCAGAAAGTGAAAAAATTATTATTGAAGTATAATATAGCTGCTCAGAAGCACTGGCTCTATTTTCTGTTTTGCCACTTTTGCTTTATAATCCTGGGCAAGCTGCTCCAAATTCCTGGGTATCTATATTTGATTTTTGTCCCATTTTGGTTTTGACTACTTAAAACTATTTAGCAGGGTAAAGACTTTTTCTCTGGCTTTCTGTGTATTTTGCTTTGTGCTCTGAAACCCTGATCTAAAGTGGGGACCTAGGCACTGCTGTAGCTCAGTAATAGTGATAGATAACAGTAGCAGTAAGTCAGGACTAAAAAAGGCAGTTCCTCTGACACTTGGCATTTACTGTAATGTCAACATGCAGAAATGTTTGAAATAAGTAGTCTGAATCATGCTGCTGTCATTTGTGAAATCTCTGAGTCTTCTTAAACTGAGTGGCATGCATGGCTAGTACTTGGATTGAGAACTCCAAGAAAACTGGAGTAAGTTTTAAAAGAGCCTGCACTGAGGCTTATGAACTTCATATCCATAACATTCAGCTCTTGGTAGCAATTCTGTAATCAATGATAAGGGCAGGGTTTGAGTGTTTTGCAGGCACGACATTTGACCTCACTAAAATATTTTATCAGTGGCCTCTGCAAGGATTTCTTTAAGCACCACCATCATACAGTTGATTGCGATGTGAAAAAGGCAAGACAGCAGGAGGCAAAAATGCTCAATTCTTAACTACATTACAGCTTTTACAGACCAGTAATCCTGGGGCCATAGTGAATTGCAGCTTTGGAGTTAACTAATAAAGATACATCCTGAGTCAGTGCAGGAAGAATTTTTCTTTCTCAGGCTAGATCTGGACAGTTTATCATCAGCAAAGACACCAAGAAACTTTCTATAAGGATACAGGTATATCCTTCTGATATCTTAGTAAAGTTATTATGCCTAGTACACACCAAAGCACAGTTTAATTTAAAGTCAATAAGGATTCCATAAAATTTCCTGCAAGGATAGACAAAGCTGATCCCTTGTGCAATAGGATTGTTTCATAAATTCTCTTGGCAGTTTCACTTGGATCAACTGCTCCTTCATCTGCTATGCAGTGTTGTGTGCTTCTGGAAGATCTCACCCACAGCTATATGTATTTCACTGATAAGTGAAGTAACTGCAATCACTTAGTTCAGTAGTGTCTGTGCATCCTGCCTGAGCTCCAGGTCCTGTACAGCTGCGTTCTGTAGAAATCTCTAACGAGCAGCTGTCATCCTGGAAATGGGTGGATTCTGATGGAAACTGGAAATCTCACAACAGCAGCATCACTAAGCTTAACCTTCTGAATTAGGACTCCAGAACCAAGGCACTCCAGAGAAATGGTGAAATGTACCTAGTCCTCAAGGTATCTATAAAGCAAAGGCAGTCTGGAA
This sequence comes from Chionis minor, assembly GCA_013398295.1. NCBI lineage: Eukaryota > Metazoa > Chordata > Aves > Charadriiformes > Chionidae > Chionis > Chionis minor. The sequence goes on from VZSF01007203.1 coordinate 187,891, forward strand.
TCACAGCCTTCACACCAGTACCATCTGGGAAGCCAGGGCTTTGCAAGAAACTATCCAGAAAATGTTTGGGAAGCCCAACAGCTTCCTATTGGGTCTCTATTGAGGTGATCTCTTTTTTGATAAACAGGTATTTTTCAACAAAAAATTATTAAAACATTTTGTATCATCTCTGTCTCTAATCTTGAGCTAGTCCTGATTTTTCAGTGCAGAAAACAGGCATCAGTTAGGGCTATTCCTGTATTTTCCATAGAGACCACAAAACCATTCCTTACATGCTATATTCAGTCATCTTCCCTCCCCTCCCTTTCCCTTTCCCTTTCCCTTTCCCTTGCCCTTTCCTTTTCCCTTCCCCTTGCCCTTCCCCTTCCCCTTCCCCTTCTTTCAAAATCAACCCAATAAATTTTAATTTTCAAATTTGAAAAATGATGGGTTTACTCCCTTTTCCACTGCAAGTTTGAATTCTTTCTACAGGCTGCATTTAGACTTGTGTTATAAGGCAGTTGCTAAATAGAAGCAAAGAAGTTAGAGATTCTAAGAACTTACTGAGTCATCCAGGTCAAGCCCTCTGCTAGGTTATAATTGAAAAGTAAAAGAAACAGGCCTTTTATTTAAGGATCCTCTTGGTTCAAATGATGACAAATTTGCAGGATTGGTGGCATAGGATTTTGAGTTTTACAATCTTTACAACTGGAATTTTCAAAAATTACTGAATTGTAGCAGTTGAATAAGTGTGAAAAGGAAGCAGAAATTATTTCCTAATGACTTAGTTAAAATGTTTATTTTAATCTTCACAAGGGACCTTGCTTTTCAAAAGTAAGACTCCTCATGAAGAAACCAGCTCTGAAATGGGATTGGCTAAAAAGATAAGAAATTATTTAATACATTCCTAACAGAGAGATGGAGCTTTAGAGATACAGGTTTAATCTCTTACTTTGCAGAAGGAATACAATTTGAACTTCATCTAAATGTGTTTTTTCTTCCCTTCACTCCAGCCAAATGTAGCTACACTGCAGTGTTTAGGTGTTGCCAGTGAACCTGACTCAGATTTCTTCATCGTTATTGTAGTTAATGGCAGTGCTACAAGCCAGACAGTGCCACTTCTGATACCTTTGGGACTTGTTTATTGCCAATGCAAAACAAATGGCTTAAGTTTGGGAAGCAAATCTGGTGGAAAAAACAAAAATTGGAACAGCAGTTGGCTCCCCGTCCTTCAGCTATGACTCTTCAGTAGAACTTTGGTTTTTTGACTAGCAGAAACAAGCTGTAATCTGGAAAAACAGCAGTAACAAATCTTTGGTGTGCAAAGTTAACATTCTTAAATACCTAATTGTAGAGTAGAATGGCATTAATTTATTTTGGTGGCTTTTGAATGTGAGGGTACTTAGTGATTTATCATGTATCAAGCAAACAACGATGAAATTGTGAAAAGGCTGGTTACCTAGGGGCCTGTATATTGCCATGTCTTTGGAAATATGCACAAGGTAGGATAAAATAGAGTTATACAGGGTCATGCTTTTTTGAAAATGTTGCAAAATGCATAGCTTTCAGAAGAGTTGCTCCCCTAAACTACTGTCTCCAAATATCCTTATTATCCTTATCCTCCATATAAGTGAAGTACAGGAACTAGGATATGTGCAGCCCTCTGGACTGGGCGCTGTAATATGCTTTCACAAGAAGCCAAGGCTTAGAGAGACGGTTATGAAATGATGAGGAAACACAGATCATGTTTGCTTATTCCTTTGGGGATTTAAAGAGCCAGAGAGGAGTATGGTCCATTTTTATGGCCTGAATATTCCTCATTATGAAATTCCTGCCTCTTTTTCGTAGAATCATAGAATGGTTTAGGTTGAAAGGGACCTTAAAGATCATCTAGTTCCAACCCCCTGCCACGGGCAGCGACACCTACTGGCAGACGGGGTTCCTCAAAGCCCCATCCAGCCTGGCCTTGAACATTTCCAGGGACGGGGCATCCACAACTTCTCTGGGCAACTTGTTCCAGTGTCTCACCACCCTCAGAGTAAAGAATGTCTTCCTAATATCTAATCTAATCTTTCAGTTTAAAACCGTTACCCCTCATCCTACTATCACTCACCATTTTCACTAAAACGGTGCTGAATCAGGCAAGCCTATGTACTGTGGAGGAAAAGATATATGCCTGTTGTTTTAGTATGGAAAGATAAACATCCCATTTACAGTTAAATTCATGTTTTAACAAAAAAAGGATCCTCAATGTGCCAGTCACTACAGGAGTGAACAGTAAGTTACCACATTTTTGCTGCTGCAGAATTTCACCCCTAAGAAAGGACACTCAGAGTAAGCCCCATATTCTCTTTTTGGATGTACCTTCCCCAGCTCAGGAACATCATCCTGGATGCCTTCCCTCTCCTTCAAAAGAGGAATGAACCACGGCTCTGAACTGTATCTGTGGGGCAGGGAGTTTTTGCACTAATCCTGTCCATTATCCACTTATCATTACCTCTGCAGGTTGCTACGCTCAAAGCAGAGCTGTGTTTTCCCTTCACAAGCGCACAGCTCCATGCCAGTTTTCTCAGTCTTGCTTTCAAGCTTTGTGGAAATTCTAATGGAAGCACTAAATCATTATGCCATGGAAAGTGAGCCTGCTTTGGCTATTAGCTGCAATTAGCATTCAACCTTCCTGTTTTAAATGAGCACACCACTCTGGGCTCCCACCTCCCCCAAAAGTACAACATTGTGTTCATTTTAGGTCTTGATTGTCTTTCTAGTAAATAGGTACCGTGAGAATTGCTCAGCAATAATCGCTATCATAGTTCATCATTCCCCAAGACTGGGAGTTTACGATAAATTTGTACAATACTTACATAAACAAAGGCTAATGGAGTTATGCAAATGGTTTCCTTTTGTACTGAAGAATAGATTATTAACATGAACTTAAAATCTGTTCTTTTATGGTTTACACATTGTATTATCATGTATATTTATGAAATAGGAATGTAAAAGGCTTCCAACCACATTGCCTTTGCATTGCAGAGCTCCAGGGAGCAGCTTACAAAACTATGGCAAATAAAGCCCACTGAGTTAGATAATGACCCTTTCTAGCTCCATTCTGCCATTCTAGGGACTGAACTTACCAAAACACTGGTGTGTCGGGGATTTTCTTCTTAGTAAGTGGGCCTTTGAGGTGGTAAAGTGACACAGTGGCAGCATGTTACTGGTCTTCTAGCCCCTGTCCTTGAAACACAATCAGGGAAATACCCGTCAGCCACAGCATATCCTTTTCTGCAAGAATATCCCTTTGGGGCTGTGCCAGCCCGTGACGCACCAGAGCAACCTCTATTAGATGGCTTTGAGCCATGAAACTAAGCCAATCTCTAGCTGGAGACAAAAGTCAGAGTGCAAAAGATTTATGGCCACTTCACCTTAAGCCGTACCTGCTTGAGCGCAGAGTTGCTATAGGAACCTGGTGAAAGCGCCCAAGGTTCTCTTTTGTTCAAGTGTCATTTTCAATCCCATAACAAATCCACTAATTTACATGGGAAAATGGTAACTGGGCTGATAGGCTGTTGCAATTCATCCCTGTTGGGAGAATCCACTGAAATGGATTCAGAAAAGGAAGGGACAAAAGGAAGAGTAAGAGGGGGGAGACAGACTTTTTTTATTTGGTTTTTCTAATACATGTCTTCTCTTCAATGTTTGACGGCAAGATAAGATTAGTTAAACTAAATGGAAAAATTGTAAAGTGAAAACGTGATTTGGACAGGAAAAGAAAGGCTGTGCAGAACATCCTACCTACGAGCAGCTGGAAGCTGCTTTGCTGTGCCGAGGTGCCCCGTGCCAGCTCAGGTGCCACGGGGTGTCGGAGCGGAGAGGTTTGGACTGGGATTTTCAAACTAACTCATCTGCTGTGCATTGGTGCAGATGAGCAGTGCACACTTGATCTATTTTGTTACTTCTCTGTAGTAAAGTCCAAGGGAGGGTGAAGCCCAGAGCTAGGAGCAGGAACTGCTTCAGAGACACTAACAAAAGTACATTTCTCTGCCACCATAGTCACAAGCCCTTTATAATGCTTATCCCCATCTCTGCTAAATCCAGACCACTGTAGTAACATCTGCATCAATGAACCATTTTGGTCAGCATCAAACAGGCCTGCTTTGGATTAAAAGTTTACCAAACTGTTTACAGACAAAGGAACTGGAATAGCTGCTCCATCTTCTGCTGTTTGCACGGTAAGGAATACATACTGTCATACAGGCATACAGCTGTCCCCTGATACGCAGGTGTTCTCAGTGCATAAAAGTATAAAGCCTGGTTTTCTGCCTGCCTGGGCAGGCTTCGAAGGCACAGACAAGAGCGAACCGATGAAGAAATATTGAACTGTCAAAGGAAACTTCTACCCTTCTGTGCTCACATCACATTTAGAGAGACAGTTCTTCCACAGAAGGCTTGTTTTAGGAGAAGAGCAGGAAAGTAATTTCTTTCTAAGTGCCCAAATATTTTGGTAGGCTAAACATTAAGGTAGGATTTGACTAAAATAGTTATTATGTAGCAAGCAATTATGTAGTTGCCAGGTTATATGGAAAGAAATACATGGCTTGCGAGTCTTCTTTCTTTTTTAAACTGAAAGCACTTCAGGATCAACAGGCAAAACTTGCCATTTTTGCAAATGGCCACAATCCCACAGGCTCAAACAATAGGGTCTTTTCACATAACGGCTCTCTGCCAAGGTTACGGTCTACTCATCCCATGGCGAGCATTAAAGCAGAAAGAGCAGAACCCCGCAGATCAACTCACTAGCACTTGAAGTGCCATTTAAAAGCATGTCCTCAGTGCTCAAGTACATAGCCAGCTAAGTCAAATCTGTGTCCTGAGCCAAAATTTTGTCCAGAAACCGCTATTGTGACTAAGCTGAGGGTGGTATTAGAAGGTATTAAATATTTATTTGGGGATTCTGATGATGCTGAACACTTTTTTCTGTGGAAGCTCCTATCCCAGTGACCGTAAATGAAGAACGGGACTTGGATGAAGCAGATGGTTCAGCAGATGGTGACTTGCTCCTTTTTTAACCAGGCTTTTGTGTAAATGGAGTGTGGCATGGATCTCTGTATGCTTTTTGACTTTGAGAGTGTGTATGTGTGCTTTCAGGTTTTAAAAAGTGTTTAATTATGAAACCATGTGTCATGATGTTGATTTGGAGTTTACTGGCTCTTTAAAGATTTCAGAAGTTCTTGAAAATTTAGTTTGTTTACTGATTTCTGAAACCAACACTATCTTTGTAAAAGGGGTATATTGTGTTGATTTTTAATTAAACGGGAGCAGCCACAATCCTTGAGTGTAAGACTGGACAAAGGAAGATTTTATTACAGGCTTTAATTTTTTTTGCTCTTTTTGGGTTTTGTTTCTCCACCATTAGACTTAACTTTCCTGACTGCCCAGGGCATTAAGATTTCAACGAAAGTGAAAGACAAAAGAGCCCAGAGGTAACTCAAGGAGGGCAAGATGTGAGGTTCACTTTGCAAACAGTTCTGTTGAGCTGTCGAAAGTTCAACAGCCCGCAGCACCTACCTACCATTCCTGGGCTGAAGGTAACAGCCCCCTCAAACCTGACAGCAGGACTGCTTGTGCGTGTGCTTCATAACCCATTTCATTCAAAATTAGATGGATTAGTGAAAAAATGTACTGTTGAACCTTCGCAACTAATATGTGTCATTTGGACTGGTACAGGTTAAGGAAAAGTCACGTGAGCAGCTCTGGCAGCAGATCTGAGGCAGCATAATTTCTGCCACAGGAAATGTGATGATTTGCAGTGAGGATTAGATTGAGGGTGGCAGCATATTGCACTGGCACAGCTGGAACCAAAAGAGAATGTCCTTTTACTGACTGAGAGTGGTTAAACCAATACAGTGTCTTTTGTCTCCTTAAAGTTCATATTCCTGTAACTGACCTGTGAATTTGCTTCTAATTTCATGTTATTTCATAAGGCCACCGAGTGGTCTTCTAGGATCCAGCTTTGTAAATTGGAGTGTAATTGAAAATCCTCTTTTTGTATCTCATTTTCTGTAAATTCTCCTGTCACGTAGTATCCAAGTGCCTTCTAACCTTTCATTGGGGAAGGGGAATATTTCACCTTTGAGGTTTGTTCCTTTGCTCATTATTTCCCCAGGTAGGAGATTGTGTAGGCAGGGCGGTGTTTTTGCTGGCAGAGTTCACGGGTTTAGCAGACTGTTTTAAATTACACTAAAATATATTTTGGGTTCTAAGCCAAAAGAGAAGCTACTTGCAGAATTGTCCAGTTTAACTTTGTCTCCTGCCTGAAGTGTTTCTAAGCTGAATATAATGAAGATCTATTCTAAGTATTCCTAAGGGATCTCTTCACACAGAATCTGGAACCGATCCATGGGTTTCCACACTTTAATCAATGCACCGTCTAATATTGATTTCTTTCAGAAGTCAAAGCGATTTGTTTCTCTTCCCTGGAGACTTTGGGTTTTACCTTTGGCTGCAGTCCTTGAATTAATATGGAAATTGAACATCACTTAGGACTGGTCTCGTGTGCAAGCAAAACGTGCAGTCGCATGAAGCCAGGTATCCTGTGCACGCTCAGACATTCAGATGATGCTCTGTCTCCTTCTCTGGCAGCTGGACAACTCACAAAACTCGTTGCTCATCTCTCTCTAGGCTTCTTTGTCTGAGGAGCAGAATAGTGAGTGGCTTATTACTGATCTCTTTTCTTTCCATTTCTTTTGATAGCTCTTCCTCATGTCTCTCTGGAGTATAGGTCAGCACAGTTCTCTGGAAATTTGCTTAGGCTGGTAAGGTAATAAGGAGCTGATTACAAGCCAGAAAGCAGCTACGTGGAAAGCAGCCATCTCTCCTGTCATTAATCCATAGTCACCTATGGGTGACTGTCTGTCAAGGAAAAATGCCTAATGCCTTTCTTCTAATCAGCGTTTCTAAGCTGCCAATAAGGATGATCATAACATTGCCTGTGTCAGGTTTCCTCTCATCATTTGGCGGTGTCAAGGCAGAGCGGCTCTCGCTCGCTTTATACCACATAAATACGGAAATGAAATACTGGGGAATCAGATGTCAGCATCAGGGTGTTCCATGTTAGAATCACTCGTGTAAAGCCTCAGTATCACAGAGAACTGGGGATCCTGTGTTCTCCTCTTCCCTGTCACTACCTCTGTGTGCATGCTGTGTGCTCTACACATGTAGATACAATTGAGCATAAAGAAATACAGAGCGTCACGAGAGCAAGGGCACTTGCAGCAGTATAGAGGTCATCAAAGTCGTTCTTTTACACGACGTATGTGATCTTGTGAATTTGTCACAATGCCAAGGGAGCTGGAACAATTCCTCCTGAACACAGAGACATGAGTGCAGGCAGTGATGTAATCAGTTAGGGTCATATCCAGCTCCATTTGAAGGGTAAGGTTCTTGGTGGTGTTAAATGACAATCTGTCCTGAATTTGTCATGCCCATATGTCATCAGTAACAACTTACAAAACACACCTCTCATTTTAGATCCAAGTTTGCATCTGTTCCAAGCAAAACATGTGCCATCTCCCTGTATATTCCTAGCAAGTCTATATTAGACAACACACGAGTAAGCTGAAAGTGAAGCAGGAAAAAGTGCTTTCCATATTATGGGGAAATTAATCGCAAATCACTGTCATTTTTACCCAGCTTTACATGAATATAAAATCTCAGTGGAGAAAACATCTCAAAATACTTCACCATATTTCAGTGACATATGAAAGGTTGTTGTAGCTCACATACTATCCCTTAGGAGAAACATATTTTGAAATGCTTTCCAGAATGTGATGGTAAACAACATATAATTTGTCCTAGGGGGGGAAATCAATCAAAAAGGTATAGAAATTTATTAACCAGTGGCATTGGAACTGATGCTTCTGTTGTGATTTGTCCATCTGTGTTTCATTGGTCCATCATACAGGTAAAGGACATCTTTAAAATAAGGATACAGGCTGAGAGCAATCAATCCCTGGATACTGAGATGCCAGATAGCTGATAAGGTTTATGAGAGGTTGTAGCTTCAAAGGAATTGATTTATAAATGTTTTCTATTTTTAAATATGCAGCTGGATATCTAGTACGATTTACAGAAGCATCTGACTAGCTTATATGCTTTATTTTTATTGACTAACAACCAATGTTTATGTGCTTCTATAAATCTCCCTAGCTGTTTCTCTTCATCTTTAAGCGCATAAATGCTTTGTAAAGTGGAAATAAAAAAATCAGGGCCTAATTTTTAAAACCTCAGATCTCATGTGACGTCAATGGCCAGATTTCCAAACTCCTGAAATCTTGCAAATTCTGCAAATTCACTATCATTGTTTGAGACATACATTTTTCAGGAATTTTGAAATTGTAATCTGAAAAAATATTAAGCCATATTGCAGAGAAACCTGCAATCCCAGAATATAAACACTTTAACACTAATAGTTACAGTTAAATATTTTTTACAGTTACAGTGATGCAGAATGAAAAACCTTTGAAGTATAATTCTGCTCTAAATAAATATTGTTGGTCCTTTGTTTATTAGCCTACTGATTTTCTATATCAAATACATTCACTTTACATTTTAAAATATCTTCTATGTAGTGATAGGTCAGGAAGAAAAAGTCAAATACATTTTCATTACTGCCAAGAACAAAATTTCTGAAGGCCAGACTCTTCAGACTTCCAGACCTATGCAACCCCCAGGGAGACCCTACAAAGGAAGTAATGAAAATGTAGTAAATCTGCTGTTGTACAAAGTAGTAACAGAAACAAATTCTCATTTTCTTAGATGCATCAATTCTAAGAGTTATAGCAGAGCAAAAGTTTACTTTTAGCACTTAAGTGAGCAGCCATATCAGAGAGCAGCCTTGTGGAACAAGAAGGTGCTGTAATTGCTTATTGGAACAGGACTGCTTTAAGGGGTTTAAATAACTGTGCTTTATTTAATATTCAGAACAGATATGACTTTCCAGGTTTTTTCCTATGAGAAATTTCTGCTGGGCTGGCACCAAAATTCCAAGTTGCAGAACTGGGGAAGTGTTTAAGATCCAAGTATAATGTAAAAAAGAAAGCAAATGATGTCCCATAGGAATGTTGTCGCTAGTATAAACATGGTGACATTCCCAAGGGCTGCCTTTGTTATTAATGTTCGTATTTATTTTTTTTTCCTTGTATCTTTTTTTTTTCCTTGTATTTACACTTGGGCGGTACAAGGTCATGCCATATACTAGCATGATTTTTGGAATTGTTTACTCAAATGAATATTAACATCTTGTAGAGTTTCTTCTCTCCTCCTTTCTCTTTCCCCGTTGTCCCTGCTTCCTGTTAGCATGTCAACATGAATCAAAATTAGGCCAAAAGGATTTGAGGTGATAAAACCTAAGATGAGTTACAATTAAAGTGATAGAACTGTATTGCTGAGCTCCACTGTGCTTTGAGATATTCTGCCAATTTATTGAAAGTGGATGAAATGTGCTGTTACAAGTTATCTGCTTTCCAAATTGCATGTCTTTCTAATAGGAAAGAAGTTACAAGTTTCTAGTTGTTTTACGAAGCTATAGTTAGGGCTGCAAGCTCCTATTCTTGGATACTTTAGTGACTACTGTGAGAGTTTGTGTGATAAGACTGGGAAGGCAAATTCACATCTTCCCAAATTAGCACCCTCTATGCACACATTTTTCTGCTCTTTGTCCCATTTTGTGCAAGACCAGCTGCCCTTGCAAGGGTATAAAAGAAGGTGCTATCCATATGTATGTAGTGTTATGTATTAGAGAATCTCTAAGCATCTAAACAGATTTCCTCAGCAAGCACTTCAGAGTGCCTAATAGTATTAGGGTTACAGTTGGGCCTGAAATATATTTGGTTTGTTTGTTTTACCAGAAGTTTACTGGTTTTCTGACATTTCTTTAAAATTAGCATAAATACTTTAAAATCAGACAATATAATCAGAAAGATTGTTGGGAGAACTTCATAATTCAAGAGGAAGTAAGAAAATACTCAGAAAGTAAAAAAACCTCCTATCCTGATATATTCAAAGCCCAAGTTTAGATTTTAAAATCACAGCAATGCAATTTCATTTTAATAAGATTCAAGGATATTCTAAAATTTAGTAAGGATCTAGAATTGGCTTCTTATTGAGATGCCAAGCATGTATAAATCTGACCTGAGCCAATGCAAGCTTTCCTAATTCAGAATAAGCTACATGCAAGTTAAGCTCAATTATACATGAAAATGACTTAAGGAATGTACAATTTAAAAATTTTCAATAAATTATGTATGAAATTGAGTCATTCCACCACATTGTTGTCACAAACGCAACACGTCAAGGACACCACATTAAAATGAAATTGTGGGTGAATATAGAAAACAGAAAATATAATTAGCTCTGACTGCTGTTAGACTCATATTTTTCTGCCTGATTAAAATTGAACCCAAATAAATTAAAAATAATTGAAAACATCTCCCAGCAACCTGAAACCTTTTCCTAAGCCTTGTACACTCACTGAAGTTTTCTTCCTGTACTCGTGTTGACTCCAAACATAATAGCTGTGAAGGTTCCAGCAGGTAAATATGGCGTTTTCGTAAAGGTCCCCGTAGGGAAATGTGAAGAATGTAGTCTTGTCCTAGTAGGGCACAAAACACTCTGGGGGATCCCCAGGCTGAAATAGTGGTTGAACGGAAGGAGTAGTCACGATCCCAGCTCTGCTGGCAGGGCCACAGCTACCTAAGGCAGACAAAGCGCATTCTTCAGATCAGCTCATATATCGAACTACCCCTTCCCGCCCAACCCTGCCTCTTGCTGTAAGATTTAGCAACGAGGGTGATTCCACTCGCACCTCTTTTGTAGAAAGGCCCAGTCACCCCTTCCCTTCCCTTCCCTTCCCTTCCCTTCCCTTCCCTTCCCTTCCCTCCCTTCCCTTCCCTTCCCTTCCTTCTCAAACAGGAGCAGTTTCGGTGGTTTATCAGCGCTTCTCACTGGTACACGTGAGAGGAGAAGAAAAGAGGCTTGTGGCAGAAACAAAACCACCCGCAGCTAGGACAAGCTGTAGCCTAATTAAACTTAACTGTCCCCAAGTGCTTTCTTGAGAATAGTTGCTCAAAATTACCTAAACTAATCCACTTTCTTAAAACCCCCTGAGGCTTTGTTTTCCTCTCATTTATTAGGATTTTACCTTTCTAATACCCATGATCGTGATAATGTTGCTTTTGATTTACGCTGAGGAATCTGCAAGCAGAATTTGGCCACTAGGCATTAAGAGAGAAGTACTCATCTTCAGGGAGCTCTTCAGCCTGAGAAACGTTTTCATCCCTTGCTCACTAGCATTAGTCCCAGCACTCTCCATCTGCCAGCAAGGAAGTTGCAAGCTAAACTGTTTATTAAAAGTTTTTGAGAAACACCAAAGTTAGGCACTGAAAACAAAAGTTCACGCTGACTTGAATAGCCAATTCAGGGCCTCAGAAAGTAAATGAAAAACTTTCTTGTTAATAAGAAAATATAATCTTCTAATTATATAACGTCTTTCTATTCTAGAGAACCTCATCAGTTTGGGCTTGACCTTATCTTTCTTCCCATTTGCTCACCACTTACGTATTTTCCATGCAGTGTCTCACAATTAAGGGGACTGTAGAAGCAGAATTAGGCCTTTTATAAGTGAGTAGCTATCTAACTATAAATAAGTAATAATCTACCACTTCACAGAAGCCTTTGAGAGGGCAAAAGAGCACTGCAGTGTTGTGTAACGACTGTCACAGCTGAGTTCAGGAGAGGAAGAGTGGGAGATCCTAAATGGAAAAGCGAGAATTTAGGTACTTAGATAAAATGAAATTAGAAAAATGCAGTTTGGCTATGCTGGCATTTCAATACGAGCACATAATAAGAGCTCATTGAAAATTTTCTGGAGGAATGTATTTCCTTTGGAAAAATGATGATAATGTCAAAACGTAAATGTTTGGCTGGACTGTGTGCTGTGGCAGCGCCCTCCCCAGAAATTAGGCAAGGGAGGGAAACCTGCATGGTCCTGGTCACCCTGCCCCAGTGCAGCTGGTGGATCCCACGTCCTGCATTGCCCAGGCAAGAGCTCACCCTTTGCCTAGCTGGTTTTTTCCCTGAGTTTTAGGCACAGAACAAATAGCTGTTCTGCATGCCAGCATACAGAATTATCCACATCTCCCCTTTTCAGCCCACTGCTAAAAAACCCATGTAGGTATTCGCAGAACTGTGGCAGGACTCTACCCCACACCTCCACATCACCACCACATCGAGTGTGCCCCTGTCCTCTAGCCCTGAGGAGGTGGGACACATCCTGTGCCACATGCTGTGATGCTGGGCACATCCTACATGATCCCCCACCTTGTCCCATGTGCTCAAAGGACTTCTGTGTTCTTGGGAGCAAACCAAGTTGGGCTGATACTGAGCGGCTCCTTAGGAACTGCTGGCCTGGAGAGTCTCATAGAAATGGGCCAGACGGCTGCTTCTCGGTTAATAAAAAGCTGAATGGAATTTTCCCTCATTTTTCTAAAATCAAAAAAAAAAAAATCAGTCATCACAGGAAATGTTGAAATATCTATTTTCATTCTGAAACTCGAATTTTAATATATTTTTGTTTCAAAAAGAAAAAAAATCTTCACGAATTATTGGGCTTCTTTCTATTTTTCTAATAAGTCTTCAGACTTCTAGTTTTTACAAAATGTCAGGGACCTTGACCATGCATTTATTTTCTTTAACTTCAGGAATAGATTAGGTTTTTTATGGAGCCCAATGGATGCATATACTTTGCCCTTGATCACGTGTTTCAATTAATTGGCATTCCATTCATTTTTCCATGTTTTTAATGAACATACAGTCTTATTTTAACCACAGAGTTGCACTGGTATAATTTAAAACATAAATTTAGTCTAATATGATCAAATTAGTGCAGAAAAACTTAGGTTTCTTTTAGTTCAATTTAAGTGGTTTGGTTTTTTCATTTTATGTTACATTGTTAGAAACATTTTAATCTAGTTGGCAACAAGCTACTCTTCTCCCTAAAAGAATAGGATATGTGAAGTCTTTTGCATTGACGTAATTACACTGGTAGGAAATCTGGTTTAAATTATATGAATGCTACTTTCTTATGTAATCATTCTATGTGCACAGCTTTTAAGAAACCTATAGATTTCCCTGTTTCTGTTGATGAATCTACCTGTGAACATTTAGCACTGGAAAATAATACAGCCTTAAAAAGGCTATTTTCTCTGCTCAGCAGTCAGTTTTCTCTTTAGGTGAATCTGAACAGACATATACAGGCTGGTCTTTTTCCATTTCAAACACACACAACAGTCTTCTGGACCCTCTCCTAAGCAATACAAGCCGTATCCAAGCACTACCTGCTGCCCTCAAAGTACAGATTTATGCGCAGAGGTAATAAATACTTCTGTTCACAAAAACAAAGCCTGGAGCCCTCCACATTAACAATTACTTTCCAGTATTTGCTGAGGACCTTTGATGCAACTCATCATCGTGCTGCTACAGCTCTGCTTTGGTGGTTACAGAGTTCGGCAGTTGAGAACATAATGGAGAAGGTAAAGTGAAAGCAACTGTGACCCTAATCGGTTTATTGGCTGGATTGTACACTTAAACACCCCTGAACCCATTCAGTTCACACATATATAATTAAAACTTTGCAGAAAAAAATGGGGATGAGAGACAAGGAGGATAAACGCAGACTTATGTACCAAATAACCTAGAGGAGATTATTTTTCTATTTGTCAGCTGAATATAGCTGCATCCCACTAAATTCAGTCTCTGCTAAGTGTGATTCTCTGCATACTTTGATCAAAACCCCAGGAATGTGCTAAAGAGAACACAGCTCCTTCCCTGCACCCACTGTTATTTTGATCAGCTTTGATCTCTGAGGCAGCTGTTACTTGAAAACTTTAAGAAATAGATATGTAGTCAATAGCAAGAGAGACAAAATTATGAAACTCACAAGATGTAAGAAAGAATTTTTGATAACAAAAAGGGCTATAATTTTATCTCTTCAAGACAAACACTAATATTTACTAACTTTATATAACATACCTAGCACATGAGGTTCCTCTACCTAGTTAGGGAGGATAACTTTTAGTGGCAATACCAGATACTCATTTTGAGCATTTGGGTACTAGGAGAACCTGAATTTAATTTTCAGGCTATGAGTGGACCTGAATATCAGTAATTCCTCTTTGGAATTCTTTGACACGTCAAGCTGTTGGAAAGGCTCTGAAATCTGCTATTTTCACTGAGGTTTCTGACCCACTTGAGGATTTTAGGCAAGTGACTTCACCTCTGTGTACGTCAGTTCTGCCATCTAGACACTGAGGATAACAATACATCAGTATATTACTTTGAGAGCTACTGATTGCAAGGGCTGTATGAGAACAGTACTGTTTTTATAAGAATTTGTTTTGTGCAAGGCCTCCAACTTGATAGTCAGAACAGTTTGGTTTTAATTCAAAGTGACAAGAAGAGATTTAAATGAAACAGGGCAGTTTGTGGATATACAAGATGCATTTTTTTCATATATCGTTCTTTTCCATATGAATGTATACATTTCTTCTGGGATTTATTGTATACAAAGTCTTCCTGAAAAGCTGAGAGTTCTCACCTCCCTTAACTGTAAATTATTGCTCTGTGCAACAGATCAGACTGTGTGGTGCCTTGAGAAGCATCTAATGATATTCTTAGAAGCCTGTTTTTAATCATTTCAGAGCATCGATAATATTTTTAAAAATTTTAAAGATGCAGACTATTCAAAAAAACCCCAGAGATTAAAGTACCTAAAGAAAACTTATACTCTGTGCCTCAAGCAGGCAGTAATGTCATTCAAATTCTAGCCCTGAGACAGGTAAGATGTACTCCATCCTTCTGCACAGTCAGTGGAGAGGGAATTTTTAACTATAATTAGATCTGAGGAGATGGGCTCCTATTAAGCGTTTGCTCATGAGCAGGAGAGAGGTGAGCTCTTGTTGTTTGCATCTTTGCCTGCTTTTCACAGCTGGGGAGCCAGGATTAACAAGACTGTTCTGGAGATAAATAGTGCCCTGGTGACAGCAGATGGCACAGGAATAGCAGGAGCAGTGTTACAGGTAACCCTTCTCAGCCTTGGGCTGCGCTGATCAATCGGCACAGCCTTGGAGAGCCAGCAGCCAGGAGCGTGTCTGGCCCTTGATCCCTACATGACGACTTCTCATCCTCCTCACCTTTGGCATGTTTTAGTTTGGACCTTGTATGTGATTCAAAGCACTGCGTACTAGAGCCCAGGCTTACAAGCACGTGCAATTAATAGTAGATTTATAAATGTCACTGGCTGGTATCTTCATTGCTGTGACACACAAAAGGCTGTTCTGAGCTCAGGACTCCTTAAGGCACACAATCAATGAGTAAAATTGTTCAAAAGATACGTGTCTGTAGAGCTTTAGGTCCTTGTGCTTCTCTCTGGAGTAAAATGCATTAGTTCCCTGGGGAACTGTGGGAAATTACAACTGCTGTTCTAATTTTCTCAATGACAGAAAATTTAAAAGCCCTCAGCAAGCACTCAGGAGATGGCACTTTGCATTTGATGGTTGATCATGATAAAAATATTTATTCAGTGGAAGAATAACTGTAAGAGAACATTTTAAGGGCTTTTATATGATTTTTCCAACCAAACTTGTGTCAGACATAAGCTTGTCAATCACCTGAAATGCACATTCCAAGAAGTACAATATAGCTATTCTTTGAGAAACAGGAATGTTCTGGATTTTTTTTTTTTAAGTGGCAGCTGTTTTCATTGTGACATTTGAAAGTTCAGATGTGACATTAATGGTTTGTGAAGATGAACTGGCCAGTGACTCACAAATGGCTCCTGAATTCACTGTTCCAGCAAACAGCAGGCAAAGGGAAGCTGCAGAGTCTGTCAAGAGTTCAGCTGTTTGATCTGCTGCCTGGTAAAATCTCCAGGCACTATGCCCTGCTCTAACCTGGTTCTTATTATTTTTAGTTGAAACTATTTTTGAGTCAGTCAGCAAGTACATATTGTGCTTTTTTTTTTTTTTTTTTTTTTTTTTTTTTTTTTTTTTTGCTACAAACCGAATTAAAATAATACTGGTACAGGATCTATAGTTACATATTTGTTTTTCTTGGAAAAATGTTTGCCTTGGCTGAAATAGGGGTAACATGGAGGCCAGGGTGTGATAAATTCCAGCCCTACTTTGCCACCTAATACCATACTTCTGAGATTAGCTTTTCTCAAATGTTTCTTTTGCTCTAAGCTACAGGCTTCAAATTCAGAGATGAGCTGAAATAACTGCTGGCTGCAAAAGTTATAGATGATACAGATATCCATGGAACTGGATTTCAGAGAGAACATTCAGGTCATACAGAAAGGAACACTGAATTATATGTCATTAGACATGGGTACAGTTTCCCGTAAATGTTTTGAAAAATATAATTGTGGACTAATGCATTTTGGCTAAATTTACTGCTGCCCTGAGTGTTGTGACTTCAGTGGTGTTTTCTATCATGAAATTCTGACCTTCCTATTCCTATATTATCAGAAAACTTGTGGAGAGTGACAGAGCTTTCAGCATTCATGGAGATTTCAGCAGGTTTTGAGAAATACATTCAGGGGTTGGTCACAAGAGAATGCAGAGGCTGTTCCTTAACCGTACATCCCTGTTCCATATATCACTTAAATATACGCTTGTTCCAGAGGCTTACAGATTACATTGCCACATACCTTGATCTCTCCTGATTTCTTTGTCTTGTATGTGATGAAATCTGAAGGTTCTCTTGTTCCATCTGACTGAAAGAGGTACAACAGCAGAAAAGGGTGGCAGCCAGGAGAGAACTTCCCATGCTCGGGTGTCGTGCAGGGCACATCTACGCCACGCAATGGCATTGAGAGCAGCCTAACTTCTTTAATGCAATGTTCCCAAGCTAATGAGTCTGCCTGCGAAGCTGGTGTTACTAGCTCAGATTTGGCACCACACCAAAGCAGCTGCGTTGCAGTCAAGACCTCAGTGCTGTGTGCACTGTCTGAATGTCCTAGTCATGCCCTGGTGCTGGTCACTAGCGATGGGTTCTCCTAATGGTGCGCCGATTGCCATAGGAAGCTGTCTGCAGGATTTTTGTGTAAAAGGCATAATGATGTTGATAGCTATGTTGTAGATCAGACTGTATCTTGATGTGTAGATCCTGAATTATCTCACAGTCCAGAGCGCTCATCAAACTTAAGTTGAATTCCCTACCAAGCCATAAATGAAGGCAGGTGTTCCCAAGGGGACCGGGTGACACGAACCAACCACAGGTATCACCCAGTGTGGTCCTGTACTGGGAGCAGCTGCACAGACCATCAGCATCGCCGCAGCTGCCTCCAGCTCGATGCAAGCCATCAGGGCCTGCCATGCTGTGGGCTGGGATTGCTGCGTCGCTCAGAGGCACAGCACAGGAGATCGCCATTCATTCCTCTCCCCTGTGGTTGGGCACAAACAAATAATAGCTGGAACTAAAATGGTTAGCATAGGTTTATTAACTTTGAGGAAAACAAATCATAAAAGGGTAAATTGAAATTAACTGGGTTGAACACAGGGTAAATCAATAGGATTATACAAGGGTCACAAAAAGGGAGGACTTTTCCAATCTGTGACCTTTTCTGAGGACAAGCTTGAGGAAACACATGAGACAGAAAAGAAAAGACTCTGAGCTTTAGCTAAATAGCAATAACCAGATGTTTTTAGCAGGTGCTGTAAGCCCTGAACAGTGGGATTTTGCTACATGATGTCTTATTTGTCTAAATCCAAAAAAGTACTTAGACTAAGGCCAGAAAGACGCAGGTGGCTATGGGCTCTGCTTCCAAAAGCTCAATGGTATCTCATTTGCTCTGGCTGGAATGCAGAAGGAAAATTTCTTCTCAACAGACAACTGATCTAAGAATAACTCCCCCAAACAGACTTTCAGGCTTCTTTTGTATATAGATATTAAACAAATAATTCTACGACTACTGAGACAAATTCGGTAATTAGGAATTTGCAGAAAGTTCTTGACGATTTCAGTTCACCATCCAGGGTAGTTCATACTGTGGTTGCATAGTGTATTATCACAATGTCTAATGCTGCAAGCTTGCCTGAGCTATTGCTGCAGGCAGCAGTTGCTGCAGTATCTGCTATATTACTGGAAACTGACTGAAATATTTTTGAGTATGAATTATCAAATTATAATCTGTGCAGTGAAACATACTCTTATCATAAATATCTGTGCATATGCACACCAAAATTGTAGTTGTCTCCATTCCTGGAATATGATTGAATTGATACACCTTTTAATGTGAGCCAAACAGCTGTTTATTTCCTAAAGCTAATGGCGAACCAGGAGTAACACCAAGATCCAGTTTGATAAATGGGCAAATGCTGGGTTAGAATAGCCCAGCTAACAGTCAGTAGAGATCACTGGTAGGTCCTGGGAAAATACAGTCACTAATAACCTAGACAAAGAAGTAACTCGTGTTAATGAAACCTCCTGACTGTGCTTTGGATGTGGTCTGGGTGAGTTATGAAGAAAAGGATAGAAAGCAACTGGGAAACAAATAATCTGTTTCTTGGAGGTCTTAAAAACTTGATGAAATGCAACAAAAATTGGATTCAATACATAAAAATACCAGCTAATCTATCTAAAGAAAAATAATTCAAGTTGTCCATAATTTCTGTGAGGGACAAATCTGGAAAGCAGTGATGTGATGCACTGAGAAATTGTTGGAGTGCCTGGGCTCGTGCAACATGAGTAAGGAGGTAATTGTTTATCTCCCTACAACTGATAGAATACATGCATTTCTGAGTAGCTCATTACAACAAACAAATTGAAGGTCATTCAGCATACTGCAGAAATAACTACTGAGGGATTTTTGAACAGACAAAAGAGGGAAGACTGCAACAGATCAATATTTATAGGTTGGTGAAAGAAAGGTTAAGTGGTTGAGAGTCAAAAGAACTTGCCAACAATCTACAAATGGGATAAGCCGCAAGAAGGAAGAGGAATTACTTAGGATGTTATGAGGCAGAAGGAAGGAAGGAATGAAAATTTAGGCTGGATATTAAGATAAAAACTCTGATAAAGAAATGAACTATACAGTATAAAATTCTCCCAGGAACTACTTAAAGCTCATTGCTTGATGTCTTGGGCAAAGTCTTGACTAAATATATTTCAGTGAATAATTTATTCCTGTTAGCATCAGGACGTGGCCTTCTTACAAACTGCCATTAACTTCAGTGCATTTTGTATGTGCCTTATGCAGCAGCAGCAGGGAAGCTGTTAGCGCTTGGCTGGGGCACAGGGAACTCCAAACAAACGCAGATCAGGCCCATGACAGGACCTGGGAGCAGTCCAGCCTCCAAGATGAGTCTGTATAGTCTACATTGAGTGAGTACCTCCAAAAGACTTTTAAACTCATCAGTCAGGTTTTATTAGAATATAAACTACAGCAATTAACTTTTTTATCTATAACCAACTCTAAAGCGAACACAAATTTTGAAAATAATGTCCATCTTTGCATTTATGAGTTTGCAGATTGTTTGTCACCTTCCAGATTTACTTTTTGACAACTTGATGACTTTCTGTTCTGGTCCTTTGGAATTTTCTTCATGGGAGCACTAAGTGTCTCACTGTCTTTGCTTGAGCTACAGGCAAAGCTCCTTACTGTGATTTTCTCTTTCTTCTTTTGCCATATTGTGCCTGTGGGACCATCTTCACCAAACAGGCTCAGTTGCTTCCGTGCATGCTTCTGAGCAGTCTCCCCATGGACTAAGTGGGTCCATTGAACTCACACACTTTTAAGAAATATCTGCAGACTGAGAACACCCAAATCAAACACTTACTGCCCACTGCAACCTCCCATAGTACTCATATCCCACCTGTAGTTCAGACAGGTTTAGACAAAATTAAAAGCCTCTGGACTCTTTGGTAGTATACAGGAAAGTAGTTGCAACAGTTTCAACCTCAAATCACAGATGATCCAGGTAAAAAATACTAAAAGCTACTGCTGGCACTGACAACTCTTTTGGAAGTCACAGTTTAGGTGTGTCACCTGAAGTTGAACCAAAGACAGATTTCCCACAGTAACCTTTGCAACCCAGTAAGACACCGGTGTGAGGGAAGTTGTTGCTGATGCTACCACAGTGTGTTCATATGATGCCAAGACTAAGTTATACTTTCATATTTACATTATTATTAACTTTAGTAAATAAAAGTCTATGCAATTATATCCAAAATCATTTGGGGTGACTAGCCCGAAGTAGCACGAAAGAACACCACCTTTCTGTTGGTTTTGTTTTCTAGGACAGATGAAGAAACCATTTTCACTGACAGGATCCTTTTAGTTTTCAAGCATGTTTTTCCCTGTAGAAATGTCCTCTGGTGTGGTTTTTAGGTTGGTTTGTTTGTTTTTTTTAATGTCAATAAGGGAGTACAGTGTGTCTGGGAGTGAATAATGACTCTAGGATGATTAACGTGTTATTATCAAACTACGGGATAATCGCTGGCCTGTCAAGTGTCAGTGTGTGCATTTCATCAGCCCCCATGTGACTGCAACTCCTGCGCTGCCCTCCCAGTAGCTTTGATCTAAGGAGAATATTTTCATCTTCAGCTGCTGAATGTGACCCCTTCAGAACTGCAAACAGGGTAAAGAAAACAAAGGTGGATAAACACTACTAAGTCACCCCAAAAAATAATGCTTTTTTGTACCATTTGAAGTAAACCTAAGCTGACTTTTCAGATGGCAACATACTGGTGGGACCGGTAGTAGCGAACAAGCTGAGGCATAACGAAGTGTAAACTTCTCAAGAAATACAGCTAATTCTGCTTTTCAGACTGGCTGATGAGTGACCTGCATGATGAAATGGACCTGTACCGTATGCTACAACTGCTTGTGCGCTGGCCAAAGCGCAAAGCCCAAGTTTGTGCCAGGGCTTTGAGTACATGCCCTTGTGGAGTTCAATTGGCTAAGGTAGGGGGTTTAGTGAGCTGTGCCCAAAATCAGCTCCTTTGACAAGAACTACTGCACAGAAAACTAGAAGTGAGGGCCTGCCCCTCCTTTCCCTTAGGAGTTGCTTTTAAGCTGAGGGTTTACTCTTGCTTTCCCCATGTTACTTTGCAATCACGTTGCAGCTGCGTCTGCACCAAGCTCTGACCTCCAAACTTGGACCTGGACCCAGACCCACTAGCTGGGCTTCCTGGCTTGGCGCTGCCTCGTCACTGAGGACTCACTGGGCGATGACTGGGCTGTGTCTGACCCCGGTCACTGTCCCCAGCCCTGATCCTGATGCTGACTTGCTCATTTACATCCCGGCTCCTTGGTGGGGTCACTGGTCCCACCAGTGACCTTGTCGTGCTCACCACCCAGCTCACCGTCCCTTCCACACGCAGGTGGCCCTTTGGCCACTCTGACAGTTTCTCACTTCACTGGTTTCACATACCTGAGTAACTGAGTTAACTTTGCTTGTTTTGGGGGTTCAAAAATATATGTGGACTGTCATTACAATTGCTTTCCAAGGTCCAGCATGTTGCATAGTCAACATCTGAAGTCCAATTTTTAAGTAATGGTGTGTTTTGCCCAATAGGCTGAAGGCAATAGAGATACCCTGTGGAGTGCTATGTTCAAACTACAGTTCACCTGATGGTAGACTTTAATTTCTACCATCCTGCTGCTGTGTCTTTTCAGCTGTGAGAGCCACCCTACAAGATAAGAGAACAGTGGCTTTGTCCACTGAAAAATTCATTTGTTTTGTCTTTTGGGTTTGCCAGGGAACTGGCATTCAGTCACTAAGATCTGTCATGCTGCTAAGCTGTATGACAGCTTGATGCACCAAAGGATGCTCCCCACTGAAAATCTAAACTATTTATGCTGTATATTTTTCTACCTAAGGAATCTACAGATTTTTGCTAGTAATGTGTTTGCTTTTTTTCCAGCTAAATTGAAAAAAAACTGTCTGCATTTCCATTCTGGTATCAGTGAAGCTAAACAGCTCTTGTACCCTTATCTTATTTTACAAAATATTTTTTTCTCTATGGTCATTATTTTAAAGTATGAAGGCAATAATATGTTTTCCTTGTGAAAAAAAGATTTATATATCAACACTTGCCAAGCTGATGCTTACTCCTGCTCTTTCTGGCTTCTAACGTAGCTCTTAAAGAGACCAAATGACTTTCATCTCCCAGCTGTGAGAGATGCAATTTCTGAAGTAGAATACAGAGGATTATGGTCCATTTTAGGTACCAACAGGAATCTACTATTGCTCAGAGTCTGCAATTACAATATCTCAGACTTCTCTTTATAGCTCGTTATAGTTTTGATAGTTCCATTTGCCCCTACTGAAGATACTATATATCTTAATCTACTTTTTCCCTATAAACCCCCTGTCCTATATCCTCTCTTTACTTGTTGTTGGGGGGTTTTTTTGACATCACTTTGCAACAAATGATTTGTCAAAGACTCTAGATAGTTCTGAGCACCTGATACTGTAAATCATTTCTCTGCTGCCCACCACCGACAAGAGGTACTGCTAGCTCTGGTTAGGGGAGACTTTCCCTTTTATCGTGGCACTCAATGCCAAAATGACCCTGGCAGTCTGGGGAGAAACACTTCCCACATTTTGAAATTTCCAAACCTCTTCTGGATTGCTATTTGGATGCTGTACGTTATTTGAGTCCACTGTTTTTGAAGAAAAACTGTTCCTTGTATTTTTCAGATGTTCCTTATGATCACTCCTAACACAAGGCAGACCTCTTCAGTTTTAGAGAAGCAAAGCGTTAAATCTGCATTATGAGATTAAAAACCAAGTTAGAGAAGTGAAAGATAAAAAATAATGGAACACTGCATGTAAGGACCTGACAATAATCTATTTCCCTCGCTGTCACTTAAATTTCTCAGAGGGACATTCTGGCAGTGGGAGCCGACAAGACAGTTCAACCGCATCTATTTGAAGTGCTTCTTTTCAGGACCAACATCTTCCTGGACTATTAACCTTGTTTAAACTTTTGATTGTATGTATGCTATCTAGCATTAACCAAGCCTATAGCATTTTTGAAAGCATGACATCATTTCCTTCCAACTTTTCAACTGAAAGAAACATTGTACTGGAGCTGTGATTGACTTCCTCTCTCAGTGAAGATGCAGATTAGAACTTGACCAGACCAAATTGTGCTTATAAGGATTTTGTTGATGGCTTTTTATAGGCAGTATGTTGACATTTTGTACAGGTGGAAAAATTTGGATTTCTTTCTCCCACTTACTGTTCTCCTACACACGTACACACAGTCCCTCATGTATATATTTGCCAGTTTTAGGAGGATCAGATCATCACAGTTACAAGAAAGGTGTTTTGAACACCAGTGTTTTGAACTTGTATGTTTATTTTGCACTCACAATCAACTCAGCACTGGAGTTCTTCTGTTCTCACAGTTCTAATCTGTACTTAGTTGCAACAGCAAACAATTTCATTTGCATATGTAAGAACTTTATTTGTGGTACTAATTGTCATCTTTTTTTTAGGGCAGAATTTGCAAAGGTATTTACATGCCTAACGTACTTTTATGTTTTTTGAAACCTTCTTAGGCACTGTTGTGCGACTTTAGCTGCCAGTACCTTTAAAACCAGAGAATTTGGTATCAGTGTCATAGAATATGCTACAAAAGAGAGATGAATAGAATGCACAATGTTCATTTCAGTTTGTCTCTGCATTTGATTTGGGATACAATATTAGAGCTTGGTTGTTCTGGGTTTGTTTGTGGGTTTTTGTTGGTTTTTTTTTTAAGAAAGAAATGCTGTCCCTTGCTGTACTTTTGACACGGGTCCCTTACTTCTGCTGTACATCTGTGATTGGTACCTGCACACATACACTTCTTTCTTGCACAGGCGTATTAGTTTTTCACATTTCAAGCTATCTCCTCGTTTCTTGTTTCTGCTTTAGATTTTCATTTGTTTCAGAGCTTCTGTTCCCTGTGATTAGGTATTTGAGTTCAACTGCCTTAAAAACACAAGAACCTAGGGAAAATCAACAGATGTTTATTACTTACATTTCAACAGTCCCAGCCAAACAGTGTCTGGACTTTGACACTTGATTGCACTGATGTGTTGTGATTAATGCTTTCCTAATTGTAGACAGCAGTGCAAGCACAGAAAGTTAAATGAATTATTTCTGACTTTCATGCTTGACCTGAAACCTGCTGAAGTCAATGGGAGCCCTCGAAGTCTTCATCCAAACTCCATCAGAGGCATGAACCTTCCCATTAAAAACACTGGCAGTTGTTTCTGTCTCAGGCTTTGTGACTTGTTCACTGAGCCAAAAGGCAGACTGAAACACCAGGCAACAGATTTTACTTACAGACTTCCAAAGTTTTATGATACAAATTGGAAATACATTATAAACCTAAGGATAATTGTGCAGTTCAGAGCAGATTTTTAATTTTTTTTTCATTGCTTGTTAATTTACTTGCAAATCAGTCCAGCTTTCTGGATTTAACACTGTGAGGAATTCACCAAATGTTTAAACAAACAAATATCATATACGTACACAAGTTTGGCATTTCACTGTTTCTTTTGGCCTCTGCTCTTGGTTGTGGATTGGAAAAACAAACCTGATCTGTCAGGAGACTGATGAATGTCTACACGTGAGGGTTGCTACTTACAGCTGTTAGTTACTGGAATTACACTGTCCACATAATACTGGAACTAGCTGCTCTTTCTATTTGCAAAAGTATTTGTTAATCACTGTATTTCCAGACAATTCTTATTGAGATAAAAAGTTAATTGTAAATCATATCACACCAACATAGCTTATCAACTTTAATGGGAGTTTCACCTGCATAGGACAAAACTCGCTTTTTGCTATATTTTATTTGTTTTAAAAAAAGGTATGCTCGTGCATTACATGGGAGCAAATATAATTAATCTGTAGAAGTTGCCAACTATTTAACTCTTCATGAATTAATTAAAACAGTTTAAACTTTTTAATTTTAGTGCAGGTTAAACAGAAGAATTTTAAAGATGTTTAGATGCTACTAATTAGTTTGTGAAAATGGTTGCATGCTTGGTTCATTGCGAGCAATTACGAAAACAACTTCTAATATTTGTTAATTGCTCTTTAGACAGTATTGATTATGCATGCTGCACAAATGGAATATAAGAGCAACTGACTATGAGATACAAAAAGAAAAAATTTGTTTTACTAGGAATGGAAAAACTCCAACTGGTTTAGATCTTCACAATGCGTTAGAGCCTTCTTTGAACACCTTTTTAAAGTTCATACATGTGACATGACAATTTTGAAAGATGAGAATTGTTGGAGAAAGAACTTTACAATGAAAATGTGAATACTGGTCTACTATGGATGAGAGACTTAATAACTGAGAGTAGTCGCATGCTTAAAGTTCAGCATCTCCTTGTAGTGCTTGCATACTTGAGATCAAATATTCTTACTCTATTTTGTTATACACCGGAAATATAATTTTGGGTTTTTACGTAATGATCTACTCTGCTGACTGGAAAGTTGCCACTGCTGACTGTAAGTTGCGATGACTTACTCTAAAACTCAGAATCCAGGATGACTCTCCCTTGCTATAAAGCAGTAGATACTATCAGCCTATGGAGTGTTAGAAGCTGGAAAAATCATATAATAAAAACACAAAAACCTGTCTGCTCAGCATGCCTTTTGCTGAGTCCCACATGTATCACAGGAATTCGCTCTGTAGGCAGTATCTCTAGATATGTTGCAAGCTGTACGGGTGGGTGTATACGTACTGTCTGTGTCATCATTACCACGAAGTTGCCTGAGTGGCATTCCTGTCAAATAAGCAAACCTTCATTCACAACAGCCTACTTTTTGATATGTAGGTAAAAAAATGTCAATGCCAACGTTTCCTTCAGTAACATTTTCAGTCTCACCTGAAAGCTTCAACCACTTGTCACTAATCTGCAGGCACAAAATGCTGCACTAAGTGCACAAGCAGTAATCCTTACAGCCAGACAAAGGCTCAGCAGTGCCACTGCCTGCAGTTCGACAGAAATCGCCAGAAGTCAGAGGGGGTTCTCAGTTGACATTTCTTAACTATTATTTCTGTTGTATTCCAGCAGGGTCTAATTGTTGATTCAGAGCCTGGGCAGTTTCCACAGTCCGTCTTTGCATATTTATTACATGCAACCAGCTATTCTTTGTCTACGTGTTTCCAGAAAGCTGAGCAGTGCAAAGGTCCATGACATCATAAGCAGGTGCTCAACATATCTCCAGGTGAGTCTATGTGTCACTGAAACTGCACTCTGTCTCACAGACCTTGACAAAGTTGAAATCGTTAAAAAGGGAAATGCTTGGATGGGCACGGCTTGGGTTGCTCCATCACTCCGAGTCTGGTGGTGTTTTCGCACTTCCTTCATCATATTTGGTGATCATGCCTGCAGAGATAATGTTTTCCTCAAAGTAAAGCTGCTAACCGGCTAGCAATTATTTTGTGCTGAACTTCAGCGCTCTCGAGCTAAAATAATATCTTGGATATCATGTCGTCTTTGAACAATCCCTTTGCTGCTGCATAAAATAACAGAAAGCCTGGGCAGCAGGACTGCTTTTTGCAGAATTTGCCAAAAAGCTGACAACACAGCTGGGAGTATAGCTCTTCATGTTAATTCTCATTAGTACTATTAGTTTCATCTTTCTTTGCCCAAAGAACATATTTAGTTGAACATTTCACTCCCATTTGCAGTAGCCTAAAATTTATCTCAAATCTGCCCAAACTTTGCAGAAAATAATACTTTGACAAGCATGATCTTGGAGGAGCTAATCTTTTTGTCAGTGATAAAATGTGACTCAACACAAAATCTTTTCTTCCATGCAATTTTCTTGTAAGCCTTACCACTGATACTGGATACTTGGGAATGTTTCAAAAGCAGCTCGACCTTGTTGCATTCAAACTGGGCTTACTGGATTTTGATGAAAATCTGCTTAGTACTTCACATATCCACTTTGAAATTCTATCATCCCCATCAATTCTTGGGTTATTCAGGAGCCTTAACACTGTGAGTTTGACCCTGGGTTCAAAGCTAGCTTGGTGTAAATTCATAAGCTTTGTGTTGTGGGAGTTACAGGCTGCACGATGGATTTGGAGAGCTGTCTTTTATCATGCATTGACCTAAACTGTCAGAAAATTTACATCAAACTCATTCAGACGTGTCTGGTTTTAAAGTATCTGGAATGCTCCTCTTTGAGTAGGGCAATGTGTTGATTTGCACCGTTTTCTCCTGCAGAATCAGGACACTTCCTGCCCACCCTCTTTGTTTATTTAGCATATGGGATGAAGCAGTTTTCATCCAGGCAGTTCCCAAGTCAATTGGGAAGAGGATTAATAACATCATAGTGTATGGAGCAAGCCCCCTCCTCAGACCTGGGGTCTCTTAAGCTGTATATATACCCCTGGGTTGATTCCATATTGTTCCATTTAGCATCATCCCTGCCTGAACTGCTATATCCTTTTATCAAAAATATTTCCTATTGGGTAACTGAACTAAAAAAGGGCAAAATTGAAAAGAAAAAATCGACCACTGAAAGCACGCAGAGATAATTTTAAAAGCACAGTGGATATCCAGGCAGTATCCCATGAGACAAAAAGGGTGGCAAAGGCTTGTGTGTGTCCTGAGTAAGGTGGGACAATGCACAATATTCCGTAGCCTCGCTTTGCTTCCAACTTCATTACTATAACCTCAAAAACAGGAAAGAAAGTAACAAGTTCATGCTCACATACCCTGGTCCAGCAAAGCTGTTTCTGAAGATGGAATTGTTTGGAGTATTGTAGTTTGTTTGATTACGGTAACTTCAGAATTTGTTGGGACCAGTTAAAGAAAGGATCACTTACATCTCATGTTCAGGGACAACTAATCTACATTCTATGTGTTAATATGATATAAACTACTGCATTTCCTAAAATGCAATTGATTGGTGCTGATAGAACAAAATGTCTGTAAGAAGAGCCTGTAATTATAGGTGGGTGGGCTTTGGCCAAGGTTTTTTGCTGGTATGTTAAGCCCAGAAGCCACAAAAGTATTTATTTACAATGCCTGACTTGTCGTACACTGTGTGCGTATCTGCATATTAGACTGGAGAAATGCTTACACAAGCAGAGTTTGTGCTTCAACCAACTTTTTTTATTGCTAGCTCTTTGTATTTGCTAAGCAATGCAAATTAACTCTTTCTCAAAATACCATTCCCTCGAGTCAAACTGCCATGATTTGCAATTGTGCGACACAGTTCAGGGCGCTGCACTCGCGGTGTGACTCTCCCAGGAAAGGCTCCCTTTCCACACCGGAGCTTTGCAGGTGCACTGGCCTCTCCGTGGCGATCTGCCTCCTGTCACTCTTCATGTCTAGAAACTTCCATCTAGCGTCCACAGGGTTTTTCCACCATGGTAACCAGGAATCTAAGTAGACACCTGGTCTTATATGGATCAGGAAGACTTTAAATCAAAATCCTGAGAGCTCTTCAGTACATAGTAAGTGTTACGCCTCCTTTACCTTTTGTTATATTAAAACAGGGAGACGTAAAATGAAAATAAAATGCAAACTTGCCCTTCCAGCGTCTTCCCCAAGTCTGCTGTACCAGTGATATCCCTGCTGCCTTTGAACTGAGCTTCTGCGACCAGCCTCTTTGATGAGATCCCTGCCCTCTTTAGGGCAAACTCTAGCGGAGTTTGTCCCCCATCTGCCGACAGCCACAGCACGATTTTTCCTTCAGCGCTGTACTGGGGGCAGAACTCACACTGTGCCCTTCGCAGGGGGGGTGGGCTCCCCTCGCCTCTTAAAATTAATTATTAAATGCAATGCCAGGGACAAATTATTCTTGAGGACTGAAGAACCGGGATGTCTCTAATAGACTTGGGTTAGTTCCAGCTGGTTTTAAGCACCTTTCTCCATTAGCTACAAGAGGTGATTAGCGTGAAGAGCCTCCCGAGCTAAGTGTCTTTTTAGCATCTAAAGTTAGCGCTAGTCAACTGAGCCCCGAGCCCTGCGTTAGGCCCGCTTTAATGGCTCAACTGCCACCTCGGGGCACTATCTTTTCCCGAGAACCGCCCATTTTCCTTCCCCTCTGTTCCGACCCGCGGGCCCCAGGCGGGCTCCGGCCCGCCCGCTGCCCCCAGGCCGGTCCCGGGGGCGCGTCTCCTCGCACCTGGAGAATCCCCGTTAACAAACAGGCTCCGGTTAACGGCCGGGAAAACGCAGGGGCCGCCCCCCTCAGGAGACGCACGGCCGAGGAACCCGCACTGTCGGGGCCAGCCCGCTCTCGGTGCGGGGGCTGCCAGTGCGCGCCGGGGCCGGGCGCGGCGCCCTCTCTCAACATGGCCGGCGCCAAGTTACGTAGCCGCCTGCCAGCTGGGTAACTCATCTATTTATTTATTTATTTTGACCTTTTAGTTTTTATCTTTTCTCATTCCTCGCAGGGCGAAGCCTGCAGACGGGTGCCGCAAAGAGGGCGGGGGCGCCGGTGCTGCCGCTGCCCCCAGCGCCTCCCCGCGCTCCTCCCGCCCGCCAGGGGGCGCCGCGCCCCCCTGGCCCCGCCCCTTCCCTGTGGCCTCAGCCCGGTCGGGGGCCGCTTCCGGTTCCGCCGCCGTTTCCGGGCGCGGCGGCGGGATGGACCGGGAGCTGCTGCGTCAGGCGCTGAGCTACCACGGCCCCGCGCTGCTCTCGCTGCTCCGCGCCGAGCAGCACGACAACCCCGACTTCCGCGGGCTGCTGCCGCCGCCGGGCGCTGCCCCGGAGCCGCCCCGCGGGGCGCCGTCCCCGCCGGCCGCCTGGTGAGGGTGGAGGGGAGCGAGCGGGGCGGCGGGCCGGGCCGCGGCGGGCCTCTCACCGCGCTCTCCTTCCCCCCCTAGGGACGAGGAGGCGGGCCTCGACGCCGAGATCAAGCGCTTCATCGCCAAGAAGGCTGATCTCCTTTTTGCTCACTCCTGGAAACCCAACGGGCCTCCCGCAGACACGATCGAAGAGAATGAAGGTGAGCCAAGGCTGCCTGGGGCGCTGCCGCTCGCTGGGCAGCCTAAGGGCGCTGCGCCTGAAGTAGCAGTGCTTGGGGAGACTGGGGGAAAGTCTCCGCTAATACCCTTTATAGGCTGTGCGTAAACTTCCTGCTTGTACAAATAAATTGGCTTTTAACATGTTTTGCTACTGCGAAATGCTTTGCGTTTTCGGGCTGTGGCTTGGTGATTTTGTAACTGTGCATTTCTCACACGTTGCAGAGTATTACGCTGTTATGCCTCCCCTGGAGCGGTTCATGGAGGTTCCCAGGGAAGACAGGAGAGAGTTCTTTTTCCGAGACATCGAACGTGGTGATATCGTGATTGGCAGGATTACTTCAATTCGTGAATTTGGCTTTTTCATGGTGTTGATTTGTCTGGGAAGTGGTATCATACGGGAGATTGCCGATTTAGAAATCACTGTAAGACAGCAGTGATCGATATTTTATTCTTGATAAGTAGTAACTTTTTAATGTATTGGTTGCCTGTTGCATCTGGTAGCGGAGTGGTTATGTGTGAAGGTGAAACTGAATTTTGGGGATGGTGGGTGGTGGCTGAACGCGTGGGCAGCTTATGGTGCTTTGCTGAGTCAGCAAATGCTGCTTTTTATGACCTGTACTCAATATTTATTACTTCTGAGTTGAAAGTTCATCATTTAGGGATACAAAAATTTTTATTTAAACCAAGCCATGCTTTTAACTACCATGGCTCTGATGTACATTAAGATTACACTAATCTTTTGGCATAATTTTGTGGAGAAAAAAAACCTTTTGGTTTTGTTTATGATATTCCTGCTTGCTTCTATTGCAGGCTCTTTGTCCTTTGAGAGATGTGCCTCCTCAAAGTAACCATGGAGATCCTTTATCTTATTATCAAACTGGAGACCTTATTCGAGGTCAGTAGCTGCACAAGTTGTCACGAATCTGTTTGATTTGGTTTTGAGACATTTCTGTAATTTTTTCTTAACTTTTATTGTTTCTATAGCTGCGGTCAAGGATGTTGATCGTTACCATGAGAAGCTCACGGTGTCACTTTACAGCTCAGCTCTTCCACCCAATTTTTCCAGTACAAAACTAGGCGTAATTACTTCTGATGACTTCCCATTACATTATAAGTAAGATTATGCTATTCAGGTGTATTCGCTAGGCGTACTCAGTGTGTCTGAAGAGCATCTTTGACAGACTGTTCTTTAAACTTGGGGACAGTGTTTCTGATTTAATTGGATGATTATATATTTTTTGTTGTTCATCTCTTTATTTGTTTCTGGATATGTCAGGTGTAGTTTGTCTCTTAGCATCTTTCCCAAAATGTAAGGAAAGCAGAATGAGCTATCTGTCACTGTGGGACTGTGTTAACAAAAAACCCCTACTAACAAACAAACAAAAACCCCAAGAAACAAAAACCTTGCGAGTCTTGAATATGAAACTCTTAAAATTTTAAACTTACCCATAGAAGACAGAAGGACACCGCTATCTGTGCAGTTTTTGTGATGTTTTTTTGTGTCCTGGAGATGCCTTGATGGGTGCCAAAATATATTTCAAAAGTTTGCTGAGGCTAAAAGATACAAGGGTTGCTAAATAGTAGGAAAGTACATGCCTGTAAAAGAGAACAGCTTGTGAGCAGTAATATATATCAATATAGGCATTTTTACTCTTAATGTAAGCATCATAAAACTGAGTATAGTGTCTGTGAGGTTTTGTTTGTGTACACTGGTGCTTTTTTTTTAAGGCGAAGCCTGGAAGTTGCTAATACAGCAGAGACATTTGAAGAGGTTTTGCATCGTTCCCCGGGATTCGCTAATCCATTCTTAGTTGAATACTTAGCAGAAAAACTAGGACTAAGTGAATCAAATCCACCGTCTTTGATGAGAAGTCTTCAAATGTAAGTGATTTTTACATTGTTACTACCCTTTAGCTTTGTGGAGATTATTCTAATCCACTGAAATAGACTTGTGAGTGGAAGTCCTAGACCACTTACACTTAAACCTTTTTCATTTTGATTTGCATGACTGCAGCCTACGTGTCCTTAAATATTTAAAAGCAAACTGCTCTAGAGTAGGAAATTTACACTGGAAATTCTGTTGCTCTGAATAAGCAAGACACCTTGTTGCACAAAATGCACAATACCAAATAGTTTAGGAATTTATTGCTTAGATCTTTTCAACATCTTTGGGTTGGACTGCAGGATGTTTAAGTTTTGATGTTTTCTGTTAGGTGCTTATTCACAATGTTTATTTGAGTAGTAAGTGTGACCTGTTCAGTAAAATAGACTCAAACATGTGTCGTGATTGACATTTTGAGCCCTGTAGACAATAGGTCTCAAAGCAGGCGTGAATATGGTGTGTGTTTGTTACATGTACTGCAGCAGTTCTACTTCAGTTCAGCACTGGGTTGGGATAAACTGGTTTCAGAAATAGGGAAGGTTGTTCCTGACTTCCTGGCAAGCAGGAAGACATGGTATAATTAATATTTCAGCTTATTTCAACTGCATTACCTGTTGTAAGTTTAGTTTTGTAGACCCGGAAGGCCAGCGTGATATTTTTGGTTTTTTTCCTTAAAGGAAAAATTTTAATGAAGAAGATTTTGCCCCTGCTTTGAGAAAAAAGCAATCTGCATCTTGGGCCTTGAAATGGTACGTGACACTTACTCTTGTCAGAGCTTATGGTTGGGTTAGAATAGATTAGGTTACAGGTTATATTTCGTAAAACAAAATATACGTTGAACTAGTTTTTCCACTGCATGTGTAACAGTGTAACCAGGAAGATCTTCTTGAAAGTAACCCTGACTGCTGAGTGGGTGCATGATAAAGTCTGAAGATTCAGTTCCAAAATACGTGTCAGGTTTAAGGAAGAACTTCTTAGAATATTTATAGTATTTTTTTCTCTGAGATGAGTGCAAGGTTTGTGACAATACCAAGGACACAATTTTCCACTTTACAATCGGGTGTTGAATGACCTAATACTACTTGTCATTTAAGCCATTTGAGGCCATTTAAGCCTCAAACTGTAGATTCAACAAACGCACTTACTGTCTTTGAAAAGCTACATGTATTTCCCTGGCTGCATTTGGAACAGCAGCTCTGGATAGGTGCTATTGCTTTTACGCTATGCAACGTATTTGGGCCTGCTACACTGTGGAGGAGGCAGAAAAAAAGAGATACTTTTCTTCTGAAAATGTAAATTTTTTGTGGAAAAGCTTCTCTTGAATCTACCAGCTCAAAATTAAAAATGAATGAAGCCTCAGAATTTCTGGTGTCTATGCTAACAAAGCAGTGCTTTTCTTAAAACAATAGTATTTTGCAGCTCGGATTAATTGCAGAGAAAGTTGCTTATAATGGTAAATATAAATTTTAATTCTTAAAGTCTGCAATGAAAAGTACTGAAATTCAACTCATACCAGTTCTCTTCCAGTAAGTTAATCTTGGCAAATGTAGAGCAAGGATTCAGGTAATACGAAATAAAAAACCTCAAAATATTCGAGTTTGAGCCGAAATGGTATTAATGTGTACCATGTACCCCCCTCATCTCATGTCATTGGCCTAATGGTGATGTTTAGCTTTTGGAGATAATTAAATTTAATGGTGGTAGGTCACACAAAGTTTTGTGCAGAAAAGTGCTTGAGTATTCATTCTGTAATTGAAAAACAGTGTAATGTAATAGCACTGTTAGCAGAAATGCTCTCCAGTGCCTTAAGATTTTTGGATTAAAGGCAATATATTGTTGTGGAATTAAGTCAATATTGCATTAATCTGAAATGTCAGTGTTAAGTACATGGTAACAAGGTCGAGTTTTATTACCTATCACTTGTTTGGAACTATAATTTGTGAGTAATTGACAGTATAGAATCTGCATAGGCTAATTGTATATAATATTCTCTGAATATTTTTCTGCAGTGTGAAGGCTGGGGTTGATTATTTTAAGGTTGGGCGCCATGTGGAAGCCATGAATGAGTACAACAAGGCTTTGGAAATTGATCCGCAAAATGTTGAAGCTTTGGTAGCACGTGGAGCTTTGTAAGTCTGCTCATTTCATTGGTTCTTCTACTTTGTGAAAGACAAACATCACTAAAATCTGTGCAACTCTTCTCTTCTTCCAGGTATGCAACAAAAGGAAGTCTGAACAAAGCCATAAGTGATTTTGAAATTGCTTTAGAAAACTGTCCTACCCATAGAAATGCAAGAAAATACCTCTGTCAGACACTTGTGGAAAGAGGCGGGCAGTAAGTGTTGGCGTTGTGGTTTTTTTGGTTGTTAACAATTTTTCTCATAGTACTTTTTTATACCATTCTGGTTAGGACACAGAACGGCATTTTTCCTTCCTAGCTATGTGGGTTTTTCAAAAAAAGTCTTTGTTGGAAATAAGCTGCTTGTGCATCGGTTTACACTTTCTCCTTTGTCCTAGTTAAAATCCTGACAAAATATTTGAGATTTAATCCTTGAGACCCTTTAACTGGTGGGTTACCAGGCTTGCATAAAGTTTTGTGAAATGCTTGAATATATTTTAATAGGTTTGTTGGTGTTTTGGGTTTTTTTTAAAGGAAGTATATGTAACAAATGATGTCCTGTTGTTACTCTTTCTGAAATATTGGCTTGCCTCTGTAATACAAAATTTTACTTTTGAATAGATGTCTTTTAAGCCCTGTGCTAAGAAGAGAGAGTATTTTTGAAACTGAAATTGAAATTTCAAAGAATAGTATTGCTGATGATGGTTAGGAGGTAACGTGTCAGAAGTACCGCTTTATTTCTTTAATGGGGTGGGCTAAGATGATAGATAGGGTCTTGGACAGATGCGGTGGTAGTGTCATAGTGCAAACAGGAAAGGTAGTCCTGAAAATAGGAAAGGTAGTCCTGAAAATAGGAAAGAACTGTCAAAATCTGTGGCTTAACTGTATGAATTGTCACTTTAATTTTAGGTTGGAAGAGGAAGACAAACTACTGAATGCTGAGAATTACTATAAAAAAGCCTTAAGTTTGGATGAGACTTTTCAGGAAGCAGAAGAGGCCTTAACGAAACTCCGTAAGCATATGCAGGTGATTCTTTACTTTCTCTTCATACAGTGCTCTCAGTGACGATAAATGAACATGAAAAATCTTTAAATTTTTCGAACAGGGAGAGTTTAAGTTGATGGTTTGTCTTATTCTCAGCTTCCCTTCTCAACAATAAATCTTTTATAGTGAGCATTATGGCTGTACCTACCAGAAGAAAGGTTCCTCTTGATGACTCCAATATTTTGAACATGATAGTAAAGAAACGCTAAAAAGTGGAGTTGGGGAAAGAGCAAAGCCTCTTAACCCTGTCAGCTAAAGCAAGGTTAAGAATATTCCATCACACGAGCATGACTAATAATGTTAAATTAAAACATTCGGTGAATACAAACATGCAGAGTGTAAAACACTTAGGCAAGCCAAATAAACATTGACCACCATCCTACCGGCCAGATCCTTGTCATTTGGAATAATTTTGCAAAGACAGAGTAACACCAGCCAAAGCCAACTCACAGGAAGATCCCATGAAAGGGGAAATGAAGAGGTGATTTGAAGGAAAACAGCAGGAGGTGGAGGGGGGGCAGTTTTGAGTATCTTAGCTTTCTTCTGGGTTTTTTTCCCCTCTCTCCTCTTGCACAGAGCATGTTTCCCACGTGAGCCCTGGGGGGGTCTCTGTGCTAATATGAGTTTTTCTTTTATGTACCTCCTTTACTTCTCTTCCAGAGAGGATCAGAGGGTTAAATAGAGCACTGGGAAACAGGCTGGTTTTGTTCTGTGCTTCTTCATGTAAAGAAGTACATAGACTGGGGTAGATGGCCTTAATCAACACTTCTTCAGGTGGTGGAGCCATAATGCTGACAGGCTGTGTTGAAAGAAGGGGGAAGAGGAAATATGACAATCTTTAATAAAACTGTACTGTATCATAGATAAACTATTGTATGGCATTCCAGCACTAGGCACATTTGGCTGCTTTAGAAAGAGGTGTCAGTCTCAGTTAAAATGATAGAGAATATTCTCAGCAAGAAGGAGACAGATTTTACTCTCTTTGAGCATTTTCTTGGTATAATGAGTCATTGATGCAGCAGATGAAAACCACGATGCTGGCTATTTTTTGTTGGTTTGCATAGCCTTAACTGCAGTTAAGGGTTTCCTTTATTGCATCTTTTAAGACAGTCGCTAAGTTTTGAAAACGATGATCAGACTTTCTGTTCACTCTGCACGTGAATAGAGCTACTCTTTAGAGCTGGAGGTGGCAGAAGTCTGGTCTCTAATAGACAAGAAGTTTAAAGCTTGTTCCTCTGATGGGATGCTTTTCTGCATTTACGTGGCTCTTAATACATAAGTCTGATGCTATCATTGTTGTGGTACAATGGCTGAAACAACACTGAAGTATGTTTTCCTGTAATACTGATTATGTGTTTTTCTCCAATGCATTTTCTTCTGAATTGGACCGTTGTTGCTGTGTCTGACATCTGGTGCGGCTGATCACCAACAAACCTTTGGAACATGATTTCTTACGTAAACTATGCATCAAACTGGTCTGTGAAATTGTCACAAAATGGTTTGTATTTAAACATGGCCAACTTGAATACGTTTTAAAATGGGTTCTGCCATGTTTTACTTGTAAACTACAATAATGATGCTTCCCTCAAACCTTTTTCTTTTTTTTCTTTTTTCTTTCTCCGTCTCCATGTTGCTAATACTGGGTGGGGGTTGCATATTATATCTATACCTTTTGGGCTCCATGCTTCACGGTGTGCTGGATCGTGGCTACCACTGCAACGGCTGGTCAAATATATTTTTTAATGGAATAAAAACTGCAATATGGTCCTTAACGTAAACCTGATTATCACAATGGCCAATGCCAAACTCCTAAACAATGTTAATTCTTGATGTGGGAATCCTGGTAAAACATCCCTGGTGTAACTATATATTTGAATGGGGTTGGGGACGTGGGGAAAAATACCCGTTTAACACTCAATTTTAATGTAATTTTTTTGTGATGCTTGGGTTCAAAAAAGAAATCTTTGGAAATGAGGGAGAAACAAGCTGCCAAAGAAGAGAGACAGAAAGAAAAGAAAGTAGAAACAAGCGCAGAAAAATTGCGTAAGCTCTTAAAAGAAGAAAAAAGGTAACTTTGTTGTATTCGGTATACTGATTATGTGGTAATAAGTGCAGCTAAGGCTACGAACAATCCATTTCCACACAGATTGTCTAACAGTAAGCTAGGTAGAACTTGTACCTAGGTAAGCTGCTTTTCCTCCAGAATTTTTTTGTGAGTACTGTCCTTCAGTGCATATAACCTATAATGAGTTACGTGTGGAAGAGAAGTTGTTTAAAAAATACTTTGCAACATGAAGTATATGCAAAGTGTCACACTATATTAAACTGGGAAAGGTGCCTTTTAGAACAAACCGGTGGATTTCATCTTCCATTTTTTGATAAAAAAAGGATGTTTGAAATTGTCTTGCCAGGTCAGGCTCAGTTTCCATTCATGCCTTACAGCCCAGTCTCAGGCAAACTCTGGGGACTACAGATATACTTTCTACATACAATTTTTGCATTGTACTGAAGATTATCTCACAGGTTTAATTACATTTTTTAGGTTGAAGAAGAAAAGGAAAGTATCACCTTCTTCCTCCTCCTCCTCCTCTTCCTCCTCCTCCTCCTCAAGTGATTCTTCACCAGATGTATCAATTTCTTCTTCCTCTTCCTCTGATCACAAGAAACGTAGGAAGAAGCGTCGGCATAGATCCCAGTCTGCCCACCGCTCCAGAAAATGCTCATCTAGAGCTTCTTCCCGTTATAAAGATCAGACTAGGAAAGAGGAGTGGTATTCGCCTCCGGCTGATACCTCTGCTTCCTTTCTTAACCAAAATTTTGAAGTGGAAAAACTGCTGGAAAGGCAGGACAGCTTAGTGTGTCCAAAAACAGAGGTAAAAGAGAAAGACAGACACTGTTCTTTTTCGAGGACTTCAGGTGATGATGAAGACACTTTCGGAGGTAGGTCTGAAGTTTCAAGAGATTCTTACAGTAGCTCCAGAACTGTGCCAAGTAGTAGCAAAACTGAAAAATACAGTAGAACTGATAGATTTTTCTCTAGTTGGAGGGGTTCTTCAGGTTCATATCATAAGTCATATGATAAACCCAGGGTACATTATTTTAGGAAATTAGAAAGGGACGTAGAGGGGAGAAAAGAGCAGTTTAAAAAACACGGCCCAGGTCCAGACAGGTATTACACGTCTCCAGCAGGGTCTGACTATTCGGGCAAGTCAGTGGGGAAGTACAGGTCGTATTCAAGCACCTGCTTACGCGAAGGGGATAGAAGTTACGATAGTGACAGGCATGCATTTAGTCAGCATAAAAATGAAAGTGAGGATAAGAGCAGGAAAAGAAGTTCTGAGGAGACTAATGAAACAAAGGAACCAGATGAAGAAACCTCTTTAAATGGTACAGCGCAAACAGAAAGTGGCAATAAAAGAAACCTGCCCCAGAACTTAGTTAACATATTTAATCAAATAGCTGAGTTTGAGAGGGAAAAAGGAACTAAGCAGAAGAAGCAGTGACCTAAGAAACACTATTCTGATGAGTGCAGTTAAATGAACTTTTTTCTGAGTATCTCTTGAGAAAATGCATATAAGGAGTGATAGAAAGGCAGAACTTGTTCTACTTGCAGAACGTCAGAGAGTTCTCACAATAAAGTTTATATGGTGTGAAGAGATCCAAGGTTATCGTACATAAAACATCAGTTATTTAAAATCCAAGTTTCCTGTGCTCTTAACTTGGGATGTTCCTGTACAATATTATCTGTCTGATGGGTTGAGATCCTTTGATACCCCCAGACTGTAGTTGGTTGTGGAACTCGCATCAAATATGCACTTTAACAACAGATGGGTTTTGTTGGGTTTTTTTGGTCCCCTGGGGTATTATTCACTGTTGATATTTTTGTATCAAATTAAACTTCCAGCTCTAGAAAGGGGATAACTGAATGAAAGTCATGTGCCATCAATGTATATAGCTCATCTGCTCATTAAATTTTCTTAATTTTTCTTAATTTTGTGTCTTGTTTTTTTTTTGTTAACGTCCCTGGGATGTGTCTTACTGGTGCAGTGATGCCTAAGTGAGTTAGGACCCTCTAGTGTTTGTGAGAAGACAAGTGTTTTATGTTCTTAAAATGCAACAAAAACATGCCTTAAGTAATGTAAAAAAACCAAACCCAACTGAAGTAGAAGCAGTGAGTTTTAAAAGTGTTTATTGTCTAGGTAAGTTCAATTGTGGACCTTTGGGGGGATTTTTTGTTGTTGTTAGGTATTTGCTTTACAGGTAGCTCGAAGGCAGTGGTTGCACTGCTGTGGAAAAAGTCTTGCTGTATTTACAGTGAGTTCTCACAGATGGTTGGCAAAACACATGTAAGGAGTTAATATCTGGCAGACTCTACCAGAGCAGTTGTACCTCAGCTGCAAGTTTTCCAAGTAATTCTGTAGATAAACAGGTCAGTTGCAAAAAAAGTACTCTTAATTTTGAATAGAAGCAGTACAGTTTTACTGACTTTAATCATATACTGCCCTATTTCACTTAAGATAGAGTTGGAGGTGACTATTTAACTAATAGTCAAGATTGACCTTGGTAGGCAGCATACATTTCCTTGCCTGGCTTGTTGCAGTGTAATCTAAAACTGTTTTGACAGCAGTGAGATGCCAGTTTACTAAAATTAATGGCTTTAACATAATTTTCATTGTAAGAAAAGTGAATTAATGGCTTCTGAAAGGTTTTGTGAATCTTTTGTTTTCCAATAACAAAGTGAGAAAGTAATTTAAACGTTAATTTATTTTACTATATAAAACATATGCTTAACACTCTCCCAGATAAATTCTTGCATACTCTAGAGAAAGTTAAAACATACATTTCTGATAGAAATTAATGCTAAGATTGCCAGTAGACCTTGATAAATAAGTTACAGACTAATCAGTTAAGAAGCCTTATCTAGTATGAAGCCTTTACCGTGGCCTTCAAAAGTTTACTTAAGACTTTTTTTGCGTTTGCAAGTATCGGAGGTGCTAGCTCTGCTCTGTGAATCAACAGCAGCTGCTTCTGCAGGAACACTGATAGGCAAGCTCAGGTCTATGACTTTGAGTGATGGCGTCTGACTGGAGCCTGAACTTGAGCTTCTGGAGGATCTGCAAAGCAAAAGTTTACTCGTCAGTGTACTAAAATCCCTGTTTCTAAAATAGAGTTTCTAACAGTGACTTACAATAAAGCCACCCAGCAGCAGTGGTCATTCTAGGTAAGATTCCCTACGTAAAGCTTTGTAGATGTGACCACTACCTGCTTAAGTAACCTGTAGGAATGTTTTCAGATCATAACTGATTCAATGTTACGTGCACTAGTAGTTGAATCTATGCTGAACAGGGGAAAAAGGTATCAGTAAAAGTGTATGTGTCTGTCTGCCCTACTTAATGAGGAAAGGGAGCTCACTGAACCAAGTGCACAATGTGGCTGGAGTTCAAACTTGTGCTTTTATGTTAAACCACTTTGATTACAACACAGAATAATTGCATTTACTTTTTCTGTAATTCATGTTTTATTTTAAGCTGTGATGGATGCTGAAGTAAACTTACTTGTGTGCTAGAAAAATCTAGTAAACAAGGTGGAACAATAGAAGGAGAAAGTTTTTTATAGAGTGTTCAGGAAGTAGAGGCAAGGTTGAGAAGACCTTCAGGAGTGAGGAAGTGGGTCATTTAGAGACTCATTTTGCTGATTTAAGCTTTTAACCTCAAAAAAAAAAAAAAAGACAAAACACACACCAACCGCCCAAAAAACTGCTAGCACTTACCTGGTAGAAGCTAGTGAGCTCTGTGTGGATGGCGATCGAGAACTCTGACTACCAGCAGCAGAAGCAGTCGTAGGAAGCTCTAAATTGGACTAGAGAATTTGGAAAGAAAAAGAAAGTTGATCTAGTGGTTTTATAATAGGACTTAGTATATCAGGAGGGTTTATAATCCCTTGTATTTGAAGAGATGCTGAAAGCAGATGAATGCTTTTTCCTGTTTTACCATAAGTATATTTAAAAGTAAAAGTAGCATACCAGAAGTACACTTATTGTTGAATTTAGGAGTTGCTCTTGAAAGACGCTAATCACTAGACAGCTGTCAGTCAAGACTTTGGTGGCAATTAACTGGAAAGCTCACCTGGTTAAAGTACATTTGAAAGGGTGCAGTTAAATCAGGATTTGCCTCCAGAACATCCGCTAACAATTTGTCAATGGTTCTATTGAAGCTTTTCAGTTCACGGAGATCAATGTCTCTTTCTTCCTGTGTTTCTGTTTTCGTTTTCTTCAGAGACTGAATTTCTCTGGATAGCCTGGAACACTTTTAACACACATGTTTTTAAAGTACTGCTATTATGAAAATGCAATACTCTTTGAGAAACCCACTAAGTTTAAATCCTGTAGTTTTAACCATACTACTGTCTATCGCTATAAAGTTAGAAGTTGTTATTAATATACAGACCTGTTTAATAACCCTTTCCAGTTTTGGCTTCTGTTCTTCTATGTCTTTGTTCAGCTGCAAAATAAGAGCTTGTTTTTCCTTCTTTTGCTCTTGGAAGAGGGCCTCCTGCTTCCGTACCATATCAAAATTTTTTTCCATGCTCTGCAAATTCATTTGAACAGCAGTTTTAGTTTATAAAGTGGTTCTGATATCCTTTCTGTATTTGTGGGAGGGTCTGTTGTGGCTACTACTTGTTTCCAAGTGTAGGTCAAGCAACTAGTACTAAAACAACTGAAAACTTTCTGCCTGTCAAATTGTTTAGTAGAGGAATAGAGGGATAGAGAGACCATCAGGTAATTTACCTCTCTAAAAAACTCCTTTAAAGATACTATTAATGAAGTTATAAGTGTGTCTTTGCAGATGTGCCTCTGAGCAGTATCTACAGAATGATTTACTGGCCACAGTACCACAGTGCAAGCCCTCTTAACAAAACTAACATTGTTCCCTGGGGGAAGAGACGGGTATCTTTGACTGGAATTAATAAAGTTAGCTACATAAGGATGGCTCTGTTTTTCTAAAAATAAATAAATAGCTAAAAAGGCAGGAAAGGGTATCCCTTAACACCTGATTATATCCTAGGACTTACTCCCTGAAGAAGATATGTGTCTCTTCTTTAATTTCAGAGGTGTTCTTTCTTAAGTTAGGTATATGTTATACAGGGGTAGAATAAGCAGTGGGAATGTTTGTTGACTGTAGCCAGTGACTCAGGGCTTAAAATAATCATGTGGGGTGTAACAAGGTGCCTTTATTTTTTCTACCTAAGAAAATTTTAACTAAGATGTCACCCATCAGAATTAAGTGGTGTTGTTCTTTCTGAAGTGCCCAGCGGGCTTTTTGATAACAAGAGGAACCAAGAATAAGTCCTTGATGTGGAGCCTGAACATAAGCTGTGCTTTACCTGCACTTAGTGCTCAGCCTGCTAAGTGAAGAGCCGGCTAGCTTTTCAGAGCTACAGGAATACTGTTGAAACTGAAGCACCCTGAGTGCTAGTAAAACAGAGTATGTTCTCCCTGAAAAATGCTGATTTGTAGATGCCAGAGGACACAAGATGCGTGGATTTTAATCTCTGCAGTACTGGATAGGATGATACAATATAGTGGGTAGGTGCTACACAAAAACGCAACTCCTTTCTTGAGAGCATCTGTCAGTGTGCGTCTGGGGTTTTGAAACTTCTAGCAGTACGTGACTAAAAAGCCTGAAGTGTCATTGTGAGTCAAGAAAATTCAAATAAGCCCTCAATTTTTGAAAGCAGAGGTACAGCCTTCTAAAAAATCGTATCCATTCATACAAATCACAGTATATAAAAGAACAGGCAAAAGCTTGTCCCAGAATTGCCTGTTCTTTCAAGAGGATGCCTTGCATGGATTTAGCAACATGCTGTAGCCTTGTCTGTTTGACTGGAACTTTTGCTTATATTTTACCTGGAGATTCTCCTGAAGTTCCTTTATCTGTCTTCGTTTGTATCTGTATTTTTCATCAGCAGCCCTTTTCTCCTCCTCTAGTTTCAATTTTTCCTGATATTCTTCACCTGTGATCCCAAACAATGAGACTCCATTAATGCTGGACAAACAGTGTATGCAACCCACTTCCCACCTCAAAATAGGTTGCACTTTATAGTATACTCCATGATGCAGTTACTTTATTAGCGTTGGGATTATTGCAGAGACCTCAAAGTTTAAGGGGTTTTTTTTAATACTCTACTACTAATTCCAAATCACTGTGAAAAAGTAACTGGCTTCATGAGAGGGAATGATTTAAGAGCTACTATTTCCAGAGCCAGCAGAGGGCACAAAAGTTAAATGTCTTCTAGAACTAAGTTTATGTAATTTCTTATGGTGATGCTTTTTATACACTAAACAAAGTTCCACTGAAGGAGAGCAAGCTTATGAAGTCTTAATTGGCAACGTAAACAACAGATGAAGGTATTTTCCAGAAATCTGAAAAATCTCCATTATCTAAGAACTTGTGGTTAGGTACTTTAAAATCTGCTGACAGTACACTAAAATAGTGCTGTTCAAGTTTTATTCTTCCTCATAATTTTCCCAGATGACAGGTTATTGCTTTTTTCCCCTCCCCTTTCCATGTG
This sequence comes from Chionis minor, assembly GCA_013398295.1. Classification (NCBI taxonomy): domain Eukaryota; kingdom Metazoa; phylum Chordata; class Aves; order Charadriiformes; family Chionidae; genus Chionis; species Chionis minor. Next base: position 231,544 of record VZSF01007203.1, read on the forward strand.
AAAATTGGAGATGATTATGGTGTAGCCAAGTGATGGGTCTCCATCACTAGAGTACGTGTATTCAGGCTGCCTGTGTGACTGCTCTGGGGAGTTTTGTGCCCAGGCTGGCTCAGTCTGCCATCAGAAGGCCAGCACTGCGACAGCCTGGGCTGCTTCTGTAATTGGAATTAGTAGCTGTGTGCGATGCAGCACTACAGAGAAAGTGGTGCTTTTTGTACTGTGCAAAGTTTTATCCACTAGACCTATGTGCTTCAGTGGGCACTCCTTCCTTTCTCCCAAGTAATGACTCCTCCCCCCCCCAGTAATTGTCCTTATGCTTTGCCTCTTCCAAATGCTCCAATTCACAAAAATTACATAGGCTTAGAGATTTTCAAATAAATCAGATGGAAGAACATAAATATTAGTTAATTATGCCTTACTGCACTTAATCCTGTGCTTATTTTGCCGAACTATTCACAGTAGCATGTGAATTACACTCCCTTTTGCTACTGTCAGTTTAGTCTCCCTGCGATTCATTCTTTCAGGCCATGGATTTTCCCCACTTTATACCTGAGTTACACCATCATCCAGAACTCACACAGCAAATAGTGATTTCTGTTTTACATACTTGTCTCGGTGACTTCCTTGAAAGAGTTTCGATAATTGCTGTTGCAGTTATTAATTACACACAAAGTGTTTTCCAGAGCTACAATTTCTTTTTCAGCTTTGCAGATCTTTGCATCTAAATCATTGCCTTCACGCTGAAGTGCTTCCTTTTCCTGAGCAGCCTGAAAAATAAAACTGATATTGTAGGTGACTGCACACATACTGAAAACACTAGGACAATTATACAGAAAAAAAATAACTGCAGTATTTATAGGTTAAAATCCTAGGTAGATACGGGGGCTTATCTGTGTTGTCAGGCTTGAACTGAGATTTGAGTTACTAGGTAATTGGAAAGAGTAGTTATTTGCAGTTTTGTAAGTTCTTTGAGGTATTTAATCCATGTGCATTTCATTATAGTATCTGCCTCTCAATCTAAGCTCAGCAAGTCCTGATGAGCAGTACCCACGTTGCGTACGAAGCAGTTTCTGTGCTTTGTACTGCTGATGGGAACTGCAACACATGTTTCACATCTTTCCTTTACCCACAAAATCCAAGAGTTGAGATTGTACATCATATAAAACTACTGAGAGAGTGTTAGAAGTCATCCAGTTTGGCTGGAAATTACTCACTTGCAAGTCTCCGTTCATCTGATCTGTGAAATTTAAGAAACAGAGCCAGCTGGTGAGGGAAAATATTTTCTATGGTCCCTCAAAATCTGAGATGGTGAAAAATCTCCATAGCTGTAGAGGGTGTGCACCCACACTGACCACAAGGGGTTTACCGAGGGTCTTGTGCTAGGTCTCACAGTAGCAGAAATACCACCATTAAGAAATTTAACACTTGAGAATGAGAAAAAAATGGACTTCAGAGCCGAGATCACAGCTGGAAGCATTTTGCTTTCAGGATATCAGAGAATTCGTGGAGATCAAAATAATAGATTTTTGTTCCAGAATGAGGATATTGCATTGTGGATGAAGACAAATTATTTTATTTTTCCCTCCTCCAATAAAAAGCTGAATTACGCAGGGGAAAGTTGACATCCTTCAAGGTTTAAACACCATATGGCGAAATAAGTACGTATTACTGAAGGGTAGAAGAATTTAAGATCGTGTGAGGCTTTGATAAACTTACTTCCATTTTATAGCAGATTACCACATGACTTCTCGTGTCTTTGTAAATTAATGAGCACTGAAGTGAAGATTTAGAACTGCTCAAAATTAAGGCTCCACTGACATTAGGACTGACCACAGACATTCATGTAAAATTGTTGTATCATTTAAATAACCAAAGGCGTCAGATTTAGACTGAAAGTAAGCAGTAGGCAAGGAGGTTGTCTTAGTTACTTGACTAGAGCCCAGGGAAATCTATAGCTTAAATACTTGCATTATAATCAATTATGTTAATAAAATACCTTAATTACATAGTAGGTATGAGTTTTCTCCTCTTCTCCTTCAGGTGGCATCATGACAACAGTAAGAATTTCATATCTGCATCTCAGTTTATCAATTTTATTTAGGCGATCTTGAAATTCAGCACTGATTTATTTGGGGAAAAAATAAATGGGTTGAGAATGCATTTGTCTGGTGGTATTTTGTGGGTAGTTCTTGCTGTAGCACTTTAAATTCCGAGTGTTATTCCACCCGTCTGCCCAGGCACTAGGAGGCAGGCAGGCCAGCAGTTGTGCTGCTATTGTTTTTTGTTGCTTTCTGGGTTTTCCCTGCCTTCCATTCTTCTGGTAACCTACCATTCCCTTGCAATTCTAAGTTGAGGCAAATTTATTTTCATATTCCAGCTCATTGCATCTTGGGAGGCTGTGCCACAGTTCTTCCCAAAAACCTTTTTTAAAGGTTTGGCATTTAAATCCTACAGCTGGCCAAGCTGCCCCCTGCTGATACTATCTTAATATTGCCACTACTAGCTGAGCATAAGTAACAGTAGGCAACAACCCCAAATCAAATTACATGGAAGTATCAATTAGCTGTGTAATTATCAAAAGGAAAAAAGCCACACACCCTGCACTCTCGGTGAGCAGTTAAGCTTCAGTCACACTAAATCACTCTAATTTCCTGTTGTGTGGGGTGTGGTTAGCAGAGGAGTGAATATAAAGCTTGCCAGATTTCAGCAGTTCAGCTGCTGAAGGATTGATTTTTAGCTGGATGTAGATACTGGGATTTCAGAGCTAAAACTGTCCCAGATACTTTGCACTGAGTATTACAAGAGAGAAAAGTTATTTCATACATGATTGCTTTGTAAGAGGGTACATACATAATTCAGAAGGTTTAATTTTGTTACAATAGGACACACAATGGAGAGCTCATTTGTTAAAAACACAAAAAACCCGAAACAAACAAAACCAAATAGACTTACTGTACAAGTCAAAGAAATCAGTTTTATCAAGCAGTTGGGAGTAAACCCTCTTTAAAAGCAACTTTTCCGTTTTAAGTATTTTATCCTACCTCCAGACACACTGATTTCACATTTCCTGATTATTCTGAAAAAATGCATGTGAAATTTACTTTAAAAAGATGTCTGCAACTGAGGTTTCCTCTCGGTACTGTAGAGGATTGTCACTAACAGAATAAACAGTACCCTCTTGTACACCGAGGTGTTAAAGCTGTAGGCTGGATTTCAGCAGAGGGATCTCTTGTGAGCCTCAGCTCTCTCAGTATATAACTTTGAGCAAGACTTACTTCATCCTCAAGTCCTTTAATTGGTGAAATTGGGTAAAATGCCTCTCTTTTTTTCAGTAAGTCCCCATGTAAAATATACTCAGTAAAAAGTGTTTAATTTATGTAAGAGTAGTTACCTTATGCGTTGCCGTTCCTGATCCACAAGTCTTATCTGGGAATCCAGCATTGCCTTATGAATCTTAATTTCTTCAGTTCTTTCTGCTATGGCTTTCTTTAACTCCAGTTTTTGTTTTTCCAGTGTTAGAATTTTCTCTGTCTTATTACACAAAGTATCTTTAAGACGGTTCAATTCTAGCTTTAAGAGATTATCTTCGACCATCATCTCCTAATAAATGCCAGAAAGGTCTCAAAATAAGAAAGCACCTTTTTTAATTCAGATATTTCTAACAGTTAATTTTTTTTTATAAAGCATCCTTAATTTTAGCTTTTATTTATACACAACTGAAAGACTCGTTTTGCTCTGCATTTAAAACTATTCTCAGTTTCTCATTTGCTAACAATTTACATAGCGCATGTGATAGGGGTAGATTGTTTCCTGAATGGTTTTACACAAATTCATCAGACTTTCTAATTCAGACTGAGTTATGGCTTGTTAGACTTTTCCATCTACAACTTTCAGTTAGCAGCATGAATGGTAAGACTATAAAGGTGGTTTCAAAGAAATTAAGCAGACCTTACAGGGAATTTTCTGAAGCAGTTAATACCTCACTCGAACTATTATGACTGTCTTGGTATATGTTCTAGATTCCGTATGTCTACAAGTCATGTTGTCAGGTGAGCAAATTTATATACACCAAAACTCATGAAACAGCAGCAAGTGGTAAATTTCATTAGCATGCAAACACTTTGAATCATTAAAAACAAAAAAAGGAAAGTCTCTTATGGATCCCAAACTGTGTACCATTTCTTCTCTGACTTCACAGAATCCCAGAATGTTAAGGGTTGGAAGGGACCTCTAGAGATCACCTGGTCCAACCTCCCCTGCCATCAGCTTCTTTCTTTTGTTCCCCTGAATTTCATCCTCAAAGAAAAGTTCCAAGTTCGGGAGAGTTTTCATTACGGAGCAAGCGCACCAGTTAAGCAGATAGCAAAACTTCCCCCTGCTACTAAGACCCTGTATTGTTCCGCTACCTTAGTGCTTCTTTTAGGACAGCTAGAGCTTATTGCAGGAAAAAATGTGCAGTCATTAGAAGACTGGGAACTGTTTTCTTCTTCTGTTCATCAAAATATGGGGAGAAAGACTTCCATTTTATTTCTAATACCTTAAATTAGAATGTAGGTAGATCCAAACCATCTGCTGGAAAAAGTCACACAATTTAATAACAAAACTGTGCCAAATTTAGCAGTCGGCGTCAGAGATTGAAAATAAAAATTCAATGCTAGATAAAGATGTCCTTGAACAGTAAACACATTTTCTATTTTAAAGGCAATCATTTCTTGGAAAAAACCCCACTTACCAGGTGGATATTGTGGTACAAGTAACATGATTAAATTGATAACCCCAAAGAAACTTTGTGCTGCACACACAGGAGACGCAAAACTTTGCCTAGTAAGACAATGGTGATGAAAGGGACTTCAAATTTTGGGAAGGAAGGGGTAAGTCAAGAAACTACAAGGGGGTTCTTATGGGTATAATGATGTAGCCCTGTGGGAGGCAGACAACAGCCTTCAGATCAAGTAATGAGTTTGTGTTTTAAAAAACAAACAAACATGTCCTGTTTTAGTAAAGTTGCAAAATAATACTGTACCTGCTTAATGGCTTTAGCTTTTTTTAACTCCTGATCTGATCTCTCATTGAAAAGATTTAGTTCATCTATCTTGATCATCATACCACTTGTTTCTTCTCCTGTCTTCTCCATTGCTCTCTTGATGAAATGGACATCGCTCTGTTTCCAAAATAAGTTATGTTTAATTTATTTCTGTGAACACAGTTTGCACCAAAAGCTACCAGTTAATTTTAAATGAGATATTTTTAAGTCCTGGAACCAGGAAGCATTGTTATCTCGTGTCCATATGCTGCTCTGCAAACAGTGCCTAGAGCATTGCAGTCCTCATGCAGAGTGCTGTTGCAATATTAATGTCATTGCTTGTTTTATTTGGATTGTGGTAATTGTTACTTATACAACATAGATCTTTCAGCCAACGAGGCAGTTCTAATATAAGCATGTATTTCAGTCTAGCGAAAAAAGTTTCCTGGCGTGTCCGACCATGATTTCGATATTCGTAGTTCATCTTCATAAAACCATCTGCCTTTGATAATATTCCAGAGTATGAATAAATTCCTGGAGGTGTGTTTCGATGTTTGATTATACTCACTGCTCAAACCTTGCATCTTCTCAAAACTGGTGGGCACCAGCTGCCCAACATTAAACCTTGTTATTGCATGATCCCCAGTTACTGGGCTCTCCTACAAGGAGGTTCTTCCCCTCACTAAATTGATCAAATTTTTTCTTAACTATCACTTTGAGAAACCTGCTGTGCTGTTTTACTAAAAACCTGACTTTTGTCTTTGTATGGTTTCTCTTTGTGAAGAGGTTTCAAAACTTGCTAAAATGTAGCTGATTAATAAACAAATAAGTTTCTTGTAAAAAGAAATTATAACTTGGCTACAGAATAACTGGTTCATATCTACGGGAAAGGTAAGTGCATTTTTTTAGAGAATTAATGATGGTGACTGGATAGTGGAAAACCAGAGAACAAGCACAATGTGCAAAATTCTCACATGGCAATAAAGACAGAAAAGTAGCATTTCTGAATTACATATCAGGATGGAGTCAACTAACTCAAATACCATCCCTTCTATTAAGTAATGTTACTTTCTACAATTTTAAAATGCAACTGTACTTATAATTTCGTGAAAAATATAAAAGCAAGTAGTAGCATTGCAGAATAACATTCAATTTCTATGTGGTCCGAACGATAAATGTAGACATTTGCAAGCAGTCAGTCACATCTCAAAATGAAAGCTAAGCTTGCCCTGGCAACATTTCAGTGCTTGTCTGCCTGCTAAGGTGCCTCAGTCGTGCAGTAATGACCTGCTTGTCTGGAAGGGACAGGAAACATAGGAAGTTTTCCACATGGGTTACACAAAGTTCAGACATCTTTTAATCAAATACCAAGTTATTAATTAATAAGACCCAATCTACTCAACTCGCTGAGGTTTCTAGACGCTACCCAGTCAGCCTGACGTTCTAAGGAAGTTACCTGAAGTTTCTTGTGCTGTGCATGTAAAACGTTATATGCATTTTTCTTTTCTTCTAAAGTTTTCTTAAGTTCAGCAACTTTTGCCTCCAAAACTTGTTTTTCATCTGCTTTAACCTCTCCTTCTAACCGTGACAGCCGTCTCTGTACTTGTTGAATATAAAAATCCTGTTAAAATAATTTTTAAGAGAATTAATAGTCTGAGGTAAGCAATTATAGCCTTCCTGTAAAGCTAAAACGCTGATATGAACTTGGATCTGAATGTTGGCTTTAGAACAGTCACCCAATTAAGCTATTGTTTTATAATAATTTCTGGCTTATAGACCTCATTAACAAAATATTCTTAGATGACTGATGTGCAGTGATGGTTCAGGAGTAATCTTCTAGAAGAGTAACAAAGCACACTCAGTGCAGTCTGCTGTAGGGAGGCTTACAGCGGAGCTGCCATCTTGCTGTTACCGACAGATGCTGATAACAAAAAGAGCAAATTTTCAAAGTGGTGCATAGGAAATATGCACAAAATCCTATTAGTAAATAACAGGATTTTGGCATGTACCTCTTGTATTGCTTTAAAAATTTACCCTGAGGTGTCTGCTTCAGAGGGATCAAAGTAAAGAACTGATTTGAGAAATTACTGGGAAAAGCAGCAGATCCAAAAAAAAAAAAAAAAACCAACAAAAAAAAAACAAGTGCATAATGTAGGTAATACTATAGCAAGTTTCAGTTTCAGTTGTTTCAACTTTATCCATACATCTAGAGACAGAAATAAATACAGATATCAAATTATACTGCATGGCATTTCCAAAATGGTGAGATGTTGACAAAGATTACAGAACTCGAGCAATTCACTCTCATTAGACTTAAGAAACCATCATAGTGTGAAAATACATTAGTATTTTACCTGGTTATATATTAATTCTTGTTGTTTTAATGCATCTGCATCAAGTCTGTGCAGTTGACTCTTAAGATTTTTAAGTGATGTTCGACTTCCCTCAATTTCCGCTAGAACACACTTCTCCTTATCCTTCTGCACCTTTAACTCTTGAGTCTTCTTGAAAAGTAGTTCTTTTAACTGGTTCATTTCTGTCTCTTTTTCCTGGTGACAAATTAATCATTAAGTAGTAAGAAATTATTAAAAAGTAATTTCTGAGGAATTGTTTGCTTTTATTAATCAGTATATGTGAATATTTGAATAAATGTAATACAATGGCTTAGTAAAACTTGTAACTGTGTGTATGCACATGTATGTACATATGTATGTTTATGTAAGTTGGAATCATTTTTGAAAAATTAATTACACATTTTAAAATCAGTTGCTTATTCTCAGAGGTAAGTTGCCATCAGTGCAGGAAATGAGGTTTTAGTAGGGTCTGTTGTAGTAAGACAATGCTGAAACACACAAACAGTACTGAAAACAAAAAACATTGAGATTATTTTCTTTTTATAACCCTAACGAGGAAGACAACTTTATTCTTTGCCTCCCTCTTTCCACCTCCCCACCCAAGTAACCAAAGACCTCCCAAAGCTCGGACCGTTCAGCATGCTGGTTTCCTGGAAGGTACATCTCTAAAATGAGTGATGTGGCATCGCAATCCTGTTCCGAAAGACTTGTTTACATTTAGCTCAAGTCTGGTACAGAGTTTGAAGATGCACATTTAAATTAATAGAGCAAAACACCTGAGAATTCACTTTTCTACATTGATTAAAAATGTGTTTATTCTTGATTTTTATATGTATACATTGTGAAATTTGCTTAGGAACCATCTTGCTGGCTTTAATAATAGTGAAAGATAACTTAACTCCTTCTCCAAGAGTCCATAATCACATTCTACCAAACAAATTTTTTTTGTAGTTGACCTAGTTATAAGTGCAATTCCAAATCCAAACTCAGGAAGTAAAAAGCAGGTGTAAGTTTAATATGAAATCGCTTATGGCCTGTACTACTTTACATTGATGTTAACAGGCTTTGGATCGTGCCTGAAGAAGGAATTTAATTTCAGAAGTAAACAGGTTGTCTGCACGTGCCCAGTTCTGTGTTTCTGAAGCTAACGAAAATGATGAATTCATCTACTAAAACTGGATCGCAGTTTGACCTTCATTTTGTAAAGTTTCTTGCATATCTAAATTCATTTGTTTAATAGAGATTACCTCTCTCCCTTTAAGTGAGGTTGTTAATAGAGATAAGATACTCAATAAGCTTCACTGTGCTACAGTGTTTTGCCACAGATTGAAGAGGGAGAAGTATCACAGAGCTGAAGCGCAAAATGGTGACATTTCATCCACATTGTTCCTGTAAATATCTCTTCACAGTAAATTAATAGATGCAGTAAATAGCCATCTGTGACTAATGGTGACGGAAAGCATGCTTCTGACGAATACATTACAGACATTGTTCAAGAACAGTTCATCCTAGTGAAAATATTACCCTGAAGCTGTGGAGCTGCCAAGCTCAATGTCATCTTAGGTTATCCGCCACAGAAGCAAGTAGAGAAACCCTCCTAATGGTTTAGCCACCCTGGTAACAGTCTTAAGGGGAAGCAAATAAGGTTTTCATTTTAATGAAATGTTTTATCATTCCAACTTCTTTTCAAATTTTCTGAAAAACCAAAACAGTAAGGCCTGTAATTTAAAAAAAAAAAACCTCTCTATGGGAGAGATATCCCCTCTCCGGTTTCTGTATGTGTATTTAAAATGTAAAGTTAATGCCTGTGGAGTTAAAAAGTTTGAAAAATAACACTCAGTCTACTGCAAGGGATTATTTCACATACGTGCTACAGGAAACACAAAATAGGAGGCAGGAAAAGAAGTATACAGTGGTATGCACAGATAGAGCGTTGTTGTCACTTGTGTGGGGACACCTGCTGTTACATTTGTTTAACCTGGTCATCTTACAGCAAAGAAAACTTCGGCATATCCAATACTCAATCATCCAGCAAAACGTAAAAAAATATTTGTAGCAAGTTAAGTCAGAAGCTAAGCAGTAAAATACTTCAGGAGAATTAGTAGCAAAATAACAAAAGAGTAGAAACATTTCCTGAAATGCAGGAAAGTTCAGATGGTTGCATTACAACATTGCATTTATCCAAAAGCCCTTTGCAGTACATCAGATGATAATGAATTAGGATATTTTTATTCTATACTTAATTTTCAACATAAGAAGTGGAGTTTGAATTAAAAAGAGTCATCATATTACAGCTTGCACATGCCACTTCCCAGATAAAAATCTTTATTCATCATGAAAACTAAACCTAAAGTGAGCCAGTAGTTATTTAATAGTCCAAATTAAATGTAGCAAAGTATCATGTAGTAGAATTAAAATAATGAAGAGGAGACTAGGCCAGCCAAATCTGATTAAAAGATTTCAAAGTCTTTTTTAATCCCAGTTTGCCAAAATCATAGCTCCTTGCAGGTTTGTAAGTTTGGGGGGTGTTTTACTAAAGCCAAGAAGTTTTCAGTGGTCATGTTACTAAAGTCATTCTGACGAGACTCTCGCTCCTTAACAACCGTATTGATGGGAGACTGATAGACGTTCAAGGACCATGGCTCCTCAGCAGCCCATAAAACAGAATGTTCGGAGACATGAACTCCCAAAAGAGCTAGGCAAAATACAAGATTTTATAGTTTTTCGGTACTGTTACGAAGCAAAGCATGACTATGTAACAAAATTTGCCACATTCCAGTAAATAACTTCTATTTCAATACAGCCAGGAAGTTGTAAGTAGCTTTTAGCTGGTGTCATGGGTAAATGCCATCTTCAGTACACTGATACAGTCAGAATATTGGGTTTATATCTGATCTGTACAAGGGCAGTTCCTGTATCCTACGTTAATGTATGGGGACACCATTGTCTGAATTACTAGGAACACTTATTTTCCTCCAGCGTTTTCTCAGCGCAGATACCAACATATTTACGCTTGTGTTACTTCATTGTTTGATGAAATAGCTACATGTTATATTAATGCTTATATCCCATTTTAATCCATAAATGTTTGCAAATTCAAATGAATCATTTGCAGAAACCATGAAGAACATTTTACCTTGACAGCTTTTTCTTCTTCCTTTAATATTTCTTCCATCCTCAAAACTTTGTCTTCTGAACTGAGAGTCTCCTCAGTCACAAGCTTCAGCTTATTAGAAAGACTTGCATTTTTTTCATTAAGAAAGCTTAATCTAAACAAGATTACATGAGTTAACAAGTTAAATGTATGTAGCATATACAACACTGCCAAAACCAAGCAGCATACCTTACTGAGCAGTTGCCTAGTAAAGCAGGCTAAACTTGAACTTATGATAACTAAGGCCCTCACTGATTTTTTTCACACTCTTTAAAAACAAAGATTACCAGGAATATTTCCTAAAATGCCCAGCACCAGAAACTATGCAGGACATGAAATAACCAGAAAGTCAGAGGCTTTAATCATCATCATTATTTAAGTTTCTTTGCTAACTCAAGGATTTGATTATATTACTCATCCTTACAAACGATATTTTCAAAGGTCTGTTTCTTACCTGGCTTGTTTTTTCTGAATTTCTTTCTTCAGATTGGTTACTTGTGTTCTCAAAGACTCTAGATCGGAAGCAGTTCTGTCCACGGTGGATTTCAAAGCATCCAGCTAATAAATTACAAAATGGAGCAATCAAGCTCTTATTTACTTTGGTACGTTACGATATGTAAAATTGTAAGGGACCTATTTCTTAGAAAGTATTCTCTTTAACAGTTTTTTCCAAATGAGAAGTGCTGCAAATTCTGAGGTGCTTTAAATTGGCACAGCTAGTAAACTCAAAAGACTAATTTACATAATCTGAATACTGGGACACAATACTTAAGAATACAGAATGAATTATGAAGGTGCTGTGGGCTTCAATTCTTGTCCAACAGCACCTGTGTAAGTAGAACCATAATTTTACACAGCACAGCTGACTTTGATGAGGTTCTTTGTGAACACAGACACCCTTATCTATCTACTGAGTGTTTCTAATTCAAACTTTATTGGGCACATAAAATTATTTTGATTAAGGGAACACTGTGACAAAAATACACAGATGTAATTTAGTAAAAAATACATGATGGCAAACACTCATTAAACAGGATAGGAATACTTTACAATTGGTAGCTTATTAGTCTTCGCAGTATCACTTAACAGTGTAATTGTCTTCACTTTCAGCGACGAAGAAACCTGACCAAGTGTATATATAGCAGGTCTCTCTCTCTGCCAGAATGAGAAACTGGGAGGTCGCAAGTTGTCAGCGGAACTGTAAGTCTGTTTCTTTCCTTGTTTCTCACTTAGGTTCTAGCACCTAATAATGGGAGCCTGTTCTCATTAGCACATTATGTAGTATTAATTATGAAAAACGCCAAGCAAGAATCCCACAGTTTAGGGATTAAAAACTAGCAATTCTGGGAACCCTCAAGTTTGCATGAATTATAGGGTAATCTAATAGCCTACACTTTGTTTGAGCTACCTACAGTTTAATTAGGATATTGGTTTATGAACCACCTGCTACAGAGCAGCTATCCAAAGTTGAGACAACAGCAGATGCAGGCTTTTTTAAATTACAAGCTTGCTGAGTAGCCCAGTGTTACCATTTTCTTGTTAAGAGAAAACTGACTCAGGTAACATACAAGGGTATCCCTTCCCAACAGTCATGAGACTTGAATTATCTGCTAGAAATACTACTACAAGCATTTAAGTAATTAAGCAGTGCAGCTCATTCCTAGCTTTAAGTGCAGGCTAAATATAAGTAACAGAGTAAGTGCGGACAGCATCAAGCAGGGCTTGATCCCGGGGCAGCCCTACCCTACTGCCTCTGGATGAGAAATCCATGGGAAAGCACTTGGGGGTTTTTTCCCCAACAATTTTCCCCTGACTACAAGGACCATCACCACTCACTTCTGAGAGCACAGGATAGAATTGTTTGGAATCCGGCAGAGATTTCTCTCATCTTTATACAATACTGCTGTCTATGAGTGCTAAAGGCAAGATGCATCACCTTCTGCAGCATCTAAGAGTGTTACACTGTTTAAGAGAAAATGCATCTATTTTATATGAACGCAACAGAGAACACAAGCGAATCTCTTCACCACTACCAATGAAAGGATTAAGTGGAGGGTTCAGATCCCACTAATCATGAGTAGACTGAGGAGACATTTTGTTGTATTATTAGGAGTCTATTCTAAAACCAGAGAAAAGCAAATGTATTTCCTCCATCTAGTCAAAAGTTATAGTTTCAGTCTGTTTTTCTGAACTGTGTCGTCATCCTTACCTCATCCTGCAGCTGAACCCTGTAAGTATCCTGAGCTTGATACTCATTCCGGAGGCTGGTAGCTTCCCGTTCAGCAGAAGAAATTTTCTTTTCATATTCCATATTATTAAGAGTTTCATTTACCAAAAAGGAAGTCTTCTCTTTCAACACAGTTTCTTTCTTTCTGATCTCCTGTTTTATCTCTGTTATTAGCTATTAGGATAAAAACATTTTAGATGTGCTTGCATTAATTAAGATGTGTTAGATTAACGAAGGGTACAACCAGAAGATAGATTGCTGTTAAGACTACTCTTTGCATGAGACAGCCCAGTTATCACATAATTCTTAAATTACTTTATTCCACTAATACATCACAACACCAAATACTAAAATTGTTTTGGACTGGAAACTTCAAAAATATTCCAATAATTTCAAAAAACCATGGCACTATAAACTTGTATGAAATAATTTGTGATTGACTGAATAGAGAAAAAAGAGCTATATGAACAAAACTTCAGATAGACTTGAAACTGAAGAAATGCAAGAGGAAAACTACCAACAGTAGTGCTGCTTACTTTAGCTGATAGATTTATAGCTAGTCAGTGAAAATCGTGTATTTTGAAAGGTTAAATACAAGATTAGCTACAGGGAAAAATACACTGTAGTTCTAACGTAAAAAAATCTGTTTACAAAAGCATCAGTAGGACTATTCTGTGAACTACTAATATATGGAAGGTTGGCCAGAGCTGGCCTTGTTTTGTTGTTGGTTGGGTTTTGTTGTGTTTTTCTTTTAAATACTTGTTTGTTCTTTGCAGAAATCTTGTGGCCTGAAATACTATGAAATCCAAAATATTTCGGCTAAATTAGACGATTATACTTTCTATTTGGAAGTATTTTTGTTGGCTTGTCATTTTCTATTCTTACCTTTTTTTTTTAGCGTTACATACATCTTAAGCCTGTTTAAACCACATTTCTGCGCAGGGTATACCTAATACCTACATGCAGAACATAACAAAGCTGATATTCCTTCAGCAGGAAAATATCACACTAGCAGAGCTAAGGATTTAGGTAGAGCCTTCTTGTACGTGCAATTAAGCTTCTCCCTGCCCCACCCTCCCCCCNGAATCTGCATTTATAAAATTTTTCTTTACACTGATCCTTCAGGCTTTTTCTGGTGCATCTGTTCTTTTGGCCCCGCAGAACTTTATGAGGAGATCACTCTTCTCCTGACAAAGTCAGGATAAAAGATACTTTATTTGTACCTCTCTCCATTGTACCATCTATGCATGACACTGACAAAAACCAATGAAGACTGTATCTTTTAGAAATTAATACTCATAAAAACTCATAATTCCTAACAGGATCTTTTTTGAATTAGAAGAGTGCTGTTGCTTCTCTCCATTTGCAGAATGTATTTAAGGATCGATTTTTAACCTTAATGTGATTATTTATCATAGTTCTGACATAAATGTTAGTCATGCACTTGTTCACAGAGGTAGCAATGTGAATTCCTTCAATAATAAATCTTCTTTTTTTCTTTTTTATATTGCATCCCAGACAGAGAGTCCCCTCCTTGCACTTGACTGTCCTTACACTCTAAGAAATAACACCCCATCTTGCTTCTTAGATTCTTAGCTCATAGAAAAGAAAATATTGAAACTGGCATGCTTTGCATTTTCCAACAACCTTGAGATTGAAAATTAAACCTTGCATAGTATCTAGCAGAGCACCACTACTTACAGTGACAGATACTGCTTTCAAAATACACTCTGCATACGTTTCAGTAATATCTGAACTTTGAAACACCTTAATAAAACACAGATATAAACACAAGGAGAACACTGAACGTCTAAAAGAACCAGTCATTCTACGTGCAACTGGAAAAATTCCAGTCAATATTATAAATACAAAAGTAGGATGATATACAGATCTGCTACAGGCATGTTTACCAAAGCACAATGATCAATCTGTTGATCTCTTTTCTGCATCTGTTGTATTGCGTTCTCCCACTGCCTGATGACTTCTTGCCTTTCCTGGTGAACTCTGCGAAAATCTTCAGCTGCCTTGTCAAGCTCTATCTGTTCAAAAGAAAGCACCCCCATGATTTCTGATTTTAAAAATTTCACATATAACAAGGTATCTCTGAGAACCTTAAGCACAAACCTGAGCTGTTACGGTTTCTGTAAGCTCATTATCAAGAGCTCTGCGCTTCTGATTTGCTTGCATGGTCAACTTTTCTACTTGAAGGGTTAATGCCTAAAATGAAAGGATAGAAAAATATAATGTAATTGAAAACATTATCTTTATAATCTATACAGATATATTTACATATCTATTATAATCTCTTATAACTTCTTAAAGCTCTGCTATAATTTGGGGTAAAATTACTGAGGCATCAATTTTACTGTGTTTTAGAGGGAAAAAAAAAATAACAAAAAACTGAGAATTTAGCCTCCCAAAATTTTGGTCATGCAAGAGGCCCTAATCTTGTCCCAGCCCTTGCCACCAGACTGGAGCTAGGCCAAAGTAACCCTCCACCATGGATAAATGTAGATGTGGTGTTCTCAGCATCAGCTACTTCACTTTACTCTTCCTACTACACTGTGTGACTTGCTAACTTCGTGATATCAGCAAGACTGTTTCTGTAAGCCAAAGTTTTGGGGTTAAGTATTTAACGAGTAAAAATCAATTTTCTCCTCCCTATACTTAAAGGCTCAAAAGAATATTAATCAGAACTACTTATCCCTAAATTAATATTATACTTGAGAACTAACCCTTAGAAAGTCTGAACTTGTGACTGGAGTGTCTATTTATACCATCATTCATTATTCTAGGCAGCTTTACTGAAATAGCTGTACTTGGTTCTCAGTAATATTAACAAATTCAGTTCTAATGGGAAAATTTGCACTATTTGTCCTCTTAATTCTGCGGCACTGTTTTCTAGACTTTATTACCCATTTGTGCAGATTCTCAGAAAAACTCAAATTTTACAGAGGTGAATAAACAAACTAATCTCTTCAATTATGCCTTCCACCTTTTGTAAAGCCTCTTCTCTCTGGTCTTTAAAATGAACCTCATGTGGAATTGCACTGTTGTGCTAAATGGAACAGTTTAGGAGCACTGTACAACAGTTTAAGAGCACTGTTGTACAAAATCTTGTCTCCATCTCACCTGACTTGGTAATATAACAAAGTCTTCAAATGCCAAAATGGTTCTCTGTTTTGTTTCTGAAAATTGCTGTAATTTCTACTTACTCCTAGTTTCCCTTCGTCTTGTTGGGCATACTTCTGGATTGTGATAGCATCATTATCTATACGACTTGATTCCTTTATCCAGCTCTCCAGAACTTCCTCGTCACAGTTCATCTGTTGTTTTAAGTTTTCTAGCTTCTTAGTGGTTTTACTTATAGTATTCTAATAAGATTAGAGATAAATTAAAGGGTTAATATTAAATGTCTAGTATTTTCTTTGATTAGTAACTGAAACAGCCAGTTAAAGCTACTGCAACAAGTTTACATAATCTTGTTGTCAACAAAATTGCTAGTTTTCTTTTTTGTTAATTGTGTATTACACTTAAGGAATGCTAATACACATCCTGGTCTTAAAAAAGAAACAAGATAGGAAGCTACCACAACCTTCAAATGCAAATAATTTTAAAGAGAAAAACCAACCTCTGGCGAGATATACCTATATGCGGGATATTTAGTTCCACATAGTAAACTAATCTGAGGCATCATAGGGTAAAGTTTCTCCCTTGCACACTAAGGCCCAGTTCTTAGAGCCTTATCCTGCATATTACTTTACAAACGACCCCACATGACTATGAAGTGATGTCCTGACACAAATATGACAGAGTGTGGATCCAGATGAATACCAAGGGCATCTTCATCATGCTACTCCTTCTGAGAGACTGGAGATTAAACACAGACTTCATGAGAAGAAGGAGAGCAAGTAAAAAAAAAAAACCAAACCACACAAACATAATTTAAATTATTTATAGAAAGAAAAAGAAAGTTCCATTAAACAGAAAAACACCTGTAATTAGCATTAGATTACATTTTTTTTGTTTAATGTAAAGCAAATTTTTGATCTCAAAATCATGCCCCTAGTTTATTTTGTGGGGAAGAAGACTTGCCAACAACAATTTCATTTTTAAACCACAAAGAAAATACCTGCAAGAATTAACGAGACGGTGTTAGAGCTGTGTATATGTGGTATTAAGAGCATTAAGAACTGTAGTCTTTCAATACATAGTTAATATTTGCTAAGCCTTGACCAGTCTATGCAAGGAGATCCTCAGTGTCACTCTGCCTACACAGGGAAAAGTATATCTAGATCATGTATCATGTACAGTTTATAATATATATAATATATATAATCAGCTATTGTTGACTTATACTACTATTTCTGTAAATTCAAGTGAGGACAAGTCATAAAATTTAACTGCAATATGGGTGTTCTCACAAAAAATTTAAATCTTACTTCTTGACTGTTTTTCTTTTCTCTTAAGGAAACAATCTCATCTTCCAGTCGTTTAATGTCACTTTTGAGACGTCCACGTTCTCTCTCAGCAAGGGCTTTAAAGTGTTGTTCAGTTTCAATTTCATTCTCTCTGGCTTTGTAAAGAGACTAGAGAATAATACAGTTCAGCATTTTACAATAAACAAGAGGCATATATCAGTGAAAACCCCCCCCTTTTTTTTTTACATACAACCAAATCCCAAGTCAGAGGTGGTATGATTTTGTCATGTAAATACAGGAATTTTCAGAGCAACTTTATTGTTTGGATTTTAGTATCTCAAATCTATATATTCTCATATATATACACAAACACATCGTATTGTATCAGGTATCCACAGATCAATGATTTATAGCCCAAAAACTTAATTCAAAGATATTTCCCTCAAGATTCAGAATCTTAATCTTTTGAAATCAAAATCTGAGTCTCTTGATGACCAGCGGCTTTACATGAGATTCAGGAGGCACAGCAAAAGAAATCATTTTGTTGTTTTGTGCAGACAGATGACCACCAGGCTGGCCTATAGCAGTATCTCTATATGGTCTAATCTATCTGACAGAAGTGATTTATTTGGAGTTTTCTTCATTGTGTAGTAACAAATCTATTACTTACTAGAAGCTTCTCTTAAATAGAACTAGTATGTGTTGTCTCTTTCTTTATGTGCAGGTTAAAACTTGATTCTAGCACAAAAAAAACCCTAAAAGTTTCC